>JAOWBW010000266.1:1324136-1379808 GCA_026119855.1 Campanula takesimana | reverse complement strand
TTGAGAGAGTTAAAAACACAGCTTGAGGAATTGCTTGAAAGGGGTTTCATCAGACCTAGTGTATCACCGTGGGGTGCACCAGTGTTATTTGTCAGAAAGAAAGATGGGGACTCTGCGATTGTGTATTGATTACAGAGATCTTAATCAGGTAACTATCAAGAACAAATATCCGTTACCTCATATTGATGACTGTTTGATCAGCTTCAGGGTTCAGTAGTGTATTCGAAGCTTGACTTGAGAAGTGGTTATCATCAGTTGAAAATCAGATCTGAGGATATACCAAAGACAGCTTTCCGTACCAGGTATGGCATTATGAGGTATTGTTATGCCATTCGGTTGACAAATGCTCCAGCTGTATTTATGGATTTGATGAACCGTATATTCAAGCCATATCTTGATTGCTTTGTGATGGTATTCATGATGATATTCTTGTGTATTCTAAGTCACGGGCTGAGCATGAACAACATCTCAGAGTAGTATTAAAGTTCTTCGTGAGAACCAATTATTTGCAAATTCAGCAAATGTGCTTTCTGGTTAGAAAGGTTTCATCTTGGGGGCATGTTGTGTCTGCTACTACTGGTATTGCAGTAGATCCTTCCAAAGTTGAAGCAGTTGTAAACTGGAGAGGCCAACTACAGTGACTGAGATCCGTAGTTTCTTGGGCTTGGCTAGTTATTATCGGAGGTTCATTGAGGGATTCTCCAAGATTGCTACTTCATTGACTAATATGACTCGAAAAGCTATTTCTTTTGAATGGAATGACAAATGTGAAGCAAGTTTTCAGGAGTTGAAAAGGCGTTTGACTACAGCTCCAGTCTTGGCTTTGCCTAATGGTTCTGAGCATTCATGGTTTATACTGATGCTTCTAAAGAAGGATTGGGTTGTGTTCTGATGCAAGATGGCAAGGTAATAGCTTATGCTTCTCGAAAATTATCTCCTTATGAAAAGAATTATCCTACTCATGATTTAGAGTTGGCTGCGATTATTTTTTTTTTGCTTTGCATAAATGGAGGCATTACTTGTATGGAACTAAATTTGAAGTCTTTACTGATCATAAGAGCTTGAAGTACTTGTTTTCTCAAAAAGAGCTTAACATGAGGCAACGTAGATGGATGGAGAATTGAAGGATCATGATTGTACTATTCTTTATCATCCTGGAAAAGCAAATGTTGTGGCAGATGCACTGAGCAGAAAGACTTATATTTTCTTGCTTGTGATGATTCGTGAATGGAAGATGTTTTGAAGACTTGTGTGACTGGAATCCTTGTGAATCAAATCATGGAATTATCATTGCTAATATAAAAGCTACTTCAGATTTACTCCAACAGATCAAAGAAGCTCAGGTAATGGATTCTGAACTGCAGAAAATCATTAGTGGAATGAATGAAGGAAAGCAATCAGATTTTTCTTTCAATAGTGATGGAATTCTTACCTTCCGAAGTCGAGTTTTGTATTCCAGTTGATCCTGAGATTAAGAAGAAAGTTCTTGAAGAGGCTCACAAAGCCAAGTATACTATTCATCCTGAAGTACTAAAATGTATCAAGACTTGAAGAAATATTTCTGGTGAACAATATGAAAAGAGAGATTGCTGAGTATGTATCCAAATGTTTGACTTGTCAACAAGTAAAAGTGGAACATCAACGTCCAGCAGGTTTCTTGCAACCATTGGAATTCCAGAGTGGAAATGGGAGCATATTACTATGGATTTTGTGACTGGTTTGCCACGTACCAGACGAGGCCATGATGCTGTTTGGGTTATAGTGGACAGATTGACTAAATCAGCTCACTTCTTGTCTGTTTCCATGGGATATTCATTGTCTCAGTTGGCATCTTTATATGTTCAGGAAATAGTCCGACTGCATGGGGTTCCTGTGAGTATTGTATCTGACAGAGATCCTCGTTTTACTTCTCGATTCTGGCAGGCTCTTCAGGGTGCTATGGGTACTAAATTGAATTTCAGTACAGCTTTTCATCCTCAATCTGATGGGCAATCTGAGAGACTTATACAGATTCTTGAGGATATGTTACGTGCTTGTGTTATTGATTTTAAAGGCAGTTGGGATACTCATCTTCCTTTGGCTGAGTTTGCTTATAATAACAGTTTTCAGTCTAGCATTGAAATGGCTCCTTATGAGGCTCTTTATGGCAGAAAATGTCGATCTCCTATATGCTGGATGAAGTGGGAGAAGCTAGACTCTTGGGTCCTGAAATGGTTCAACAGTCAGTTGAAAGTGTGAAACTCATTCGAGATAGATTGCGCACAGCTCAGAGTAGACAAAAGAGTTATGCAGATCATCGTAGAAGGGATATTGAATTCCAGGTAGGTGACTTTGTATTCTTGAAGGTCTCTCCTCGTAGAGGTATAAGAGATTTGGGAAGAAAGGAAAGTTATCTCCTCGTTATATCGGTCCATTTGAGATTCTTGAAAGAGTTGGGAAGTTGGCTTATAGAGTGGCTTTACCTCCTTCTTTATCTGGTATTCATGATGTGTTCCATGTATCTATGCTTCGCAAGTATATGGCAGATGAATCACATGTTCTTGAGTATGAGGCTATTCCATTTCAGCCTGATTTATCTTATGAGGAACAACCTGTTGAAATTCTTGACTGGAAAGAGCAAGTTTTTGCGTACCAAAAGGATTCCTATTGTGAAGGTCCTTTGGAGGAATCATGAATTGAAGAGGCTACTTGGGAAACCGAGAAGAGATGCGAGATAAATACCCGAGCCTATTTGAAAACTTTGGTAAGTAAAATTCGTGGGCGAATTTTCTTTAAGGTGGGGAGGATGTAACACCCATCCTATTTCTTGTTAAATATTTGACATACTTGTTAAATACTTGAACTTGCATATTATGTGTTAGTTTTACTTGGGTTAAAGTTTTAACTGCTTTAAATAGTTAAGGTGGTTAAATGTCTAGTTTTGACTTTTGGGTCATTTGTGAAAGTTGGACTTCAGGGGTCTTTTTGTTAAAAGTGAAACTTGAGGGGCCTAAGTGCAATTCTTTGAAAGTTAAGTTTATCAAGTGGGGTTTGCCTGGGAGAATCATTTCTTCCCCAATTTCTTTACGCACACTCCCTCTGTTCTGAAAAGCTAGGTTTAGGGTTTTGCCTATTCCCGACTCCTCGAGTTTAATTATCCCTCCGTTCTTGATTCCGATCCCGGATTAATATTCGTGGCGTTGAATAGAGCGTTCCAGGCCGAACAGAAATAAGTTTTGGTCAACTTGAATTTTGACTAGGTAAGTTATTAGCTCCCCCTTACTTGTAATAACATCCATAAATGTTATTCTTAAGTATAAGAGTAGTAACTCTTCTTTATGTATTGAAAGTGCTATGACCAAGCACTAATGTGTTATACTTGTTGTGAATCCAATGATTGTACACCTTAGAGGCATTAGCATAAGGTCTTAGACTTGGAACATCCTAAGAATAGGATTGGAATTTGGTAAGAGTAAAAATGTATAACTCTTATACTTGTTTGAATGTCCAAAGATTAGAAGTTATAACTTGAAGTATAAGATAATAAAATCTTGTACATGGCTTGACACCAATACATATGTATGGTAGTGAACTTGAAAGTGCTATGAACAAGCACTAACGTGTATGAGACATGTTCTTGTTGTGTATGTGCAAACATTGCATACATTTTCTTGATACAAGGTGACTTCTTGAGTACTTGAAGCATGTTCCTTGTTGAGCTAGTCCACTACATTTGGATTAGTTCCTCTCCCGTTGTTCAAGTAAATTCTACTTGTACTTCTTGTGTGAGTCCAGCTGGTTCTCCTTGCTTGTTCGAAAATGTATAGGTTCACGCTTGTCGCGAGAGCTGGGGTTTAAGTGACAATCGGGTCCCTATGTATTTCCGCCCGACCCCTTACTACCGGCCATAGTAAGGGCATAGCTTCCTTAGTTGGAGCAATAAGCCTGACTAAAGTGAATGCTAATTTCCCGTCCCGAACACCTCATGAATAATCATGAGTACTGATATTGAGAATGACACTGGTTACCGGGTCTTCTGATATACTGAATAATCAGTTCCTGTTATTGATCGTGATGTCAAAGTAATACAAGCTTCGACAACAATGGTATTCTTGGGAGGAATAAGGAAGGAAGCAATATCCTTATAACTTGCTTGGTTAGCATTATGTGCTACTGGATGAGTGGATTATCCTCTCATATACTTGTTACTTGATGATACTTAATATATGATTACTTGAGTATCTACTTGAATTGCATGATAGTATGTCATGTAGTTGCATCTAATAGCTTACTGAGATTTATCTCACCCTTTATTTGCTTCCCCCCCCAGGAAAAGAAGGATAGTGCGCAGTGAGGCTCGACATAGTTGGGAGCTTGCTTCGCAGGTCGTGATTATTTTGGGGCTTGTGTCCTTTTACACTTGGTGAGGACGATGTATTATGGGTTTTGTAACTCCTTATTTTTGGGTAGACAGTCTTGTTTAATTCTTGTTGTCACTAGACATCTTGTATAGTACTCTTAATGCCAGCTTATGTGCTAGGCATGTTTCCGCTGTGTATGTATTAAGTTTGGTTTTAAAATTTCTTGTATAGAACTCGTGTTGTGAGCTAGTATAGCTCCTTACTCTAGAGTATATATATCATGTCAATTTGTTAAACAAATGTCATTAAGTTTCTTGTTTCCCGTTAGGCACTCCCATCCTGGTTCGAGGTTCTATTAGGGAATCCCGGGACCTGGGGGCGTGTCATAGACGGTATATCGGGACGGGGGTTTTTCTCGAGCTCGTACGGGTTACGCCAAACATGAGATACACGGTATTGAAGAAGCCATCTTAAGTCGCGCGTGAATCAAATAATTTCTTGAACACCTCACGATCGCGGGATTCGGTAAACGGTAACGTAGACAGTATATCGGGACGGAGGTTTGTCTTGAGCTCGTACGGGTTACGCCAAAACATGAGACATACGGTATTGAAGAAGCCATCTTACGTCGCGCGTGAATCAAATAATTTCTCGAACACCTCAGGATCGCGGGATTCGGTAAACGGTAACGTAGACGGTATATCAGGACAGAGGTTTGTCTCGAGCTCGTACGGGTTACGCCAATAACTCTTTCAATCTTATCGAAAGCAGGCATATTTGGGATTGATTTGGTTATTAATAAAGGATTTCTGATGGTTTCCTTAATCCGCCTTAGGGTTTATGGCAGTTCCCAACCTTCCTTATAATTTGATTTGGTAATTTACTGAAGTTTTCCGGACCCAAATTGATTAATTTTGGAATTTACTGAAGTCTTCTGGACCCTATTTGATTAGTTTTGGAATTTACTAGAGTCTTCCGGACCCTATTTGATTAGTTTTGGAATTTACTGGAGTCTTCCGGACCCAATTTGATTAATTTTAAGGATGTCACTTTTGGATTAAAGGTAAGCTGGAGGGGCTAAAATGTAACTTCTGGCACCTGGGGAAAATGTGGCCGCGTGGCCAGTCATTCTGATTGGCTGGGTTTCGAACATGAGGATTGCGCGAGATGGAGGGTTGAGATCGTGCCACGTCGCCTGGACACACTGGCCGCGCGGCTAGTCCTTTTGATGGACATACCCTACAACAGCCGCCGACTGTGCTTTCTTCTTTCACTTTCTTCTCCTTCTTATCGGTTTATAGAGAGAAAAAGAGAGATTTTTTGAGAGATTTTTGCTATTGTTGAGCGATTTTTGCGATAATTGATTTATGGAGGAGTAGAATTTTGGGCCGGAGCAGTTTCAAGAACAAGGAGGAGGTGTGGGGAAACCTCAACAAGGGGAGAAACATCAACAAAGGGCTAGGATGCCGGCGAGGAATTTCTGTCCTGATGAATGGCACTTCACTATGGGACAACACTTTGAGCTCTACGTGGGCCCTAACAAGCACTGGTCTGGCGGGAGTTTGATGGAGACGAAAGAGGTAAAAAAAATCTCGCTTTTATTGCTTTTGGGTATTTTATGTCTTTTGAGACTGTCTAAAATTAATTAATCGTTGTGGCTTATTTAATTTCTGAGATTGTTGATTATTTTGGGGACGGCGAATATATGCGCAAGTAGACAAATAAAGCATGCATGTACACTTTAATTATAGCATATAATTTTTATTGCCAGTTGGGTAATCATACCTTTTGTGTGTGTTTACCTGCAGAGGATGAAATCTCGTGGGTCCACGAAGGCTGTGGCGGAGATATGGAGGATGTTGCCGCCGGCTGGTGCGGTGAAGGAGAGGATCCGGTCTCTGGGCTTCGGTCCGTTTTTTGATGCGGTGCAGGCTGTGGAGAGGACCCAGAAGGTAATGGGTCTAGTGGAGATTATGAGAGAGTACTGGTGGGACACCACCCACACGTTCCACTTTAGTTAGGGATAGGTGACCATTACTCCTACTGATTTTGCTGCCATTACCGGGCTACAGTTTACTGATGTACCCCTGCCCTTTGATGAGAGTTTATCTGAGGACCCACACGCGTCAGGTTGACTTGGTTGGTATGCAGCTGGATAGGGGTGTGAAGGGAAATGGTTTTGAGGCGGGTCGTCTGAGGACCTTAGTGGATGGGGCTATCCAGAGTTTTGTTGAGGGCATCAGCGACACATAGCGACACATATTGTCTGGTGTGGGACATTCTGTGGTACAGCTTACCACAAACTCTGTTTCCATGTGCAGGTACATTTTGTCGTTTTCTCTGTTGGGTGCTCTGGCTGACTTAGAGCAGGCAAGCCGAGTTTCCTGGGGCGGAGCTGGGCTGGCGGAGACGTACAGGGCCCTAGATGTCTGTTCGAGGTCCAGTACCTCATCTTTTAATTGTTTTCAGCTCGCCTTTGAGGTATGTCTTTGATTTGCTCCTTTATTCCATATCCGTCCTTCGCTTAGAACTTTATAGACTGAAATACTGCTTTTCCACAGGTGTGGGTTTACGAGCTGTTCCATATTACTCCCTTTGGTGTGCAAGGGGTTAAGGAGGTCCTGGTTATAAGGTTTTGGGCAAAGAGGAACCGGTTGGAGGGTTGTGGCAAGGCCAGGAATACTCCTGATCTGGGGATCTTTGCTTCGAGGTTGAGTGGTCCACTGCACGAGGACTTTTAGTTCTTTCCCTGGTCGGATCTAGTGCTGGCAGGGGTTAGCTTGGCTCAGGAATTTACTGCCTCCCGATGCTTCTTGGTGGGGTTGACTGGGGACGCCATGTATCTTGGCGAGAGGGTCTACCGGCAGCATGGCAGATATCCTATGGTGTGGGCCCCGAGTGAGCCGCCGAGGGACATGCTGTATCCTGCTAGGCTCCGAGCGAGTGGCGATCATTTTGTGAGGACTCCAGCTAGTCATTACCAGAGTGGTACTGATTATGATTGGTATGTGGTGCATGTATTGGTCAGCCCGCAGGTGGCAGCGAGGAGGCAGACAGGTGGCTACCCGGCTAGTTCCAGCAGGGGGGCTAGACATGCCATAGTTATGCCGTGGTTCCCAGATAATATCAGGATACAGCGGGGTGGTGCCGAGGTGGACTTTGATCTGACTCTGACTGAGGCCGATGTGGTTACTGGCAGCTTCCTCCTCTTGGGGCTACGGTATGATACCTTTTGACTTTGATTTCTGTCTAGCACACACACACTTCAGACTTGTATCTTATTTGTGCTTATCTATCCCAGGTGACTCGGGAGGCTTACATCCGCTCTGTCCGTAGGGGCAATATTTTTGAACGATTGTTTCGGAGTTTAGCCACCGCTTCCACTTGCCGACAGGAGGATGTAGTGCCACCGCAGCGTAGGGAGAGATCACCTATGGAGGCTGCTTCTTCATCTCGTGTTCGTAGGAGATCGGTGAGAGGCAGGGGCTCAGGAGCTGGTGGGTCCCACTATATGTAGCAGTGGGGTCGTGGAGGTGATGATGGTGATGATGACGATGAGGCCAGTGATGATGGCGAGGAGGCGGATGTGGACATTGAAGATGACTCGGACTAGATGTAGTCCTTTTATTTCCTGCATGGTTAGGGAGAGAGAGAGAGAAAACAAACAGATAATTTATATACAATATTTTTATTTGCTTTTGTATGTATTGATATTTAATTAGTATTTTATTTACATGTCTTTACATTTAGTACAATGCATGAGCCCTAGGGGTAAAATGGGGATTATACATAATGTCGGGTAATTCCACCTCTTTATTGGACCTCTTTTGTGACTTGTAACCTTCAACATGCTTGAAACGGGTCTATTCTGGCATTTGATAAGAACGGGCCTGCAATTTGTCAGCATTGGATACTGTGGCCGCCTGGCCAGTCATGTGGAAGGACTGGCCGCGCGGCTAATCCTTGATCTGACACGTTTTTCGTCAGAATTTTCCATGTAAGATCAGGATTCGAACTCCCAGCTCTATTTAATAGCAGCCTGCGCAGGCAGACGAGACAGACAATAGTTTTCTCTCCTTTTGCTCTAGATTTCAACCTTTCTGAGTTCTTCTGATGGATAGACACCCTAGGATTTCTGAAGAGAGACAACGTTACTTTGTTAAGAGTTTAAAGATATGGGTCCGGAAGCTTTCCATGGCGACTCGTGCATCCTTTGATAGGAGATTCGGGATCAAGTGTCTCTGGTCACTGTTTAGAGTTAAGTCTGATGAGAACATGATTCGTGTTGCTGCCAAGTTCTGGGACACTGAGAATCATGTCTTCAATTTTTCTTATAATGAGATCACCCCAACTTATGAAGACTTTGTGGCTCTTTGTGGTGGGAGAGTAACGGCAGGGTAGCTATGCCGCAGTATCAAGTCCCTCCAGAAATTCGGGTTTCCCAACTACTGAGGATTTCCATCGAAGAGGCTAGAGGCTTGCTTTTGGACAATGATGTTGATATCTATGGGCTTCCCATCAAGTTTAGTAATAGCACGGCAGAGTCTGACGTGGCTTTAGATTGCCTAGCACTTTGTCTATTTCCCTCGGTACTATTCCCACCTTATGTAGGAGTGGCTATGATGGGTTGTCTTGACATGGTGGACCAGGCTCGGGCCAATCGAAGATTATCCCTTGCATGCTTGGGGATACTTTGCACGGTATTGGGGAGTTGGCCTCGGGATCTCGCAAGATGACCAGAGGGAGTACCCGACTACTAACCCTGTGGTTGCAGGAGAGATTACGAGTATTGGAGGATCCTGTTGGACCAGTGTCACCTTGGGTTAGTCAGGATAGGCGAATGAGACAGCCATTTGCAGGGATGACTCGGTCTGCATGGGTGACATATCTGGCGCAGATGGGTATGACTTAGATCAAGTAGATAGTACCTCATTGAGGAATTATCAGATCACGGTGGGCTCAAGGTGAGCTTTGCATGATTCGAGTTCCTGCCTTTGATGAGACCACTTATTATTATGCAGTGCGGGTGTGCCATCAGTACGGGATGCCCCAGATTATACCTTCTTCATGGGATGAGACTTGCAGCAAGGTTAATGTCAGGATGCTCCCTATGAACACTGGGGTCGCAGTGCTTTTGGAGCGGTGTTGGTCCTATGCTCACATGCCCAGCATTTTCTGTATACAGCGACCTTATGACATATTTTTGTCTCGAGAATACTTTGACTGGTACCAGACGACTTTGGGGAATATGAGAAAGACTCTCAGATGGCTAAGACACAGGGTGGTGATCCCTTATGTCTCTAGTAGACGCTTGAGGAGGGAAGAGACTCTACAACGAGAAGTGGAGGCCGAGTTGGTTCAACTAGCACCTCTCGAGAGGAAAGAAAGAGGGAAGGCCCAAAGGGGGTGACTCAGTTGAGGAAGGCTTTATTGAGGATCCTACTAGACAGGCTAGACGCGGACGACGAGATAAGAAGCCGAAGAAAGAAGAGGAGGAGGAGTGACTCTGAGTATCCAACCATAGTCATTGCAGACACATAGTTTAGATTTTAGTTTGTTTTAGTTTATTTAAATTTCATAGCAAGTTATTTATTCGCAGGTTCCTTCGAGCTTAGACTCATCAAATAAATGTTAAAGTGTAGTGACTTGTGGAAATAGAGATTTTGCTTTAGTTATAAATAGATTGTTTGCTTTATTGAATTTGCTCAAACCAGATTTGGATTTTTATTTATTTTTGAGACCGCACCTTTGAAGGCTGCCTACGTTCCCCTTTTACAAGTATGGCTAAGGGGCTCAGGTCACCGAAGTTGATTTCTGATTGTAGAAAGGAAGATAGAAGGGGGGAAGTAAAGTGTTTTTTTTTTTACAAGGGGATGGCCGTATGTAGAAGACCGTTTGATGGAGAGTACCGCTGATGGAGAGTACCACTTATGGAGGAGGACCGTAGTAGTCAGTTGTAGTTGCGTTGGAGATTGTAAACCTTGACTGGGAGGAGGCCAATGTCATCCGTGTATATCCAATCTTCATTTTGTTTGGTTAAGCGACCCGTCTCGATGAGTATTCGGATCCTTTATTTCAACTCTTGAAAGTAGTCAGTACTATGCCCTTCATTCTGGTGATAGGAACACATTCTGTTTGGCTCAGAGATCTGAAGTGTCGGAGTAGGACCAAATTCTTGTATCGGTTGTAGTTTATATTGGGTTTCGGAGTAACATGCGCAGCGGAATTTAGCATTTAAAATTTATGAAAACCAAAGCCCATAGATCCATTCATATGATTAAATCAAATACAACAATATGAATAGAAGAAAAACTAACCCTTGATGACTTTGAATTCTAGCTTTGATATTGGTGGAGATTTGAAGCTTGATCACAATGAAAGTAAGAACATGAACTTTGAAGATGATGAGCTTCACCCTCTATCGGTATCCACACCACGAACGAATATCAAGGATCTTCTTGATCTTGGTTGCTAGACCAAATTGTGAAACACGTTTTCACAATCAATATGAACTATATGGAATTTTCTTTGTGTATTATTTTGTTCTTCAATCAAGGATTTCTTAGAACAAAATAAAACTCTCTCAAACCCTTTGGAGACTTGCACAAAAGCTATATTATGTTCTGGCCCGAATTTGGCTGTTTATATACAAGTAAGACCTATTCCAAATAGGAAACTTGTGTCTAAACCCATCCAAAATTCTTTTCCAAAACAAATTAGGAAACCAGTCCCGACAAGGTGTGCGGTCGCACATCTATCTGGAAGGTTTTTGGTACTATCTAACCCAAACTGTGCGGCCGCCCAACCCAGACTGTGCGGTCGCCCACTTGTCCAGATTTCCAGAAATTCCAAAATTCCAATATAGTCCTTATTTAAGATTCGTTCTATTGTGTGTGACCCTCTAGGATTACACTAAGTTGGCAATGGGTTCAAACATGAAACCATAAGATATGATTAGGTTCTAGCAAACCGTCATACCTACCCAAATAGTATAACTAGATACAAGTTCGCATTCCTTTAGAACATGTCATAATCCCTTTGTCCACGATGTCATTGAACACAAGTCATGGTTAACAAGTCAACTTGGTTTGTTCAATACTTTCTCGATTCCGAATATGTTGATAATACAAATGACATTGATCTAATCAATTCATTTGAGTCCGGCCGAACATTTTCATCAACATCATGTGGAAGACTATAATAACTTCATGTCTAAGGATTCGAATGACATAACTAATATGAGATATATGTACGACATAGTCCATGACATAAATCTCATGCAGCGGGTCATGTCCAGTACCTTGTTCCAAACAAGTACCCATAAATCTAACATGATCATCCCATGATCATTTAGCCTTTATACTAGTGCTTAACAAGTACTAGGGACAGAGATTATTATAAGTAAACATGAACAACAATAATAATCAAAACATCTCTTTATTGATATGAAATAAATGATAACAATTACAACGTTTATTAAACGTGCCTAGGGCACCACTACCAACAATCTCCCACTTGCCTTAGGCCCAATCTCCCATGTATCTAATACCCATGGACCTAACATGACCTTCATGTTTAGCTTGTGGAAGTCCCTTTGTTAGCGGGTCCGCAACATTGTCATCAGTAGGTACTCTGCATATATTTATGTCTCCCCTATCAACGATTTCTCGAATGATATGAAAATGCCTAAGTATGTGTTTGGATTTCTTATGTGCTCTTGGTTCCTTTGCTTGAGAAATAGCACCATTATTGTCGCAATAAAGGTCTATTGGATTAGCAATGCTAGGAACCACTTCAAGTTCAGTAATGAACTTCTTAATCCAAACAGCTTTCTTTGCAGCATCCGATGCAGCAATATACTCAGCTTCCATTGTAGAATCAGCGGTTGTACTCTGCTTGGAACTCTTCCAGCTTACAGCTCCACTGTTTAACATAAACACAAAACCCGATTGCGATCGACTATCATCTTTGTCGGTTTGGAAGCTTGCATCCGTGTAAGAATTTACCACGAGATCATCTTCCATTCCTCCATAGACCAAAAACGAATCTTTAGTTCTTCTCAAGTACTTAAGAATCGCTTTTACAGCCATCCAGTGATTTTCACCGGGGTCGGATTGGTATCTACTTGTCATGCTTAAAGCATAAGATATATCCGGCCTAGTACAAATCATGGCATACATGATAGACCCAATTGCCGAAGCATATGGAACATCATTCATTTTCTCACGCTCATCTTTTGTCTTAGGACATTGAGTCTTGCTTAGAGAAACTCCATGTAACACGGGCAAGGTACCTCTTTTAGAATTTTCCATACGGAATCTTCTAATGACCTTGTCAATGTATGTACTTTGGCTTAAACCAAGTAGCCTCCTTGATCTATCTCTATAGATCTTAATGCCAAGTATATATGGGGCTTCGCCCATATCTTTCATTGCAAAGCACTTTCCTAACCAAGTCTTCACAGACTGAAGTGTAGGAATGTCGTTTCCAATGAGTAATATGTCATCCACGTATAAAACAAGGAATAGCACTATGCTCCCACTAATCTTCTTGTATACACAAGGTTTATCTTCGTTCTTGATAAAACCAAACTCTTTGACCGATTCATCAAAACGGAGATTCCAACTCCTTGAAGCTTGCTTCAATCCATAGATGGATCTCTGCAATTTGCATACCTTAGAATCTTGTTCAAAACCTTCTGGTTGTATCATATACACATCCTCTTGTAGTTTTCCATTTAGGAAAGCGGTTTTGACATCCATTTGCCATATTTCATAGTCATGATATGCGGCAATGGCAAGAAAAATTCTTATAGACTTGATCATTGCTACGGGTGAAAAGGTCTCATCATAGTCAATACCATGAACTTGCCTATAACCTTTCGCTACAAGCCTAGCTTTGTAAGTATGCACCTTCCCATCCATGTCAGTCTTCTTCTTGAAGACCCATTTGTATCCTATGGTTTTTACACCTTCGAGCGCATCAATCAAGTTCCAAACTTGATTGTCTTGCATGGATTGCAATTCAGATTCCATGGCTCCAAGCCACTTATCCGAATCAGGAGAAGACATCGCCTCTTGGTAGGTTGACGGTTCATCATTCTCAATGATTTCCACCTCATTACTATCCGTTACGAGAAATCCATATCTCTCGGGCTTGGATCGTAACCTACTAGATCTGCGAGTTGCTTGTGTATTTTGAACAGGTTCCACAACTCCTTGTGGTTCTTGTTATTGTTCCACTATTTGTTCAATGTCATTTTCTGGGTCTCGAATCTCTTCAAGATTTATTTTACTCCCACTGATTTCTTTGGAGAGAAACTCTTTCTCTAGAAAGACACCAGTTCGGGCAACAAACACTTTGTTGTCCTCTCGGTTGTAAAAGTAATATCCTCTAGTTTCCTTTGGATATCCCACGAAAATACATTTATCAGATTTGTGTGCAAGTTTGTCTGAGACAAGTCTTTTGACAAAAGCTTCACAACCCCAAATCTTCATGAAAGACAGACAAGGCTTCTTTCCGCTCCACATCTCATATGGAGTCTTTTGAACCGATTTAGTTGGAACACGATTTAGTGTGAAAGCAGCGGTTTCTAGAGCGTAACCCCAAAAGGATATTGGAAGATCAACTTGACTCATCATTGATCGAACCATGTCTAACAAAGTTCGATTTCTCCTCTCGGACACACCATTCCATTGTGGTGTTCCGGGTGGAGTTAATTGTGAAACTATTCCACAATTCTTTAGATGATCATCAAATTCATGACTCAAGTATTCTCCACCTCGATCTGATCGAAGTGCCTTAATACTTTTGCCAAGTTGTTTTTCTACTTTATTTTGAAATATTTTAAATATCTCAAATGCTTCAGTTTTATGTTTCATTAGGTAAACATACCCAAATCTACTATAATCATCAGTGAAGGTTATGAAGTATTGAAATCCTCCCCTAGCATTGCTACTTAATGGTCCGCATACATCAAAATGTATCAACCCCAATAAGTCGCTTTCCCTTTCACCTAGCTTGGTAAAAGGTGTCTTAGTCATTTTCCCAAGAAGTCACGACTCACAAGTATCATATGACCCAAGGTCACACGAACCCAAGAGACCGTCCCCATGGAGTTTTGAGATACGCTTCTCATTAATATGACCAAGACGGCAATGCCACAAATAAGTATGATTTAAATCATTAGGTTTAGATTTCTTATTTATATGATAGACATTGTCATTATTTTCATTCTTGACATTCAAGACATAAAGGCCATTAAATGAATTAGCAATACCATAAAGCACATCATTTAAATGAATAGAAAATTTCTTATTCTCAATAAGAAACTTAAAACCTTCATTATCCAAACAAGAAATTGAAATAATATTTCTACTTAAATCCGGAACATAATAACAATTGTTCAAAACAAGAATTAATCCGGAAGGTAAAGTGACTTCATAAGTCCCTACGGCTAATCCAGCAACTCTTGCTCCCATTCCCCACGCGTAGGTCTACTTTACCCTCTTTAAGTAGTCTCCTATTCTTTAGACCCTGCACATTTAAACAAATGTGAGAACCACATCCGGTATCCAATACCCAAGAATCAGTGGTAGAAAGGAGAATATCTATCATATAGATACCTGAAGTCGACGCAGCCTTGCTGCTCTTCTTCTTCTTTTGCTCTTCCAAGAAATCCTTGCAATTACGTTTCCAATGACCAATTTCTTGACAATGGAAACAGATTGCATCCTTTTCTGAATCGGGTTTTACCCCAGAAGCCTTGGCAACACTTGCCTTGCTTATCTTGGGTTTGACAACTTTCTTACCCTTTCCTTTGGCACCAGCCATCTTCCCATCATGAACTAGGAGCACGGGAGAACCTTTCTCCACAATCTTCATCTCCGCAGTTTTAAGCATCCCATGCAACTCGGAGAGATTCTTATCAATTCCATGCATGTTATAATTCATCACAAACTGATTATAACTTTTAGGCAATGAATTAAGAATGAGATCCGTGGCTAGCTCCAATGGGATTGGATAGCCAAGTTTCTCAAGGTGCTCAACATAACCTTTCATTTTCAGCATGTGAGGACTCACTTGTTGCCCTTCATTCATTTTTCAAGTAGTGAATGCAACAATGGTCTTGTACCTCTCTTGCCTAGCTTGCTCTTGAAACATGGCTCTTAACTCCACGCCTATCTCATAGGCTTCCAAATGTTCCAAACTTTGTTGGAGTTTTGAGCACATAGTAGCAAGCATGAGACAGCTTACATCTCTAGAATCATTACGATGTTTCTTGTAACTGTCTCTTTCTGCCCTTGGGGCAGTAGGTTCTGGTTCAGCAGGAAGTGGCCCATCGAGAATGTACAACTTATCTTCTTGCCTTAGAACAATTCTTAGGCTACGGATCCAATCCATAAAGTTAGTACCATTCTCTTGGAGCTTATCCTTCTCAAGGATCGATCGTAACGAAATTGATTGAGTGTTAGCAGTCATTATCTACAATTATGCAAAATTTCCAAAATTTAATAAGTACTAGTTTTCATTAAAGAAATAAATAATGTATTTTTCAAACAAAAATACTCCCACTAAATTATATAACATTCATATACATCCGATGTATAATATAATTTAATTGGGATAAGATCCAACTTTAATTTAACTTTTGAGTCCACAGAGGCGGACCGCTCAAAACTAAATTAATTAGGTAGACAATCATGTCAATCATATCCCATATGATTCTTAGGTCCTTTTATGAGATTCTTTGAGAAACCCAATTTCAAAAAGCATGTTTAATCTCATCTTTTTGCCTTAGGCCCAAAACCGTTTTGACGCCTAATTAAGTCCAACCATTTTAAACACATAGGAACCATTCAATTTAATGCACCTTGTGGAGGCAAGCCCACATTGAATTAATGAACCTCATCTCGCTCATACATGAATAAAGTTAATGCAGTTCGCAGAGGCGAACCCACATCAAAATCATCCATGTATTGGCAAGTGTTTTAATCATGGCATGGCAATGAAAGACTTAAAACTTTCTTTGAAGGTTCATCACATATAGCATACAACACATTTATGAGCACATAATATAAACATGTTACGCATCAAGTTTAGCCACTAAATTAATCTCCATTAATTTAAGCATAATATTTATGTGTCATTAGTTTCTCTATAATTATGAGGATGAGACTATTTCAACTTTGGTTATCATCTTCCAAATCAAGACAACAAGAAGTGTGGCCGAAACTAAGCAATAAGGCATCCACAATTCCGCACTAATTCAAGAAACCAAGAAAGTAGTCCATGTGGCCGAAACTAAGCAATAGATGGTCTCGATGAACGTAGGCCAATTGCATCCACAATTCCACATGGATCTCCAATCTTTGAATCAAGAACTTTGTTTCTCAATTTTAGCAATTATGAACTCTTCATAATTCTAACTTCGTTTTATCTTTGAAACTTTGATTGCGATCAAGTTTGGGAAACACAATCTCGATGAACGTAGATTAGCCATCCAAACCTTGAACCAATCTTAGAATCACAAGATCAAAACAAATAGGAAAATCAAACCCCAAGCTCCACACCCAAAACAACTACCCAAAACCCATTCCAGATCAGCAGGTCTGGCTTGGTTCTGTTACTGGTTTGGTTGGACCTTTCGAAAATTCCAAATTCCGATTTTAACAAAATCAGAGAATCTGATCAGTATGTGCGGCCGCCCAACAATTACTGTGCGGTCGCCCATGTAATTTTGTGCGGTCGCACAGTGAGATCAGAAGGTATTTTTTCAGTTCGAAAAATTGTCTCTAAATTGTTTTTCCCTGATTATTAAAACCATGATCCAATCAGAATTAATAATCAAACAATTCAGAATCCATCATAATATTTATTGCGATTGAATCGTGCGATTAAAGTTGCAAAACAATAAACCACATAAAATCACAAAACACATAAACATCATATATTCCAATATTCATATCATGTAAGGCACATAAACTATTTATATACTCACAACATGATCTAGGTATTGAAATAATCAACATGAACGGGGCTCTGATACCACTGTTGGGTTTCGGAGTAAGATGCGCAGCGGAATTTAGCATTTAAAATTTATGAAACCCAAAGCCCATAGATCCATTCATATGATTAAATCAAATACAACAATATGAATAGAAGAAAAACTAACCCTTGATGATTTTGAATTCTAGCTTTGATATTGGTGGAGATTTGAAGCTTGATCACAATGAAAGTAAGAACACGAACTTTGAAGATGATGAGCTTCATCCTCTAGCGGTATCCACACCACGAACGAATATCAAGGAGCTTCTTGATCTTGGTTGCTAGACCAAATTGTGAAACACGTTTTCACAATCAATATGAACTATATGGAATTTTCTTTGTGTATTATTTTGTTCTTCAATCAAGGATTTCTTAGAACAAAATAAAACTCTCTCAAACCCTTTGGAGACTTGCACAAAATCTATATTATGTTCTGGCCCGAATTTGGCTGTTTATATACAAGTAAGACCTATTCCAAATAGGAAACTTGTGTCTAAACTCGTCCAAAATTCTTTTCCAAAACAAATTAGGAAACCAGTCCCAACAAGGTGTGCGGCCGCCCAAAACCCTTGTGCGGTCGCACATCTATCTGGAAGGTTTCTGGTACTATGTGACCCAAACTGTGCGGCCGCCCAACCCAGACTGTGCAGTCGCCCACTTATCCAGATTTCCAGAAATTCTAAAATTCCAATATAGTCCTTATTTAAGATTCGTTCTATTGTGTGTGACCCTCTAGGATTACACTAAGTTGGCAATGGGTTCAAACATGAAACCATAAGATATGATTAGGTTCTAGCAAACCGTCATACCTACCCAAATAGTATAATTAGATACAAGTTCGCATTCCTTTAGAACATGTCATAATCCCTTTGTCCATGATGTCATTGAACACAAGTCATGGTTAACAAGTCAACTTGGTTTGTTCAATACTTTCTCGATTCCGAATATGTTAATAATACAAATGACATTGATCTAATCAATTCATTTGAGTTCGGCCGAACATTTTCATCAACATCATTCCTACGAGAGGCCCAAGCTTGACATCTCTTCGAAGAGGGACAAATCCATTTAGCTTATTACTCCTCCCTACGTGAATCCGATTATGCCAATCATACCCTTTATAACTAACCGGTTAAAGGTAGCGTTTGAATATGTCAAACATAACGTTCATCAAGTGGAAGACTATAATAACTTCATGTCTAAGGATTCGAATGACATAACTAATATGAGATATATGTACGACATAGACCATGACATAAATCTCATGCAGCGGCTCATGTCCAGTACCTTGTTCCAAACAAGTACCCATAAATCTAACATGATCATCCCATGATCATTTACCCTTTATACTAGTGCTTAACAAGTACTAGGGACGGCGATTATTATAAGTAAACATGAACAACAATAATAATCAAAAATCTCTTTATTGATATGAAATAAATGATAATAATTACAACGTTTATTAAACGTGCCTAGGGCACCACTACCAACAGTTTACTGATCTTCTCTAGTGCGTTGAACATGAGGCCTAAAGGTAGGTCCGAGCTTGTGCTGTGTCGGAAAAGGATGGGGGCTCTATTCTGTGACTCGAACCTCTCGTGCGTCGGTCGTAAGGACGGGGTATTCACTAAGTGGCTCTTTAGTTGAGTTAGGGCCAATTCACATTTCTGATTCCAAACTTTTTCTGAGCAATCTGTAATTCTTTAAGGACCGGGTCTCCTGCCATTGTGAGGCGACTGATATAGTGCAGTAGACCTATGAGTTTGGTCCTTTCACTTTCTTGGCGAGGGGATGACATTGTTATTAACTCTCTGGTTTTCTTAGGGTCGGCCTCGAACTTTTATCCCAATCTGTATCCTAGAGCTTTTGTCTGAATAGTACCAAATCTGCATTTCGACGGATCAAGGAGAAATTTTTGACCTCTCAGAATGTTGAAGAGTTTCCTTAAGTCCTCAATGTGTCGGCCGTAGGGTCTCTTGGAGTGTATTACTAAGTCATCCACATAGACGCATGTATCTGTTGGCGCTGTCATTGGCACGTGGTAAGAGACACCAATGCCTTTCCATTCGAGGAGTCAGTTGGCGTGACAATAGGTACCCCACGGAGTGCGGAATAGCAACTTCTCGTCTATCTGTAAGGCGGCGGGTATCCAATTTCTTGCGAGGAAAATTTTGAGGAATGAACGCACTTCTCTATCTTCCATAGCTTCTAGCAATGAGTCTATATCAAAGGGCGGAAATTTGTGTTTAGGGGCCATCTCATTGAGTCTTATGATGTCTAGGTGGACTATCACTTTCCTTTTGTACTCTTTTGCGGAGATGATGTTGAGTAACCACTTCGGCCAGAAAACGGACTTGATGAAGTCTCTCTGTACCAGTTTTTCTATTTCCATCATCATGCGAGAAGACCATTCAGACTTAGCCAGATGTGGTTCTTGCTTAACTGACCCAATGTCTGGTTTTGTCGTTTGTTCCCATTCTCTGTCTAGCACGTCATTACAGAACCATGCAAAGATGTCATCATATTCTCTGAGCAGTCTAATCAGCCCTTCTCGCTCTTCGCCTTGAAAGAAGCTCCCAATCTGAGTCCACTTCGGCTTGTCTTGTCTTGCCAGATTCACACATGTTAACACCTCATCGGCAGCTTGGGCTTGGTTTTCCCTTTGATTGATAACCTGCTCTGAGATTTCTCAGATATATTTGTTATTTAGTTCGTCTGTGTCTGCCTCTTTTAATGAATCGTTATTAACTATTTGTATATCATTAGGTTGATTAGTCAATTTATCATTTATAAGAGTGGCTATAGCGGGATACTCGAAAAGGTCAAGACTTTCAATTAATGCACGAGGAAAGACAGTGTTTGCGATTACATCGTAGTCTTTTGACTTGAGATCACTAGACTTAGATGGAGACACGAACTCATATGTGAGAACGAGGGGCCTAACTGGCCTAGGGGGATTGACTCTTTGAGATACTTGGGAGACGGACTAATGAGCCCCATATTCTCGATAGTAGTAGTCATAGGTCTGTATTCAATAACAGCCACAACATCATCTTCTAAGCTCATGTGTTGGAACATATCTTGGCCATCCCATGGTTCCGCTTCCTTGGTTTCACCAACTAAAGGTTCATCGAGAGACACGAATTCCATATCATAAGTCAGGTCCTTGTTCACCTTGATGACGTACTCATTCTAAAAGGTAATAGCTCTGCCAGTGGTCCTTCGGGGTTCCATGTACCTTAGCTTTAGGTTGGCCCGATCAAACTCGACATCTCTGAAAATTTCAAAACCCTTTTGTAGTTTTCCATTGTGGTCGAACCATGGCTCTGCGAACTCGAAGTTTGAGTATTCTTCCCCTTCTTTAACATAGTAACTGTTGAGGGAGAGGCGGTAGGGTTTCATGTCTAACTTCTTGTAAGGGAGTTGCTTCTTCTTGAGTATCTCTATATGCTTTTGTTCCACCTCGTCGGCGGGAGTAAGTATGTACCCTAGTCCAAAAAGGCCTCTGTGGTCTACCTCCTCGGTTAACTCTATAGGTCCTTGTAAGCTCTTACCTAGCCCCAGCCCCGGTATGAAGCCCATATTTCAAAGTATCTTGTAGACTGGTTGTACTTTGTCAGAAGATCTGGTGAGATTGTTATCACATATCTGAGCTTGTGCCACTATTTCGAACCCATTGAAGAGTCTGCGGTCTTCCTCATGCTGAATCTATAGCACCGGGACTCCTTTTGTGTCAGTGCCTTAAGCCGTTAATAGGTCGCTGTAGATAACTGTCACCTAAATTCCTGATTGGAATTTAACACACTGATGCAAGGAGGATGGAACAGCATTGGACTTGTGGAGCCAGGGGCGTCCTAGTAAGATGGTGAAAGTGGACGGTATGTCAATCACTTGGAAGTCCGTAGACAAGGTTTGATTTCCCACGGAGATGGGCAGAGTAACAATTCCCAACACTGATCTGCACATCGAGTCATAAGATTTGATTGTCTGCTTGGAAGGTCTAAGGCTAGTTGCATCTATGCCCACTACGTCCATCATCCGTGACGGTAGCACATTGATGGCGGATCTGTTGTCCACAAAAGCCCTAGGGATTTTCTTACCATTAATTTCGACTGTAATGTGCAGGGGTTCATTGTGATCTCCCCCAAAAGTGGGTACATCGAGCTCGGAGAAGGTGATAATGTTCCCAAAGTGAATGTTACCGATCATTTGCGTGACATTCTCGGGAGTAGTGCCTGACGGGACCATAGTGGCGGCCAAGTTTTTCTTAAGCATTTGGCGATGAGCGAGGGAGGAAGTGAGTAGAGACCAAACGGAGATATGGGCTTGGGTTTTTTTAAGCTGCGTGAGGAAGGGATCCTCTTTCTCAAGGTCTGCTTGCTCTGACTCTTTATTGAAGACCTTCTTTGTACCCTTGGGGTCTGATTGATAGATCTGTCCGGACCTTGTGAGTAAGTTTATTTCTGCTCGTGTGTCATATGGAGACTGTGGCATCTTTGCGGATTCTGCGAAGATTTCGGCTATCGATAATGGTGGAGATTTAAGTGGACTGGAGTCGCAATCTCCTAAAAGAGCAGCTTCTAAAGATAGTTCATCTAATGACAGCATATAACAAGAAGAATTACTATCATTAATGAATTTTGAAGTACATCTCATCTCATCATTACTACATGACTCGGAGTCTGCCACAATAGGTTCGGCCAGATCACCGAGGTTTTTCTCTACTTCTAGACTGACTAAAGTGTCTCTGGGATTCTCTATGGAGCCATTACTGATCAATCTCTGAATTGACTTCTTCAAAGCAGAGCACTCTTCGGTAGTATAACCGGTAATCTGGTGATAATTGCAGAACTTTTCTTGGTTGTCCCCAAAGGATGGTATGCAGTAGGTTTCAGGCCGCTTGAGTAGATTCTTTGTTACTAGTATCTCGAGCATGTTGGTCATGGTGACTCCTAGCATTCCGAAGGAGTCGGTTATCTCTGAGACATCAATCGGACTCTCCTCAGACTTCTGAGCTATGATTTCCCTCGGGTCGCTCAATACTTGGTCATTAATCAACCTTTGTATTGCCCGATTTAACTGTGAGCATTCATTGTTGGTGTGTCCGGTGATGTTATGATAGTTGCAAAACTTCATTGGATCACTATTCGGGTGAGACTCGTAGCCCTTTAATGGTTTAAGTAGCCCCATTCTTGATAGACCACGGAACAAGGAGCTCATGTCTAACTGTAGTTGTTTGAAGGCATTGACCATTTCCACGATACTAATGTCGCCCCTAATGAGTTCGACCATGTTCACACCTCCGTTGTTAGGGAGCGGGTTTGCGACGGTATTCGGACCTTTAGGCTTCTCAATCTTCCCATCAGCTATGAGCTTTTAGATGACATGCTTGAGTTGTATGCAGCTGTCGGTGTTGTGACCAATGTACTTGCAGAACTTGGTTGCATCGAGGTCAGCCTTTTTGTTGAACGGTTCGTAGTTCTCAAGTGGCTTGATCAAGCCCTTATTTATCAAAACTTCAAATACTCGGCCAGTAGGCATGTCGAAGTCATCAAAGTGCTCTTTCTCACGTGGGAAGTTGCTTGTAACTGCTTAGACATCAAAGATGGAGTTGTCTTGAACTAAACTCACTTGACCTGCTACTTCTTTGGCTTTAGGAGCGGTGCTCGTGGGAGCTTTGTAGCGGAAAGAGGTGTTTCCACTTTTGGGAGTTTCTTTAGCAACTCCAGTAATACCGGCTTCATGTCTGACCCCAGCATCGACCATTTCTCGCAGATCGGGAAAGTAGCCGTTACCAATTGCCACCCTAAGCTCAGGCAACAAGCACTTGTAGAAGATTTGCTTTTGTTCTTTCGCCTTAGGAGGGTATTGTACCTCTGCTAGCTTGTGATTCCACCTCTTGTAGAAGTCGTAGATAGGCTCTCCGGGCCTCTGCATGGTGTTTTCTAGATCAGTAAGGTTGACGTGTCAATCATGGTTTGACTGATACTTCTCACAGAAAGTGGTGGTGATTTGATCCAATGTCTCCCTTTCAGAGGGATCCAGACTCAAGAACTAATGGAGAGAAATTTCGTCCAATATGGTGTGGAAGACTCGGGCCATCTATTCATTGGTGCAGTCTCGGGCTCTCTTAGCTAGCACATAACTGTCAAGGTGAGTCTTGGGGAAAGTAGTACCATGGAAAGTGGAGACCTTTGGCATTTTGAAGTCTCTAGGGAGAGCACCCACATTGCTCGGGTTGATTGTCTTAACAGTCGGAGCGGCTTGCTTGCTGATTGTGTCGGAGAGCTTGCGGATCTGTTCTTGCACAGCAACTATTAGAGGATGACTGGAGAAATCAATGCTATGGCTGACTTGAGCGATAGGAGGAGTAATGGAGATGGCGGGCATGGCGGCACCGATGCTCAATGGTAGTGAGGGAGGAGGCAACTTGGTAGATGACAAGTAGCTACCCATCAATTCTAGCGATGGCTCATACGGACCCTGCTAGAGCTTGCTTTAGCACCATAAACTGTTTGAGGGACCCATTGGTATTCGGGTACCTTAAGAGGGATATTATCAACATTGGCGGGTGAGTGACATGCACTGTTTCGTCCTCGACAAAAATAACCTCTTCATCGTGGATGCTAGTTTCCACACCTTTCTTCTTCATTTCAGTGTGAAGATGGTCTCTGAGTTATTGGTCCTCTCTAGGGCTTTGCTACGGTCATCAAGCTTGGTGATCTGAAGCATGAGATTGGCAAAGAAGGGGTGGAGATGTTGCGGGACATCTGAGAGCTTAATGCCGGCGGAGACTTCTGGATCAGTAAGCGGATCGGAGACTGACGGAGTGGAAACATTGGGAGTAGAAGGCTCTGATGATGATGGAGACATTGTTAGTGTAGAGACTGAAGACTGAGTCTGCGGAAGGCTCGAACGTTGAAGACGACCACCGGAACGGACCCAAACTTGCTTATCTGTAGAGGTAGTGGATGTGAGGTTTAGGACGGGACAAGGCTCATGAAATGTATTTTGTTATTTACAAAACAACGTATTATTAATCCTAATGGTTGGAAGGGGTACCCCTTTTTGGGTTACTATCTACAAGGATCAGTGGAGGTCATCACTACATCTATAGACCCCTCGTTTTTCACCTGCATTGCACATCCCAAACGGAAAATTTGGGCAAGGGTCCTATAGGGCAAGCGACTTCCACCGACCTAACGGATCCTAATAACTAACCCTTGTTTAAAGGCATTTAACGTAACGTCGAAGTTACTTCCGTTAAGTTTTTAACGAGTTGAGATCCTTGTACAAATTATCACTCGGCTTACAATATGCACACCCTTGTAGGGAAATTCACTTTTTGTGCTTTTTTATCTCGAAAAGATCTCGACTCATTAAAGACTTAGCGGATGACGGCATGAACGACACGTTAATTGTCTATAAAGAAAAGCTAGTCAAACCAACCGGTCGACTTTGGAGTGTCCTAGACTCTGTGAGTTCATGGTTTATACACGGACAAGGTTAAACCTCAACCGATGGCAAGTGACACGGTGAGTTAGATAGCCCGGGTGCCACGAAGATAGACGCGACGGGATCACCAAAATCTGTGCACTCAGCGGAGTATCCGGAGTAAAGGTGTGCAGTGTGACACGAACCTAGTGGTAGTGTGCGGACAACAACTAGTTATTTTTAGGGAGAAAACAGAGAGTTTTTTGTATTTACATGTATGCAATGCAAAACAGTTAAGATAGCACAAAGGGGAACAGTTAAGATGTTAACGCTCTACAGTTACAAAGGAAGCAGATATGCACAAGAGATAAAGTAAAAGGGGGAAATAGTAAGTAAATACAATCATGATATTGACAAAAGTTTGACCCTCTATGTTTGAAGATGTTCAAAGCTAGTCCCCAGTGGAGTCGCCACTGTGAATACCCCATTCCGAATGCGGGCGACGCACGGGAAGTCTTTTTATTATTTATCTTTTTTTTATCTTTTCTATGGGATTAGGATATTCAAGTTGGAATTTAACTTATTAAGAGTCGCCACGTTGTTTTATTTGCAGTTAAAACATTGAGAAAAACTAACAGAGAGATGGTTCGGGGGTCAAGTTACGATAAGAGAAGAATATCAAGTGATCACTCCTATCGCCCGATAGATCGGACTTTCTATCATGATAAATGTGTTAGTGTATGTTAGTGATTGAGACCGGATCCGAAGATTGCCTACGTTCCTCTCGTATGAGAAGCTCAGGTCGATGTAGTTCGCACATAATCGGAATAGAGAGAAGAAGTGGGGATCATGCATAATAAAGGGGGAGGAGAAAGAAACATACAATATGATTACATCCTAGAATAATGATTATTCATCTTAGGAGAGCTAATGAACATGGGAACAATTACCTAAGGTTAAGGGTTTAGAAGTAGTTCCTAGATATTGTTAATCATCATCGGCTATGCATATAAATAGGGATTAAAACATTAGATCTAGTATTTTAGGCATGATAAGTCGTAGATCTAGCATAATAATAAGAACATCATGAACATGTATGAAATAACACATAAGCATGAAGATGGCTACCCTAGACATAGAGCATATTATGAATTCTAGTAATAACATGAAGAACACATTATGAATCATATGAATATGGATCCATAAACATAATGAAACTAGCATAAATCAGATCTAAACTAAGAAAACATATAAAATCCTTATCAATCTTGATAAGAACGAAGCCAAATCTTTAGCGTAGATTCGCCGGACCTTCGGGATTGCTAGAAAGGCTTAGAGAGAGAGAGTTATGTCTTCAGTTTAGACTCTAGAACTCGGGGGAGAGAATTATGTGTTAAAATTATGAACTGAGGTCACCTATTTATAGGGAATCTGACCCGGAAAAACTGGCCGCCCGACCGAGACAAAGTGGCCGCCCGACCGATCCAAGTGATTGGCACGATTTCCAAGGATCTGATCAAATTGGACTCTGGAGAAATCCTAGATAATGTCTATCCTTGTGGATAACCCGATCAGGTCTTCAATATCTTCTTATCTAGGCTTTTTGAGAATTTTCGGATAAGTCCTGCGCAGCTTGTAAATACCTGTGAGGTCCTTGTGAGTTCTGGAATGCATTAACAACTCATTTTCAGGTTGGGTACTAACACACCCAAACCAAAAATTGGTTTTGCTTATAAACATCATCATCATCATCATTATATTTAATATTTAAATATCAATATTTTAAATATACAAATAAAATAAATAAATAAATTCTTATTTATTAGAAATGTCAAATTATGTGCTTTGAAACCATCTTCATGAGTTAAAGAAGCTATAGGCGAATCTTGTTTTACGGGTGTTCTGGCCAGCACACAAAAAAGCGCAAAACAGGAGAAGTAGATGAGCGAGAACAAGATTAGATTATTTTTTGATTAAAAGTATTTTGGGTATCTATAGTAATATAAAAATAAGAAAGTCTTACTATTTTTAGAATGTGTCCCATATGAACCTTCAAAATATGAAAGTTGGGTAAATAAGGTCAAATATGTCATTATCTTTAATTTGGCACAAGTAGTCAACTTTGCATGTAGATTGATTTTTTATATTAAATTTGCATGTAGATTGTCATTTGGCGCGTGCGCGGAAACGGTCGTAACTTTTGACTCCAGATCAACCACGAACCGCACCGCATTTCAAATCGAACGTCGGAGCGAGAAGAACAAACGTCATAGAGCGTAGCCTCTTAATGCAGGGTTTAAAAGACCCAAAAAAAACATTATTTAGGGCCTCAAGCAAGCTTCTAAACCTTTTGTCAGTTTTTGGCCTTTTCCGTATTTTTTTAGTTAGGGTTTGTTTAGTTTTAGTGTTGCATAACGTTTAATTACTTTGTTTTAGGATTTTTGGGAGTGATTTTTGTTATTTTATGATATTGATTATTTATTCAAATTTTGTTCATAGATTAGGAAACAGAGTTTTTAATTATGTTAATTTTCTAAAAAAGTTTATATTAAAATTTTTTAATTTATATTAGATAGCCGAGTATATATTCTGACTTAAGAGGTCGGCAAGATGTTTCATGCTTTGCAAAAAGGGTAATTTGCAACTTTGGATGTTGTTACTGCAATTAACGAATATATGGTGTCATTAATGTTGGTCTTTTACTAAAGAAAATGGTGTTCTTTCATGGTCAACTCTATATTGTCCTGTCCCGCGTTAGAGATGCAGCTAATCTTAAGATATTAATATGTAACGATACCATACATGGCCAATTACTGATAATGTTGTCTTCAAAGAAGTTTTCACAATGGGTAAAAACATTTCCTCTTAATGTGTCATTCTTATTCAACTCATTAAAATTTATTCAAAATGAGTATACATAACAGTCCGTGCATCGCACGTGAGTAACATTAGTTTTAGAATAAACTGCAAATGGAATGGGTAAAATGATACAAAAGCGATCATATGAGCCAAACTAATAAGGGGAAATGACAATTTAGGGTCCAAAGTTTAGGGGGGGTGTGCCAGTAGGGGTCTGATGTATCAAATTTGTCAATTTAGGGTCCAAAGTTGTAAAAGTTGTGCACTTTAGAGTTTTTTAACGATTCTGTTAACAGAATTCAGTTAAGTCAAACGTGTTTTGCACATGGACTTAACTGGAGTTTGTTTTGAATATTTGGATGGTTATATCGTCATTTCAGTCAAAGAAAATTAATAATAATTTTTTTGAAATATTAAATTTTATTTTCTTATATTAAATTAACTAATAATTAAAACGTTATTAAAATACTTTTTCAAGAAATAAAATATATTTTTTTCATTTAGAATCACTATAAAATAAATTTTATAATTTTTAAAAGAAAAAAGTGTAAAAAAATTATATTAAAAAAACACTTATTTTTTTAAAAAAGAAGAAAATGGGGATCAGACATTTTTTTTGTGTGGTGGTGGTTAGTATTTTTCATTATTAATATTAGTATTCTAATTATTTCATTTTTTCATTAAATTGTTTTTAAATTTATTAATAATTTCCCTTGTTTATAACTTCAATTTTTGTGCTTCCAAAAAAAAACCACTTTAATTTTTATTTGCTTTTTTTTTGTTTATTAGTATTTTTAAAATTAATTAAAATTATTTGAAAAAATAATAATAAGAGTAAATGACAATTTATGTTCTACTGTATAAGGGATGTGTGAAATAACACAAAGCCTAGACGAACATCCAAATCAAATTTCAGTTAAGTTCTTCTGTTACTTAACTGGATTTTCTTTATAATTTAGTCCAAAAACCTTTAATTGACTAACGTTGTCAACTTTGGACCTTAAATTGACAAAATTGATACATCAGACCCCTATTGGCACACACTTCCTAAACTTTGGATCCCAAATTATCATTACCCCAACTAATAAACATTGTCAAGTTTAGGGACTAAATTATGATTTAATCCTAACTTGAGGGTGCAAGTGGGATCGATAGTATAATTTGGGGTGATAAACTTATTTTGCCTAAAGAGGGAGGAACAAAGTAAAAAAAAAAATAAAGGACGAAAGCTTGGGGAACAATAAAACTAGGAATAGCTATTTTACTCGCTCTTGTTTCTTCTTTCTTTTGACATTGCCCCTTACTCTTAACTTCTTCTTCAAACCCTCTTTCAGATCTCCAATCAGTCAGGTCAGTCATCTTTCTGTAAATCAACGCTCATACAATTTCTGTATACATTGCTTAGTTTAAATTTCTCATATTTCGGGCGGGATAAGTCCTCTTTGTTTGTTTAGTTAGGGTTACAAATTTACAACTCACGCCGTTGAGAGAGAGGGGAATCGACAGATCGACTATTGTTGTTGGTGTCTTGAAATCACCGGCTCCGTCCGGCGACCTCCGTTCTCCATCTCCATCTCCATCTCCATCATCCGTCCTTTGTCCTCCATCGACAGTCGAGGCAAGAAAATCTCCTTTGAATATGAAAAATTGATTCAATCACTGAAGCAATTTACAAATAGATATATAAAGAGAGAGACCAAGACGGCTAGACAATTGTATTTGTTGAAGTTGAATGCACCTTTTCAAATACAATAATGTCATAGTCAAGTAATCACCTTCAAAATGTTTAACTTTCAGTTAGGGTTACAAAATACAATTCACTGGTAGTGTTGAAGTTGGGCCAGGCCAAGAAAAAACTAATTGTGTGTGGGTTCGGGCCGAGCACGGGTTTGATGACTGTCGGGACCGGGTTCGGTAGACATAATACTCCCTCCGTCCCAAAATGATCTTCGCATTTGACTATTCAAACTTTTTAACAATGTGAATACTTGTTTCACTAGCCACATGTTGCTTATGCACTTTTAAGCCTCAATTGTAGAAATAGGTGGAACTTTTTGGGACAATGAAAAATGGCAAATGAGAAGATCATTTTGGGACGGAGGGAGTAAATACCTCGGGGCGGGCTCGGGTTTAGCTAAACCCGACCCGTACCGGACCCTACCCGTTGCCATCCCTAGAGACATACAACAGAGGAAATCCAAAGAAGGAGAACTTAAGAATTTATGTGCTACTAATAATTATCCAATAATTTCTGTAAAAATGTTATGGGGTAGGGGGGCGATGGAAAATGAGACAAAGTCAGTAAGTTAGTTTAAATGGAAAACAATAGCAAATAGATAAGGGTGTGAGTTATAGGGTATGAAGATTGGGGGTTTATTATCTGTCTTTGACCTGAACGATTTTGAATGTCCATGTTGTGATAAATTTAATTGATTGAGAAGTGGGTATGGATTAGACAGAAGGTTGGGTTTTTTAGTGCCTACTATTGTCTATTGTTAGGAGAAAGAAAGTGATGTGGGAGGATTTGAATATTTGATACTGACCAATAAATCAATGTACTATATTCCTTGGCTTATTTGGGGGATTTCTATACAGTGTGATGAATGATTAATAGTAGGGATGCAATGTGATTAGCTGTTGGGGTAATCAATTACAACAAACTTGTTAGTTAGTGTGTTTTTCGTTGAATTCATTGGATTGATCGGTTTATTGATGTAGTCAATCCTGTCGAGTATATGTTTTTCCAGTTTGAAAGGCATTTTTCTAGTTATATAGGGATGCCATCTATGCAAAGCCAATAGGAAGTTTGGTGTAAATGATTTCTTTGTCGTGATTGCGTGCTTTTGAAGTACTACTCCCTCTATCCCGGAAATATAGTCCAATTTGACTTTGATGGTCTATAAATGAACTTTGACCAAACATTAATGTCAATATAATCATCCTATTGAAATTGAATTTTTAAAAATTGTAATCGATAAATCACTAAGTAATTTATCAATAACAATTTGTAGAATTTCATTGGGAGGATTAGGTTGGCATAAATGTTTGGTCAAAATTTACTTGTGTTGGCCACAAAAAGTCAAATAAGACCATTTTTCCGTGACGGAGTGAGTATATTGGTTAGGTAGGCCTTAGGGTTTTTTGTTTTTATGGCATTTGTTGTTTGGAGTTGTTGAGGAAATATGTGAGGGCTAGGGGTTGCGTTTTGTAACATTTTCTAATTATAATGTAATATTATTGTTTGGCTGACAAAAAAACAGCTGGAAAAGGACCACCAAATTCCATTATGTAGCTGTTAAAACCACTAAACCTCCGAACTGCCCTTAAGGAAATCTCAAGGAAGAAGAATCGGTAAGTGCATGAGAGGAATGAAAATGTGACTGCATGAGAGTGTATGGGTGGAGGGTTAGTATATCTCAAAAAGAGGTATCTCCATACTATTCCTCCCTCATATCATCAGTTTGATCTATCAGCTCAGTCATGGCAACTCTTCAGTGAAAATTATTTGATGCCTTTGTACAGGGGTAATTTATACACTTACTAATGAAAATAATGGAAAGCAAATTGTATCATTAAAATGTTTGAATAGTCAAATGGGACTTTCTTTATTGGACGGAGGGAGTATTATGCTACAAGACTTTATGTAGTAAGGGTTAGCATGTCTGCAACATGGAGCTATGGCATGGGTGTTTATTTTACGACCCTAGCTTGCTTCTGTAACTTTGTTCTTTTCTGCTGTTATCCATTCTCTGGAGATTATGAAATTCAACAACACTTGTAATGCACGGTGTAGTTGGTATATTGAAATGCCTTTGATATCTTATTATACCTGTACTGTAATTTTAGTTAACGGGTCATTGCAATCCCTTTTGTTGCAACTTAAAATTGATTAGACAAATCTATTTCAGTATTTACTACACATCCATTCAACTTGGTTCTTAGATATGCTACTTGTAAAGTAAATGAACACATATCTTGATATGAGTTTAAGAACCTATACTAATCTTAAACCTGAATTTTATACCCTGAAGCTCACTCGGGTGTTGACTCTTCTATCAGTTGGTCTATCTCCGATTATTTATTGATCAGGATAGACTTATACTCTCTCCGTCCCAAAATGATCTTCACATTTGACTATTCAAACTTTTTAAGGATATGAACCTTTGCTTCACTAGCCATGTTGTGTTTACGCACATTTAAGCCCAAATTAGAGAAATGAGAACTTTTTGGGACAATGAAAAATGGCAAAATGAGAAGATCATTTTGGGACAGAGTGAGTAGTATATTAAGGGAATTCATACTTCCATATCTATCTTCTCATAGTAGTGAACTTCTATTAACAGATGTCGAGAAGGTATGATAGCCGGACGACGATCTTCTCTCCAGAAGGCCGTCTCTACCAGGTTGAGTACGCAATGGAAGCCATCGGAAATGCAGGATCAGCAATCGGGATCTTATCCAAAGACGGAGTAGTTTTAGTCGGTGAAAAGAAAGTAACTTCAAAGCTACTCCAAACCTCAACCTCAACCGAAAAGATGTACAAGATTGATGACCACGTAGCCTGCGCTGTGGCCGGAATCATGTCCGATGCAAATATCCTAATCAACACAGCCCGTGTCCAAGCCCAACGCTACACCTTGGCCTACCAAGAGCCAATGCCAGTTGAGCAGCTTGTTCAGTCACTTTGCGACACCAAACAAGGGTACACGCAGTTTGGTGGGCTCCGTCCCTTTGGTGTTTCTTTTCTTTTTGCAGGGTGGGATAAAAATTACGGATTCCAGTTATATACGAGTGACCCGAGTGGGAATTACGGTGGGTGGAAGGCAGCTGCTATTGGGGGGAATAATCAGGCGGCGCAGTCGATGCTGAAGCAGGATTACAAGGATGAGATTACTCGGGAAGAGGCGGTGGAGCTGGCATTGAAAGTTCTTAGTAAGACAATGGACAGTACGAGTCTTACTTCAGACAAGCTTGAGCTGGCTGAGGTTTTTCTGTCTTCTTCTGGGAAGGTCAAGTACCAGGTTTGTTCTCCTGACTCACTGAGTAAGCTGTTGGTCAAACATGGGGTGACTCAACCTACTTCTGAGGCCTCTTAAGTTACTTGCTGCATCGTTGTTTAGACTTGATATTGATATCGGAACTTGTTTGGCAAAAGTTATATTGTACTGTAAGTTTTTATTTGGGGGATATTCCGTTTTATGTTGAAAGTAGGAACCTATGCATGCATTGGATTTGTGTGTACTAGATTCGATCTGGGCAGTTGAATGATGTTATGAATTTTCTTCTTGATTATGTTGCTCTCTTATGTAAACGTATTTGTTGTTTTTAGTGGCACCGAGAATTTTCCCTATGTCAGGTCTGTGACTGCTCTGGACACCATCCATTCAGCTAGGGGTGTAAACTGTTTGGTTTTGGTAAATTTACTGGCGAAATTTTAAGTACTCCACTCCGTCCCGGACTAAGGTTCTTGCTTTCTTTTTTGGTTTGTCTCATACTAAGGATCTTAGTTGCTTAAAATTGACCATGGGAGACCCATTTGTCGTTCTCACAACAAAAACTCTCTACCCACTTCATTTCTCCTACTTTCTCTTACTTTTTCATACTCACAACATTTGCTTTTTCTTAATTTCCGTGTAAAGTCAAACTCAAACTAAGAACCGTAGTCTGGGACGGAGGGAGTAAATAGTTTGGGAAAATTGGTGACCAAACTGAATCATTGAAAATTTCAAGACCGCAATTTTGATTTGTGGTTTAGTTAAATGGTTGTAGAATGGGAAGCGTCAGAGGCGGTCCTATTGTATTGTATTTTATGGCCCGAGGCTAATTTCTCGACCGTAGGCCGTAGCCCTTAGTTCCTCTATGTATGAGATTTTTTATTTTTTATTTTTAGAAAAAGAAAAGCAACAACACGAAAAAGTTAGAAGGATATTTCGCTGTAATTAAAAATACGATGTACGGATATACTATAAAAACAATTTTCTTCTGACATATTTAGAAGCAAAAATCATGAATCTAAGTTAAATAATTTGTACCAAAGACCTCTTGGCCTAGCGGTATCCGAGTGTGTGCGTAGAGTCCTCCTTTATGGAGAGATCTTCACGATGGCAATTTCTTTAAATGAAACCAACTTTCTAAAAAGTTAAATAATTTGTCAACTATCTGTAATGGGCTACAAATTTAATATATAATTCAAAATTTTGGTTTGGTTTTAATATCATCATTGTGGGTTAACTCGAGACATTATAAATAATTATAATGAAAATTTGGGGCCCTTAATGTTTTTTTAAAGGGGCCTTAGGTGGTCGAGTTAGTCAACTATACTGTTGGGCTCTTAAAATATGTGAAATATGAACGAGGTATGTGCACCAATATTAGTGAATACTAGTGAACCACCCGTGCGATGCAAGGGGTAATGGTTTTGTGACAAATTCTTATATGCGGCAGCCTTGTTTCGTGCGGCGGTGCGGCGGCCCTTTTTTCCGTTTTTTTTTTTTTTCTTTTTTTTGTCACCCCAAACTTTTTTTCCTCCCAACAAAAGTAACACTTATTATAACGAAGTGTAACATTTTTTTTTTATTCAAATGTAACATTTTAAAAAAAATAAAAATACCACAATTTTGCTGCAATAAATAAAGATAACATAAAGATTGGCAACTAAACTAATGTAACACTTTTTAAAAAGGAATGTAACACTCAATTTTTCAAATATAACACTTTTTTTTTCTCCCAAATTAACATAGGATTGACAAACTAAACTAATGTTACATTTTATAAAAAATTAATGTAACATTTTTTTCTCAATTTGTAACAGTTTATATTCCTAAGTGTAACATTATATATGAAATGTAACAATTTTTATTGAGAAAGTAACAATTGAAATGCAAACCCATTTTTTTTTTTTTGTAAAAATGCTGTTACATTTGACTGTAAAAAGTGTTACTTTTTGAAGATGAAAGTGTTACTTTTATAAGAACAGAGTGTTACATCTCAGCTGACAAGCAACTCAAACTTTTTTTGTGTAAAAAAATATGTATTTTTTTAAAAAAAAAAATCAAACCATATCATGACCAATGTAGTTTTATTCGTCTCGTCGAGACGAACATAACGGTATTTTTAAATTTTTTTCTGAGTTATAAATATCAAGCTATAGAATTTTGAAGTTAATGGTTTTTTTTTAAGGTGACACGTGGCAGCGCGCGACTGGGTGAACCAGCGAGTGGCTGTAACGACCCCAAAAACCCGTCCCTATTTATTTTAAATTTTTGGAATTTTAATTTGACATTATGTGTGCATTTTATGTGTTGCATCATATTTTATGATTTGCACATCTTACTTGATTATTTGTGTTATTCATTTAGTTAGTACTCCCTCCGTCTCAATATAGATGTCGTTTTGGAAGTTAATTTTTGTCTCAAAATACTTATCGTTTCACTATTTTCAAAGCTTTTTTATTGCTCTATACCAATTATACCCTTAATAATGATAGTGAACTATCTCTTACCTAACCATTTAATTACCTAAGTAGTTGAATTATTTTAGGTGTATTTGGGACTTTTTCACATGCATTAATGGCACTTCTTAATATGTGTGAAACACTCTAAAACGACATCTATTTTGAGACGGAGGGAGTAGTAATAATGGTTAAAGGAGTTAAATGATTAAGTTGAAACTTTAGGGTCCTTTGTGAAAATATAACTACAGTGGCTTAAGTGTTGAAAATGAAAGTCCAGTGACTAAAGTAGAAAAATGGGATAAAAACCTTTATAACTTATCCTTCTTTCTCCCTCTTTCTCTGTGTTTACACTCTGCAACATTTCTACGTTTCATTCCTAGAGGAGAAAAAGGTAAGTTCAACCTATTTCGATTTATATCTTTTTAATTACTTATCCGTTTTAAAATCTAATTATATAAAAATGATCAGGGCGTTGAGTAGGTCATTTCTACCCGAACAAAACATATTTCTGCGATACTTTTTTCGGAAATAGATAAGTTACTAATTCCCCTTTAAATATTAAAATGGTCATATATATTATACTTGATACTTGTACTTGTTATTTTTGTGATTTGGATAATATTTGCGATACTTGTAATTTTGGGACAAAGGGAGTATTTGGTATGGTGGTTTGGTTGGGTTCAAAGTAGTGTTAAAGTTGTTTTGAGACTGATTTTGTAGTCCTAGTAAAGTTATAAGTGTTAATGTGTAGTACTTTTGGGACGGTGAAACGAAGGGAGTAAAATTAGCAAAATTTGGGCCTGTCAAGTTTTTGGGCGACCGCCCAGAAAGGGGTTGGGCGACCGCCCATGCTATCTGGAAGGTTTGGTCTGGGACAGAGCATGTTGGGCGACCGCCCAGAATGGGTTTGGGCGACCGCCCACAAATGCTGAAAAGTTGAGTAGTTCCATTTCAAGTGATTTAAAGTTCAATCTTGGTCTAGGTCTTAGGTGATATCCTAGAGTACCTAGAGGGTTGTTGTGGAACACCCTAGTGTTTGAAATTGGTTCCTTTGTGAACAAATGTGTTATGGAATGTGAATAAGTGTTACATGGGGTATTGTTGAACATCTTTTGATGTGGTTTGGATTAGTTCATCTTTGTGATGTGTTTGGCTTGGTTTCCTACTTTGAAATCATTGCCCCCGGTTGTTGTTTAAGCAAGTATTTATTACAGTGCTTTGTTTGAAAGTTCAGCTGGTTTTGTGTTATCGAGTAGAGGTGGAAAGGATTATAGTGGCACACAGTCAAGTTCACTATAAGGCTTTTCTACTGGACCTTTTGTGTAATCGAGTGGAGGTGGAAGGATTATAGTGGCACACAGCCAAGTTCACTATAAGGCTTTTCCACTGGGTCTATTTTCCCCAGTCCAGATTGTCCTTGGATGGGATGAGTTAGCTCCCTCGAGTGAGCATTTGGGTTATGACTTTGTGTCATATTTCCCCGTTGTTACTTTGGTTCTTATGGTTATGGTTTGGTTTTCGGGATCCCGGCTTCAGCTCTGTGATGCTGCTCAGTTGATACCTCTCAGATGGTTATATGTTTGATTCGAGATCATTGGCTAATGTTCTTTCGGTAAACCTTGACTAAGTATCCACTTATGAGTGTTTTATTCCGCCTTACGTGTGGAAAGATGAGTTGGCTTTACCTATCATGTTATGTGCTATGTGATGCTTATGATATTGTTTGTTATACTTATCATTATAGCATGAAACGTAGTTGCATTTTAGTAGCTTACTGAGATTCATTCTTACCCTTTATTTGTTTACTGTTTTAGATAAAAGCAGGTCCAGAGGATATGACACTTTGGCACGGGAGGACATTACAGTGGTAAGAGTTGGGATTTGTTTTGTAAAGGTTACATTACATAGTTGTAATACCTTTTGGGTAGAGTTTCCGTGACTTCATCATTTTGTAACACCATTATTTTGGATAATGTTGGTGTATGTACATTTGTATAAAAGTTTGTAAGCCTTCGGGCTAAGTACTTTCGTTGTGAAAGTTGTTTGTAAAGTTTGTTTGAAAGTTAAATGAAGTCTTTGAATTTCAAGTGTGATTTTGTTAAACTTTATGAAAGTACATTTCGAAAAATTTTCTAAAAGTGTTTTATAACGTCTTCCAATCGTGTCCCGAGCGTGGGGCCAAGTAGGACCACGGGTCTGGGGCGCGACAGTTGGTATCAGAGCTAGGTTGTAGATGGTCTAGAATGACTTTGTGACCTAGGAGGGTTGTTGTGTAGAGAATGAGAAACGTTGAGGGTTTTATTCAGGTACTTATTGAAATGGTTGGGGCAGAAGGAGATCAGTCTGGGCCTTCAGGGCAGGGTAATGTTAGAGAAGAGGTTCGAATGATGTTCCAAGGTATGTTTGAAACTTCAATGAAAGCAATTAACGACATAGTTGAGCGTGAAATCAAGGTTGAAGCTTCAGATGTGACAAGACAAGGAGGACAGCCAAAACTACAACATCAGTATGGCGATTATAGAGGATCTCAGGGTACATCTTCGCAACTTAGAGGATCTTTTCAAGGACCACAGAAAATCAGAAGTCAAGTTAAACAAGTATGTAGTTATTTTTGGATGGAAGGACACTTAGAGGAGAAATGTTGGAAGAACCAAGGTAAATGTATGAGATGTGGTCAGTTGGGTCATTTTTAAAAGGATTGTCCAAGAATGAAGAATAAGGCATTGGGAAGTGTTGTCAGGTCTTCTCAGGGCTAGAAGAGGGATTCTTCAGGGAAGCTTAAGGTGCAGGATCGCGATATTGCCATCAATCAACAACATATCTCTGATTCTGCTAATGTGATTGGAGGTATGATTTCTGTGTCTAGTTTGAGAGCACGAGCACTTATAGACCCTGGTTCTTCGCATTCTTATGTGTCTGTGCATTTTGCTTCTCGGTTGCATTTGTCTTCTGAGTCTCTACCTTATGTGTTAGAGGTGTCTACTCCTAAGGGGGATTGTTTGGTGATTGATAGAGTGTTGCGCACTTGTGATGTGCATATACGTGAGCATGTTTTACTTGCTGGTTTAGTTATTTTGCTATAGCAAGATTTTGATATTATTGTGGTGGAGTTTTATATGTTAGTGTGCTTTAATTAAGCATGGTAGATATATGTGTTTGGCATTCATGTTATTTATGCATTAAAGTCTGAAAATTGTTATCAGAAGGTTGTGCCGGGTATTTAGTTTACGTGGTTGGTAGTAGAACGTCTAGATCTAAATTGGAGGATTGATCCTTTCTTTGTGAGATCTCAGATATATTTTTTATTGAGTAGTACATGTTACTTGAGGAGAAAATTGGGTTATATTGAGTTGTTACAGTACAATGCTACAGTGCTAATATCTAGTTTAATATACTTATAACATCGGTTGAGTTAAAGGAGTAGAAGATTCAGCTTGAGATATTTCTTGACAAGGGATTCATTACGTTTAGTATATCTTCGTGGGATGCATCAGTATTGTTTATTATGAAAAGGTATAGTACTTTGCGATTGTATATTGAATACTTAGAGCTCAACCAGATGACTATAGCGAATCATTACTTGTTATCTTATATGGGTGATATATTTTATCAACTTCAGAGATCAGTGGTTTATTTAGTGTTTGACTTAAAGTGATTATTATCAGTTGAAAATTTGAGATGGTATATTTCAAAGACGGCTTTTCATACCAGGTATGGGCATCATAAATTTGTGTTATATTGTTTGAATTAACAATTGCTCCAGTGGTATTGTTGGATATTATGAATTATATCTGTAACCATAATTGGATTGCTTGAGAGAAGCAACGGGTTGTGAAATCAAGGTATTATGTCTTCTTATTAGCGGAAATATTATTTTGAGGAAGTTTCAATACAGGCATAGATATTGGTCGTTTAATTACGAAAGCAACAGTATGTACGTGGCTTGTTGGGATTGGCATGATATTGTTAGAGATTTATTGATGAATTTCTAAGGTAGCTACACTGTTAACTAATTGACACAGAAAGATATGCTTCCTCGATGGATTGATAAGTGTGGAATGAGTTTTGATTATTGAAACAATGGTTAATAACAACTTCAGCATTTATATTGCTTAGTGGATTTGATTAGTATTACAATTGTCAAGAGGGTATAACCGTGTTACTATTTTCTAATGGGTATGTCGAGTTTTACCATTATAGTGGATCTAATCAACTCATTGTTCATGGTGATGCCTCGAAGAGTGATTGAGATGTTTATCCATTCAGAATAGTATGGCAGTTATGTATGCTTCGAGAAGATTGATTCCTTATGAACAAAGTTATCCTCACCATAACTTGAGGTTGATTTCGATTATACATTCATTGCATTAGTAAATGATTTTTGTAGAGCCATATTTGAAGTGTCTACCGACCATGAGAGTTAAAGTAATCATTTTCTTCAGGAGAGCTACACTTGAGACAATGCAAGTAGAGTATTATGTTATATCATTCAGGAAAGACAAATATATTAGAGGATTCCTTGACTTATAGTTCATGTTGGATAACACTAAATGGGGGAAGGTTAGAGGAATTGACATCTTGGAGTCCTTATGAGTCGAGACATGTGATGATTTTGCGATTGTGAAAGCTTTAAGTTTCTACTCTATTGAATGATTTCAACTATAGAAAAATTAGTAGTCGAATGAACGATGATAGACAACACGGTTTTGTTCGTTGCTAGTGATGAACTTTCACTTTTGTAGCAGAGTATGTAGTCGACACTTAGTGGAACCAACATGCATAACAGAATTCAACTACAGGTACTTGAAGAGATACACAAGACCAATTTAATTATGAATCCGAGTAAATGTAGAGTATTGAGATAAATTTGAAGAGTTACATTTGATTTGTTTGACACGAGAAATTCTAAGCATTCAACTAAGTCCTTGAGCTGCGAATAATCTGGAAGTAAAATATCAGTGATCAGTTGGTTTTTGACAAGCCTTTGAGATTTCTGAGTGGATATGAATCTATTGCAAAAGGTTTCATTGAAGGAGTTACACTGAATAGTTGAGAACAATGATGTTGATTGATAGCGGATTGGTTACCAAGTTTCCTCACCTTATCTATTTTGAGGGTATAAATGTTAATTCCAGTTGTTACTTATTTGTTCAGAAGATAGTTCGATTTCATGGGATGCCTACGAGCATGGTATTAGATATGGGTTCCTTATTTATCATCTTGTGTTACTTCCTTCTCTTGACAAGGTTTATAATGTGTTCCATGTGTCGATGCTACGCAAATCTGTTTATGATTCTTCTCATGTATGTCTAAAGTTTTAGAGGATATTGAATCGAGTAGGTTTTAAGAGAAGCATTCAGTTCAAGTGATTGATTCTAGAATTCAAGAATTCAGAAATGAGAGTATTCATTTTGCTTGAGTTGTATAGAGAAATCATAATGTGAAAGAATCTACTTGGAAGTTTCGAAATTGGAATGGAAAGGAAATATACTTGGTTGTTTGAGGGTCGAGGTAAGTTATCCTAAAATTCAGGACGAATATTCTTTAAGGGGGAATGATTGTAACGACCCCAAAAACCCGTCCCTATTTATTTTATAATTTTTGGGAATTTTAATTTGATATTATGTGTGCATTTTATGTGTTGCATCATAATTTATGACTTGCACATATTGTATGATTAAATGTGCTATTTACTTAGTTAGTAGTAATAATGGTTAAAGGAGTTGAATGATTAAGTTGAAACTTTAGGGTCCTTTGTGAAATTATAACTTTAGGGGATAAAGTGTTAAAAACGAAAGTTGGGTGACTAAAGTATAAAAATGAGGCAAAAAATATTTATAACTTATGCCTATCCTTCTCTTCTCTCTCTGTGTTTACTTCTGCAAACATCTTCTCGTTTCTATGGTAGGAGAAAAAGGTAAGTTCAATCTATTTCGATTTAATTCTTTTTATTTACTTATCCGTTTTAAAAACTAATTATATAAAAATGATCAGGGCGTTGAGTAGGTCATTTCTACCTGAACAAAACATATTTCTGCGATACTTTTTCCGGAAATAGGTAAGTTACTAATTCCCCTTTAAATGTTAAAATGGTCATATATGTTATACTTGATACTTGCAGTTGTTATTTTTGTGATTTGGATAATATTTGTGATACTTGTAATTTTAGGACAAAGGGAGTATTTGTTATGTTGGTTTGGTTGGGTTCAAACTGGTGTTAAAGTTGTTTTGAGACTGATTTTGTAGCCTTAGTAAAGTTATAAGTGTTAATGTGTAGTACTTTTAGGACGGTGAAACGACGAGAGTAAAATTAGCAAATTTTGGGCCTGTCAAGTTTTTGGGCGACCGCCCAGAAAGGGGTTGGGCGACCGCCCATGCTATCTGAAAGGTTTGGTCTGGAACAGGGTGTTTTGGGCGACCGCCCAGTCTGGTATGGGCGACCGCCCATAAGTGCTGAAATGTTGAGTTGTTTCAATCCAAGTGATTTAGAGTTCAATCTTGGTCTAGGTCTTAGGTTATATCCTAGAGTACCTAGAGGGTTGTTGTGGAACAATCTATTGTTTGAAATTGGTTCCTTTTGAACATAAGAGTTGTGAAATTTGACTAAATGTTAATTGGATTTGGTTAAACATCTTTTGCTGTGGTTTGGATTGGTTCATCTTTGTGATGTGTTTGGCTTGGTTCCCTACTTTGGAATCATTTCCCCCGGTTGTTGTTTAAGCAAGTATTTATTATAGTGCTTTGTTTAAAAGTCCAGCTGGTTTTGTGTTATCGAGTGGAGGTGGAAGGGATTATAGTGGCACACAGTCAAGTTTACTATAAGGCTTTTCCGCTGGACCTTTTTCTAATCGAGTGGAGGTAGAAGGATTATAGTGGCACACAACCAAGTTAACTATAAGGCTTTTCCACTGGGCCTATTTTCCCCAGTTCAGATTAGCCTTGAATGGGATGAGTTAGCTCCCTCGAGTGAGCATTTGGGTTATGACTTTGTGTCATATTTGCCCGTTGTTACTTTGGTTCTTATGGTTATGGCTTGGTTTTCGGGATCCCGGCTTCAGCTCTTTGATGCTGCTCAGTTGATACTTCTCAGATGGTTATATGTTTGATTCGAGAACCTTGGCTAATGTTCTTTCGGTAAACCTTGACTAAGTATCCACGTACGAGTGTTTATTTCCGCCTTATGTGTGGTATATTGAGTTGGCTTTGCCTCTCATGTTATGTGATATGAGAATGCTTATTGACATTGTTCAATTATGAGTATCATTTCAGCATGTAACGTAGTTGCATTTTAGTAGCTTACTGAGATTTATTCTCACCCGTTATTTGTTTACTATTTTAGATATAGGCGAGTCCAGGGGATAGGACAGTTTGGCACGGGAGGACGTTAAAGTGGTAAGAGTTGGGATTTGTTTTGTAAAGGCTACATTACATAGATGTAATACCTTTTGGGTAGAGTTTCCGTGACTTCATCATTTTGTAACACCATTATTTTGGATAATGTTGGTGTATGTACATTTGTATAAAAGTTTGTAAGCCTTTGGGCTAAGTACTTTCATTGTGAAAGTTGTTTGTAAAGTTTGTTTGAAAGTTAAATGAAGTCTTTGAACTTCAAGTGTGAATTTGTTAAACTTTATTAAACATTTCAAAAAATTTTCAAAAGAAGTGTTTTATAACGTCTTCCAATCGTGTCCCGAGCATGGGGCCAAGTAGGACCACGGGTCTGGGGCGCGACAGTTGGTATCAGAGCTAGGTTGTAGATGGTCTAGAATGACTATGTGACCTAGGAGGGTAGTTGTGTAGAGAATGGGTAACGTTGAGGGTTTTATGCAGGTACTTATTGAAATGGTTGGGACAGAAGGAGATCAGTCTGGGCCTTCAGGGCAGGGTAATGTTAGAGAAGAGGTTCGAATGATGTTCCAAGGTATGTTTGAAACTTCAATGAAAGCAATTAACGACATAGTTGAGCGTGAAAGCAAGGTTGAAGCTTCAGATGTGACAAGACAAGGAGGACAGCCAAAACCACAACATCAGTATGGCGATAATAGAGGATCTCAGGGTACATCATCGCAACTTAGAGGAGAAATGTTGTAAGAAGCAAGGTAAATGTATGAGATGTGGTCAGTTGGGTCATTTTCAGAAGGATTGTCCAAGAATGAAGAATAAGGCATTGGGAAGCGTTGTCAGGTCTTCTCAGGGCCAGAAGAGGGATTCTTCAGGGAAGCTTAAGGTGCAGGATCGTGATATTGCCATCAATCAAACAACATATCTCTGATTCTTCTAATGTGATTGGAGGTATGATTTCTGTGTCTAGTTTGAGAGCACGAGCACTAATAGACCCTGGTTCTTCGCATTCTTATGTGTCTGTGCATTTTGCTTCTCGGTTGCATTTGTCTTCTGAGTCTCTACCTTATGTGTTAGAGGTGTCTATACTAATGGGGAGTGTTTGGTGATTGATAGAGTGTTGCGCACTTGTGATGTGCATATACGTGAGCATGTTTTGCCTGCTGGTTTAGTTATTTTGCCATAGCAAGATTTTGATATTATTGTGGTGGAGTTTTATATGTTAGTGTGCTTTAATTAAGCATGATAGATATATGTGTTGGGCATTCAAGTTATTTATGCATTAAAGTCTGAAAATTGTAATCAGAAGGTTGTGCCGGGTATTTAGTTACGTGGTTGGTAGTAGAGTGTCTACATCTAAATCGGAGGATTGATCCTTTCTTTGTGAGATCTCAGATATATTCTTTATTGAGTAGTACATGTTACTTGAGGAGAAATTTGGGTTATATTGAGTCGTTACAGTACAATGCTACAGTGCTAATATCTAGTTTAATATACCATTACATCGGTTGAGTTAAAGGAGTAGAAGATTCAGCTTGAGATGTTTCTTGACAAGGGATTCATTACGTTTAGTATATCTACGTGGGATGCATCAATATTGTTTATTATGAAAAGGTATGGTACTTTACGAGTGCATATTAAATACAAAGAGCTCAACCAGATGACTATAGCGAATCATTACTTGTTATCTTATATGGGTGATATATTTTATCAACTTCAGAGAACAGTGGTTTATTCAGTGTTTGACTTGAAGTGATTATTATCAGTTGAAAATTTGAGATGTGTATATTTCAAAGACGGCTTTTCATACCAGGTATGGGCATCATAAATTGTGTTCATAGCGTGTGAATTAACAATTGCTCCAGTAGTATTGTTGGATATTCTGAATTATATCTGTAATCATAATTGGATTGCTTGAGAGAAGCAACGGGTTGTGAAATCAAGGTATTATGTCTTCTTATTAGCGGATATATTATTTTGAGGAAGTTTCAATACAGGCATAGATATTGGTCGTTTAATTATGAAAGCAACAGTATGTACGTGGCTTGTTGGGATTGGCATGATATTGTTAGAGATTTATTGATGAATTTCTAAGGTAGCTACACTGTTAACTAATTGACACAGAAAGATATGCTTCCTCGATGGATTGATAAGTGTGGAATGAGTTTTGATTATTGAAACAAGGGTTAATAACAACTTCAGCATTTATATTGCTTAGTGGATTTGATTAGTATTACAATTGTCAAGAGGGTATAACCGTGTTACTATTTTCTAATGGGTATGTCGAGTTTTACCATTATAGTGGATCTAATCAACTCATTGTTCATGGTGATGCCTCGAAGAGTGATTGAGATGTTTATCCATTCAGAATAGTATGGCAGTTATGTATGCTTCGAGAAGATTGATTCCTTATGAACAAAGTTATCCTCACCATAACTTGAGGTTGATTTCGATTATACATTCATTGCATTAGTAAATGATTTTTGTAGAGCCATATTTGAAGTGTCTACCGACCATGAGAGTTAAAGTAATCATTTTCTTCAGGAGAGCTACACTTGAGACAATGCAAGTAGAGTATTATGTTATATCATTCAGGAAAGACAAATATATTAGAGGATTCCTTGACTTATAGTTCATGTTGGATAACACTAAATGGGGGAAGGTTAGAGGAATTGACATCTTGGAGTCCTTATGAGTCGAGACATGTGATGATTTTGCGATTGTGAAAGCTTTAAGTTTCTACTCTATTGAATGATTTCAACTATAGAAAAATTAGTAGTGGAATGAACGATGATAGACAACACGGTTTTGTTCGTTGCTAGTGATGGAACTTTCACTTTTGTAGCAGAGTATGTAGTCGACACTTAGTGGAACCAACATGCATAACAGAATTCAACTACAGGTACTTGAAGAGATACACAAGACCAATTTAATTATGAATCCGAGTAAATGTAGAGTATTGAGATAAATTTGAAGAGTTACATTTGATTTGTTTGACACGAGAAATTCTAAGCATTCAACTAAGTCCTTGAGCTGCGAATAATCTGGAAGTAAAATATCAGTGATCAGTTGGTTTGTGACAAGCCTTTGAGATTTCTGAGTGGATATGAATCTATTGCAAAAGGTTTCATTGAAGGAGTTACACTGAATAGTTGAGAACAATGATGTTGATTGATAGCGGATTGGTTACCAAGTTTCCTCACCTTATCTATTTTGAGGGTATAAATGTTAATTCCAGTTGTTACTTATTTGTTCAGAAGATAGTTCGATTTCATGGGATGCCTACGAGCATGGTATTAGATATGGGTTCCTTATTTACATCTTGATTTTAGTAAGCAATTCAGAAGGGTTTGAATTCAGAATTGGGATTTAGAATGACTTTTCATCCTCAGACAGATGGTTAGTTAGGAAAAACCATTCAGATTCTTGAGGACATGTTGAGAACTTGTTCAGTTGATTCTTAGAATTCGTGGGATATACCTTTACTTCTCGTGGAGTTTGCTTAATATATCAGTTCTTTTGAGATTTTGGGAAGAGTTGGAGATTGGGCTTATCATCTTGTGTTACTTCCTTCTCTTGACAAGGTTTATAATGTGTTCCATGTGTCGATGCTACGCAAATCTGTTTATGATTCTTCTCATGTATGTCTAAAGTTTTAGAGGATATTGAATCGAGTAGGTTTTAAGAGAAGCATTCAGTTCAAGTGATTGATTCTAGAATTCAAGAATTCAGAAATGAGAGTATTCATTTTGCTTGAGTTGTATAGAGAAATCATAATGTGAAAGAATCTACTTGGAAGTTTCGAAATTGGAATGGAAAGGAAATATACTTGGTTGTTTGAGGGTCGAGGTAAGTTATCCTAAAATTCGGGACGAATTTTCTTTAAGGGGGAGTGATTGTAACGACCCCAAAACCCCGTCCCTATTTATTTTATAATTTTTGGGAATTTTAATTTGATATTATGTGTGCATTTTATGTGTTGCATCATAATTTATGACTTGCACATATTGTATGATAAAATGTGCTATTTACTTAGTTAGTAGTAATAATGGTTAAAGGAGTTAAATGATTAAGTTGAAACTTTAGGGTCCTTTGTGAAATTATAACTTTAGGGGTTAAAGTGTTAAAAACGAAAGTTGGGTGACTAAAGTATAAAAATGAGGCAAAAAAATCTTTATAACTTATGCCTATCCATTTTGGAAAGTAAGTGTGGTTTAAAGGTTGTATTATATAAATGTATAACCTTTGGGGTAGTGTACCCGAGACTTTATCCGTGTATCACCTATTTTGTTAAAGTGTGGTAAATGTACATTTGTATAAGAGTTTGGAAGCCTTCGGGCTAAGTACTTTCGTTTGTGAAAGTTGTTTTGTAAAGTTTGTTTGAAAGTTAAATGGAAGTCTTTGAACTTCGAGTGTGGATTTTGTTAAACTTTATGAAAGAATATTTCGAATTTTTTTCTAAAAGTGTTTTATGACGTCTTCCAATCGTGTCCCGAGCGTGGGGCCAAGTAGGACCACGGGTCTGGGGCGCGACAATGGTTGGGTTCAAAGTGGTGTTAAAGTTGTTTTGAGACTGATTTTGTAGCCTTAGTAAAGTTATAAGTGTTAGTTAATGTGTAGTACTTTTGGGACGGTGAAACGAAGGGAGTAAAATTAGCAAAGTTTGGGCCTGTCAAGTTTTTAAGCGACCGCCCAGAAAGGGGTTGGGCGACCGCCCATAAGTGCTGAAATGTTGAGTTGTTTCAATCCAAGTGATTTAGAGTTCAATCTTGGTCTAGGTCTTAGGTGATATCCTAGAGTACCTAGAGGGTTGTTGTGGAACAATCTATTGTTTGAAATTGGTTCCTTTGTGAACATAAGAGTTGTGAAATTTGACTAAATGTTAATTGGATTTGGTTAAACATCTTTTGGTGTGGTTTGGATTGGTTCATCTTTGTGATGTGTTTGGCTTGGTTCCCTACTTTGGAATCATTGCCCCCGGTTGTTGTTTAAGCAAGTATTTATTATAGTATTTTGTTTAAAAGTCCAGCTGGTTTTGTGTTATCAAGTGGAGGTGGAAAGGATTATAGTGGCACACAGTCAAGTTCACTATAAGGCTTTTTCGCTGGACCTTTTTCTAATCGAGTGGAGGTGGAAGGATTATAGTGGCACACAGCCAAGTTCACTATAAGGCTTTTCCACTGGGCCTATTTTCCCCAGTCCAGATTGGCCTTGGATGGGATGAGTTAGCTCCCTCGAGTGAGCATTTGGGTTATGACTTTGTGTCATATTTCCCCGTTGTTACTTTGGTTCTTATGGTTATGGTTTGGTTTTCTGGATCCCGGCTTCAGCTCTTTGATGCTGCTTAGTTGATAGCTCTCAGATGGTTATATGTTTGATTCGAGAACCTTGGCTAATGTTCTTTCGGTAAACCTTGACTAAGTATCCACGTATGAGTGTTTATTTCCGCCTTATGTGTGGTATATTGAGTTGGCTTTGCCTCTCATGTTATGTGATATGAGAATGCTTATTGACATTGTTCAATTATGAGTATCATTTCAGCATGTAACGTAGTTGCATTTTAGTAGCTTACTGAGATTCATTCTCACCCCTTATTTGTTTACTATTTTAGATATAGGCGAGTCCAGGGGATAGAACACTTTGGCACGGGAGGACGTTAAAGTGGTAAGAGTTGGGATTTGTTTTGTAAAAGCTACATTACATAGATGTAATACCTTTTGGGTAGAGTTTCCGTGACTTCATCATTTTGTATCACCATTATTTTGGATAATGTTGGTGTATGTACATTTGTATAAAAGTTTGTAAGCCTTTGGGCTAAGTACTTTCATTGTGAAAGTTGTTTGTAAAGTTTGTTTGAAAGTTAAATGAAGTCCTTGAACTTCAAGTGTGAATTTGTTAAACTTTATGAAAGTACATTTCGAAATTTTTTCAAAAGAAGTGTTTTTTAACGTCTTCCAATCGTGTCCCAAGCATGGGGCCAAGTAGGACCACGGGTCTGGGGCGCGACAATTGGTATCAGAGCTAGGTTGTAGATGGTCTAGAATGACTATGTGACCTAGGAGGGTAGTTGTGTAGAGAATGGGTAACGTTGAGGGTTTTATGCAGGTACTTATTGAAATGGTTGGGACAGAAGGAGATCAGTCTGGGCCTTCAGGGCAGGGTAATGTTAGAAAAGAGGTTCGAATGATGTTCCAAGGTATGTTTGAAACTTCAATGAAAGTAATTAACGACATAGTTGAGCGTGAAAGCAAGGTTGAAGCTTCAGATGTGACAAGACAAGGAGGACAGCCAAAACCACAACATCAGTATGGCGATAATAGAGGATCTCAGGGTACATCTTCGCAACTTAGAGGAGAAATGTTGGAAGAAGCAAGGTAAATGTATGAGATGTGGTCAGTTGGGTCATTTTCAGAAGGATTGTCCAAGAATGAAGAATAAGGCATTGGGAAGCGTTGTCAGGTCTTCTCAGGGCCAGAAGAGGGATTCTTCAGGGAAGCTTAAGGTGCAGGATCGTGATATTGCCATCAATCAACAACATATCTCCGATTCTGCTAATGTGATTGGAGGTATGATTTCTGTGTCTAGTTTGAGAGCACGAGCACTTATAGACCCTGGTTCTTCGCATTCTTATGTGTCTGTGCATTTTGCTTCTCGGTTGCATTTGTCTTCTGAGTCTCTACCTTATGTGTTAGAGGTGTCTATACTAAGGGGGAGTGTTTCGTGATTGATAGAGTGTTGCGCACTTGTGATGTGCATATACGTGAGCATGTTTTTCCTGCTGGTTTAGTTATTTTGCCATAGCAAGATTTTGATATTATTGTGGTGGAGTTTTATATGTTAGTGTGCTTTAATTAAGCATAATAGATATATGTGTTGGGCATTCAAGTTATTTATGCATTAAAGTCTGAAAATTGTAATCAGAAGGTTGTGCCGGGTATTTAGTTACGTGGTTGGTAGTAGAATGTCTACATCTAAATCGGAGGATTGATCCTTTCTTTGTGAGATCTCAGATATATTCTTTATTTAGTAGTACATGTTACTTGAGGAGAAAATTGGGTTATATTGAGTTGTTATAGTACAATGCTACAGTGCTAATATCTAGTTTAATATACCTATAACATCGGCTGAGTTAAAGGAGTAGAAGATTCAGCTTGAGATATTTCTTGACAAGGGATTCATTACGTTTAGTATAGCTACGTGGGATGCATCAGTATTGTTTATTATGAAAAGGTATGGTACTTTACGAGTGCATATTAAATACAAAGAGCTCAACCAGATGACTATAGCGAATCATTACTTGTTATCTTATATGGGTGATATATTTTATCAACTTCAGAGATCAATGGTTTATTCAGTGTTTGACTTGAAGTGATTATTATCAGTTGAAAATTTGAGATGTGTATATTTCAAAGACGGCTTTTCATACCAGGTATGGGCATCATAAATTGTGTTCATAGCGTTTGAATTAACAATTGCTCCAGTGGTATTGTTGGATATTCTGAATTATATCTGTAATCATAATTGGATTGCTTGAGAGAAGCAACGGGTTGTGAAATCAAGGTATTATGTCTTCTTATTAGCGGATATATTATTTTGAGGAAGTTTCAATACATGCATAGATATTGGTCGTTTAATTATGAAAGCAACAGTATGTACGTGGCTTGTTGGGATTGGCATGATATTGTTAGAGATTTATTGATGAATTTCTAAGGTAGCTACACTTTTAACTAATTGACATAGAAAGATATGCTTCCTCGATGGATTGATAAGTGTGGAATGAGTTTTGATTATTGAAACAAGGGTTAATAACAACTTCAGCATTTATATTGCTTAGTGGATTTGATTAGTATTACAATTGTCAAGAGGGTATAACCGTGTTACTATTTTCTAATGGGTATGTCGAGTTTTACCATTATAGTGGATCTAATCAACTCATTGTTCATGGTGATGCCTCGAAGAGTGATTGAGATGTTTATCCATTCAGAATTGTATGGCAGTTATGTATGCTTCGAGAAGATTGATTCCTTATGAACAAAGTTATCCTCACCATAACTTGAGGTTGATTTCGATTATACATTCATTGCATTAGTAAATGATTTTTGTAGAGCCATATTTGAAGTGTCTACCGACCATGAGAGTTGAAGTAATCGTTTTCTTCAGGAGAGCTACACTTGAGACAATGCAAGTAGAGTATTATGTTATATCATTCAGGAAAGACAAATATATTAGAGGATTCCTTGACTTATAGTTCATGTTGGATAACACTAAATGGGGGAAGGTTAGAGGAATTGACATCTTGGAGTCCTTATGAGTCGAGACATGTGATGATTTTGCGATTGTGAAAGCTTTAAGTTTCTACTCTATTGAATGATTTCAACTATAGAAAAATTACTAGTGGAATGAACGATGATAAACAACACAATTTTGTTCGTTGCTAGTGATGGAACTTTAACTTTTGTAGCAGAGTATGTAGTCGACACTTAGTGGAACCAACATGCATAACAGAATTCAACTACAGGTACTTGAAGAGATACACAAGACCAATTTAATTATGAATCCGAGTAAATGTAGAGTATTGAGATAAATTTGAAGAGTTACATTTGATTTGTTTGACACGAGAAATTCTAAGCATTCAACTAAGTCCTTGAGCTGCGAATAATCTGGAAGTAAAATATCAGTGATCAGTTGGTTTGTGACAAGCCTTTGAGATTTCTGAGTGGATATGAATCTATTGCAAAAGGTTTCATTGAAGGAGTTACACTGAATAGTTGAGAACAATGATGTTGATTGATAGCGGATTGGTTACCAAGTTTCCTCACCTTATCTATTTTGAGGGTATAAATGTTAATTCCAGTTGTTACTTATTTGTTCAGAAGATAGTTCGATTTCATGGGATGCCTACGAGCATGGTATTAGATATGGGTTCCTTATTTACATCTTGATTTTAGTAAGCAATTCAGAAGGCTTTGAATTCAGAATTGGGATTTAGAATGACTTTTCATCCTCAGACAGATGGTCAGTTAGGAAGAACCATTCAGATTCTTGAGGACATGTTGAGAACTTGTTCAGTTGATTCTTAGAATTCGTGGGATATACCTTTACTTCTCGTGGAGTTTGCTTAATATATCAGTTCTTTTGAGATTTTGGGAAGAGTTGGAGATTGGGCTTATCATCTTGTGTTACTTCCTTCTCTTGACAAGGTTTATAATGTGTTCCATGTGTCGATGCTACGCAAATCTGTTTATGATTCTTCTCATGTATGTCTAAAGTTTTAGAGGATATTGAATCGAGTAGGTTTTAAGAGAAGCATTCAGTTCAAGTGATTGATTCTAGAATTCAAGAATTGAGAAATGAGAGTATTCATTTTGCTTGAGTTGTATAGAGAAATCATAATGTGAAAGAATCTACTTGGAAGTTTCGAAATTGGAATGGAAAGGAAATATACTTGGTTGTTTGAGGGTCGAGGTAAGTTATCCTAAAATTCGGGACGGATTTTCTTAAGGGGGAGTGATTGTAACGACCCCAAAAACCCGTCCCTATTTATTTTATAATTTTTGGAATTTTAATTTGATATTATGTGTGCATTTTATGTGTTGCATCATAATTTATGACTTGCACATATTGTATGATTAAATGTGCTATTTACTTAGTTAGTAGTAATAATGGTTAAAGGAGTTAAATGATTAAGTTGAAACTTTAGGGTCCTTTGTGAAATTATAACTTTAGGGGTTAAAGTGTTAAAAACGAAAGTTGGGTGACTAAAGTATAAAAATGAGGCAAAAAAATCTTTATAACTTATGCCTATCCTTCTCTTCTCTCTCTGTGTTTACTTCTGCAAACATCCTCTCGTTCTTTCTAGGGTAGGAGAAAAAGGTAAGTTCAATCTATTTCTATTTAATTCTTTTTATTTACTTATCCGTTTTAAAAACTAATTATATAAAAATGATCAGGGCGTTGAGTAGGTTATTTCTACCCGAACAAAACATATTTCTGCGATACTTTTTCCGGAAATAGGTAAGTTCCCCTTTAAATGTTAAAATGGTCATATATGTTATACTTGATACTTGTACTTGTTATTTTTGTGATTTGGATAATATTTGTGATACTTGTAATTTTGGGACAAAGGGAGTATTTGTTATGTTGGTTTGGTTGGGTTCAAAGTGGTGTTAAAGTTGTTTTGAGACTGATTTTGTAGCCTTAGTAAAGTTATAAGTGTTAATGTGTAGTACTTTTAGGACGGTGAAACGAGGACGGTGAAACGAAGGGAGTAAAATTAGCAAATTTTGGGCCTGTCAAGTTTTTGGGCGACCGCCCAGAAAGGGGTTGGGCGACCACCCATGCTATCTGAAAGGTTTGGTCTGGAACAAGGTGTTTTGGGCGACCGCCCAGTCTGGTATGGGCGACCGCCCATAAGTGCTGAAATGTTGAGTTGTTTCAATCCAAGTGATTTAGAGTTCAATCTTGGTCTAGGTCTTAGGTGATATCCTAGAGTACCTAGAGGGTTGTTGTGGAACAATCTATTGTTTGAAATTGGTTCCTTTGTGAACATAAGAGTTGTGAAATTTGACTAAATGTTAATTGGATTTGGTTAAACATCTTTTGGTGTGGTTTGGATTGGTTCATCTTGTGATGTGTTTGGCTTGGTTCCCTACTTTGGATTCATTGCCCCCGGTTGTTGTTTAAGCAAGTATTTATTATAGTGCTTTGTTTAAAAGTCCAGCTGGTTTTGTGTTATCGAGTGGAGGTGGAAAGGATTATAGTGGCACACAGTCAAGTTCACTAAAAGGCTTTTCGCTGGACCTTTTTCTAATCGAGTGGAGGTGGAAGGATTATAGTGGCACACAGCCAATTTCACTATAAGGCTTTTCTGTTGGGTTTGTGCAATCATGCGCAGCGGAATAAACCCAAAAGCCTAGATCCGATCAAGATGATTAAATTAATACGGAGATGAATTTAGAATACTAACCGTGACGGAGCTTTAAAATTTCGGATCTTTGAATCTTTATTCTTCGCGCTTCTTTGAATCACGAACGCAGGAACACGACCTCAAAGCTTGGATCACGAACTTGGAGGAGTTGATGCCAACACCCTCTATGTTTATCCACACGCGGACGAATTTCAAGAACGATTCTTGAACCGGATTGCTAGATCCAATAGAAACTCTTTCTATTATGAAGGCTATATGAAAAATAATGTTCTTATTCTTTGGGAGGAAGAAGAACTTATTTTTCTCTCTCTTAGAGGCTCTCTAATTGATCTAGAATCAATACATGCTGATTAGGTCGTTGTTAGAGGTTTATATACTTATTAGTCCTAAACCGTTTAGGAGAAATAGGTTAAAACCCGTCACAACACGAAATCAGTTTTTGGGCCCGAACAGGGCCTGCTCGGCCGAGTCCTTTAAGGTGCTCGGCCGAGTACCTTTGCTCCAGAAAATCTGACCTTCTGATTTCCCATGCTCGGTCGAGTCATATGAGGTGCTCGGCCGAGCACCACCAGAATTCCGATTTTAGCCTTTTAAACAATTCGTCCTTTTGTGTGTGACCCCATAGGATTATATTAAGTTGGCAATGAGTTCAAAAACATTTGTACCCATGAATCATGAGCGGACTCTAGCAAGCCATCATGATTACCCAATTAATATAACTTGTTAAAGTTCGCGAATCCATTATAGAACATATTACAATCTCTTTGTTCACGATGTCTATTGAATGTAAGCCATGGTCAATGGTCAACTTACAATGTTCAATGCTTTCTCGATCCCGAATGTATTGATAGTACAAATCATATTTGAGCACGGCCATGCATTTCATCAATACCATTCATCGAGTGGCCAGAGCTTGACATCTCTCTTTACGAGGAACAAATCCCATCTAGACTTATTACCTTTCCCTACATGAATCCGATTACCCCAATTATATTCTTTATAGCTACCCGGTTAGGGATAACGTTTGAATATGTCAAACGTAATGTTCATCAGGTGGAAGACTGTGATTATCTCTGGTCTAAAAGATTCCAGTAATATAACTATATGAGACTTAATTATGACATTGTGACCATGACATAAATCTCATATGGGTCAGTCCAGTATTTGTTCTCCAACAAATACCCATAAGTTTAATTGTATCTCATACACCATAATCATCATATGATTATCTATTAAACTTATACTAACAATTAATCATAATTATCAGGGACGGGGATTATTATAATAAACATGCAAAAGATATAATAATCAAACTTCAATATCTTTATTAAAACATAATAAACAGATAACATTAATCGTTCTCATAACGTGCCTAGAACATACAACACCAACAATCTCCCACTTGCACTAGGCCTAATTAATGTATCGAATACCCATAGACCTCACATGACCATCATGCTTTGCTTGCGGAAGACCCTTTGTCAATGGGTCGGCAATGTTATCGTCAGTTGGTACTCTCATATATTTATGTCACCTCTACCAATGATTTCTCGAATGATATGGTAACGCCTAAGTATGTGTTTGGATTTCTGATGTGATCTTGGTTCCCTTGCTTGAGCAATAGCACCATTATTATCACAATAAAGGTCTATTGGATTAGCAATGCTAGGAACCACCTCTAGTTCAGTAATGAACTTCTTGATCCAAACAGCCTCTTTAGCAGCATCTGATGCAGCAATATACTCAGCTTCAGTTGTAGAGTCTGCGACAGTACTTTGCTTAGAACTCTTCCAGCTAACAGCACCTCCATTAAGCACAAATACAAATCCAGATTGCGATCTAAAATCATCCTTGTCGTTTGGAAGCTTGCATCTGTGTAACCACTTACTACAAGATCACCTTCCACACCTCCATACACCAAGAACGAATCTTTAGTCCTTCGTAAGTACTTAAGAATCGTCTTGACTGCAATCCAATGATTTTCACCAGGATTTGATTGGTATCTACTCGTCATGCTCAAAGCATACGAGACATCGGGTCTAGTACATATCATGGCATACATGATTGATCCAATTGCAGAAGCATATGGAATCCCAATCATTCTCTCACGCTCATCAGTTGTCTTAGGACACTGATTCTTGCTTAGAGATATGCCATGACCTACTGGCAAATTTCCTCTCTTAGAGTTTTCCATGCGGAATCTCTTAAGAACTTTGTCAATATATGATCTTGACTTAAACCAATCAATTTCTTGGATCTATCACGATAGAT
>JAOWBW010000266.1:1065456-1324036 GCA_026119855.1 Campanula takesimana | reverse complement strand
GGACCCATAAATTTATATATATGAATGTAAAATGAAGAAGAAAAATGAAGATGAAGAGAAGGAGGCGAGTCTGGGAGAGAGGGAGTGAGACGGGGAGAGAGAGAGAAATAGAGTAGGTGAGAGAGAGGAAGGTGATGATGTGTTTTTATAGGTTTAGTTTTAAAATTTGCACTGATAAAGCAAAAACACAGTCAAAATTTAAAAAGATGAGAAGTTGAAGGGATGGCATGAGGGATTTGAAATGGCGGCTCATCATGACAAAAGGACATTCATTAATGAGGGATTTTTGGGATTTGAGGGCATTATGGCTGAATGACCTAAAGTGTCATGATGTGACATTTAGGTTTTTGAAAAACTGCTCCACTTTCCCTTTAAGTGTATGAGCAATTTTGACTAATTTTGCACAAACCCAAAACATCTATTTTGGTGTAAGTTTGGGGTGCAAGAAATATATCCCAGAAAATAAAATTTTTCGAAAAGCGTAAAACGAGGGAAAAATTTTAATTGCAACAAGCACCCTTGAACAATTAAAGGAATGTCAAAAGACATAGATTCCTATAATAAATGACAGAATGAACATACCTGGTACTTGTGTATTTATTACGTTCAATCATTGAAATTGAATTTTGAGAAATGATTGAGCCGCAATAGTTAATGCGCGCATGAAGAGGCGCATTACTTCAGCAAGGCGCATACTCATCTAGGCGCATTATTCATCAAGGCGCATTACACATCAAGGCGCGCAAAGATGGTTGAGCGCGCGCATGAATTGATAGGCGCGCAGATATTGTGCGCGCAGAAACGAGAGATGGGCGCGCAGTTAGTAAGGCGCATAGATGGCGCATAATTTCCTTGAAACTTTTGAAAATTGATTTAATCATTGTACCTAATATACTCATAACTCAACACAACATAAAATCATTAGTATTGACAAAACTATATTGAATTTAGTTAGTTCAAGCATACCCATTTCACCTCTCAAAAACATGAACCGTTTCGCGTCAAGTGCTTTAGTTAGAATGTCGGCGATTTGATAGTCGGTTCCCACGTGTTCCAAATGAATATTGCCTTTTTCCACGTGGTCTTTGAGGAAGTGATATTTGATGTCGATGTGCTTGGTCTTTGAGTGCATGACAGGATTTTCAGAAACCGCAATTGTTGATGTATTGTCGCAGTAGATGGGACAATTTTCTTCGATGATATCATAGTCCACCAATTGCTGCTTCATCCAAGTATTTGACAACAACAACTTCCCGCAGCGATATATTCGGCTTCGGTTGTTGAGACAGATACTGAAGCTTGTTTCTTACTCGCCCATGACACAAGTCTATATCCGAGGAAATGACAATTGCCACTTGTGCTTTTCCTATCAATTTGCACGCTGCATAATCCGCATCTGAGTAACCTACAAGTTTAAAGTTCGAATCTTTGGTGTACCAAAGTCCAAGGTTAACAGTGCCAGAGAGATATCTTATAATACGTTTCACAGCAATTAAGTGTGCTTCTCTAGGGTCGGATTGATAACGAGCACAAACACAAACACTAAACATAATATCGGGCCTGCTAGCAGTAAGATAAAGGAGTGAGCCAATCATACCTCGATAGAGCGTTTGATCAACACGTTTACCTTTTAGATCTTTGTCGAGTTTGTTGCCGGTGGCCATTGGAGTATCGTATGATTTAGCGTTCTCAAGTCCAAACTTCTTGATTAAGTCCTTTGTGTATTTGGATTGGTTGATAAAATGCCTTCACTCATTTGCTTGATTTGAAGCCCGAGGAAGAATGTGAGTTCTCCCATCATGCTCATTTCAAACTTGCTCTTCCATTAGTTTCTCAAAACGCTTGCACAACAATTCATTAGTAGAACCAAATATAATATCATCAACATAAATTTGAACAAGTAATTTATGACCATTATGTTTGGCAATGAAAAGAGTTGTATCGATTTTACCGCGAGTGAAGCCTTTTTCGATGAGAAACTTGGATAGTGTATCATACCATGCTCTTGGTGCTTGTTTGAGTCCATACAAAGCTTTCTGGAGTTTGTACACATGATTTGGAAATTGTGAATCTTCAAACCCAGGTGGTTGAGCAACATAGACTTGTTCTTGAGTTCACCATTTAGAAACGCGCTCTTCACATCCATTTGATATAACTTGAAGTTCTTGTGAGCGGCGTAAGCTAGAAATAATCTGATAGCTTCAAGTCTTGCTACGGGCGCAAAAGTTTCATCGTAATCAATTCCTTCTTCTTGCCTATAGCCTTGTGCAACAATCTTGCTTTGTTTCTCGTGATGGTTCCATTCTCATCCATCTTGTTCCTGAACACCCATTTCGTACCAATCACTCCTTGATCATTTGGTCTTGGAACAAGAGTCCAAACCTTACATCGTTCAAATTGATTGAGTTCTTCTTGCATTGCAATAACCCAATTAGGATCTTGGAGCGCTTCATCAGCCTTCTTCGGTTCAATTTGAGAGATAAAAGCAGTGTAAGCATCAAAGTTTGTAGCTCTCCTTGTACGAACACCAACTTGTAGATCACCGATGATATTAGCAATTGGGTGACCTCTAACTTCACGAATTTCAGGAGGTAAGTTAGGTTGAGTCGTAGAAACTTGAAGGTCTTCAATTGGTACCTCTTCACCAGATTCAAAGTCATTGAAATTTGGGGGTTGAACTGGCTCAGAATTGAAATTTGGGTTTACACCAGATGCAGCAGTAGAAATAGGCGCGTGAGAGGAATCATGAGGCGCATCATTTGAGTGAGGCGCAATAGAGGATTCACCAGGCGCATTATACATTGAATTAGGCGCATTTGATGTAGATGGATTTCCTTGTGTTGATAGATTCTGACCTTGAGTGGGCGCAACATAAATAGGAGCACCTGTATCATTTAGCTCAATAGAATCATCAGCAACATTTGGAGCCAAATGTGGCTCAAGGAGAGAATGTTCATCAAAAGTAACATGTACAGATTCAACTATCACTAATGTAGTTCTATTAAAAACACGAAAAGCTTTAGAGTGTTTGGCATACCCACAAAAATACCTTCGTCGGCTTTGGCATCGAATTTACCTCTATGTTCGTTTCCGTTGTAGAGGATATAACATTTGCAACCAAAGATCTTGAAGAATGCAATGTTGGGAGTTCTACCACGCCAAGTTCATACGGAGTCTTGTTGTGAAGTTTGTTGATGAGGGAACGATTTTGAGTAAAACATGCAGTGTTGATAGCTTCTTCCCAAAAGTACTTAGGCAATTTAGCTTCAGCTATCATCGTCTTTCCCGCTTCAATCAACGTTCTATTCTTTCGTTCAACAACGCCATTTTGTTGAGGAACTCCGGCGGTTGAAAGTTGTGATCTATCCATGATCTTCACAATATCGAGCAACACCGTTGTTTTTGAATTCTGTTCCATTGTCGGATCGAACACTAACGATGTCATCTTCTTTTTGGGTTTGGAGCAGTCGAAATAAGGTAGTGAGAATATCATAACAATCATCTTTTGTAATCATCATCTCTACCCATGTATATCTTGAATAATCATCCACCACAACTAGAGTATACTTGTTTCTCTCTAATGCTTGCGGTGGAAACTGGGTCCAAATAGATCAATGTGAAGCAGTTGCAAACATCTTGTAGTTGAAGGATTTGACTTGCTTGAAAATGACTGCTTCGGTTGTTTGCCAAGTTGACATGCGGCGCACTTTTTGTCATGATGATCAGCAACTTGGGAAGTCCTTTGACAAGATTATTCCTGCTGAGTTTAGATAGATACTTGAAGTTCAAGTGACTTAAGCGCTTGTGCCACAGCCAACTATTTTCGTTCACACTTTTTGCTACAAAACAAAGATTAGTACTAGAGTTCATACTATGAAATCAATAATATAAATATTTGTCTTACGATATCCCGTGAGTAAGATAGCTCCAGTTTTGCCATTCTTGATAAGACATTGCGTTGAAGTAAAATGGCATTCTAATCCTTTGTCGCAGAATTGAGATATGGATAATAAGTTGTGCTTGAGCCCTTCGACGAGTGAGACTCTTTCAATGCACACTTTGTCTTTCTTGAGCTTTCCATATGCTACAACTTGACCTTTGTTATTATCGCCAAATGTTACGGAGGGACCTCTTTCTTCATGGACATCTTCTAATAAGGATTCATCTCCAGTCATGTGTCTTGAACACCCACTATCGAGAATCCATTCATAATTTCTAGCTTTTGAAGATCCAGCCATGAAACAAAGAACCTGAAATATAGACATTTAAGCAGGTCCCCTTTATTCCTTTTGGGTCCTAGGGTTAGCAACTTTTGACAACCCACTCTTGCTTGACCTTAGGATTTTTACGTCCTTTGGCATTGGGAGTGAATCGCAAAAGGCATTCCACGGCCTTGTGTCCTGAACAATCACAAATGGAACAATGATGAAAGCCACCAATCACGTGAGTTTTCACAAACTCTTTACTTTTCTTGGGGATGGCATTCTTCTTTGGGTCAGATGAACTAGACTTAACAAAATCTTTCTTTTGAAATTTTGGAGCGCTTTTTCTCGGAGGGCGCATAGGGCTAGGAGGCGCACGGCGATGAGGCGCGTGGCTCTTAGGCGCATAATGAGCACTCGGAGAAGGAGCGCGCCTATTTTCAAGAATGATTTTGCTAGGAGATGGTTCATCTGTAGCTATATCTTTCCCATTAGCTTTCCCAAATTGCTTCGTTGGGTAGACATAATGGAATGTTTGTCTCTTGACTTTTTCATGTCCTTTACCCATTGAATTAGAATGTTTTTCCTTGGGAATTTCAAGAGTTTGTTGGTTGGTAAATTCACTATCTCTTTCAGCACAGACATCACATTTAAAGTTGTCACTAGTTGATGAGAATCCCAAGCCACTTTTATCACCACTGACTTTTTGGGACTCAAATATATTCTCCATAGTGACACGAGAATTGGACCACTCATTTGTAATCTTTTTAAGATCAGTAATTTGAGCAACCAATTCATCGTTTTGAACTTTAAGAAGTGAGTTCTGTTCTGTTAGAAAAGTGTTTTTAAACAGTAAGAGGAGTCATGCTCTTTATCTGCTCCTTAAGGAGGGTGAGTTCAGATTTAAGTAGAGATTTCTCGGTCTTAAGCTGGGAAATTTCATCACATGATAGTGCTAAAGCTTCCTTCATACTATCAAATCTAGTGATTACCTTTTCAGCCTTTTTGAACAATTTTTCTTGTTCAGCAATCACTTCATCATTGATTTTGGAGATTGGAGCAGTTGGTTCAACCTGTGGTCTAATGTATGCTCCTTTTCTCAATTTGTTCCTTGCTCCAAGATCACATCGTGAGAATAACAATCCACCATCGTTTTGAGCCGGAGTGAGAAATCCTTGTTCAACGAGCTCGCTGATGGTTGGTCCTTTCTTCTTTTTCGCTTCTTGAAAACCTGCAGATTTCTTGATAGGTTTATTCAAGGCATTCATATCGGGAACATCCTTGGAGAAGTCATCATCAGAATCATAAGCATCAACTTCATCATCATTTGCCATCAAACAAACAAGTCCATCATCGGAATCTTCATCGCTCTCATCGGAGTCTGTTTCAATCCAAGTATTGTGCTCATTTGCTGGTGCTTCTTCTTCAGCAACCATTCCCTTGTGACGAGTGAACTTGGGAGTGAATTTAGGAGTATGGCTGCTCTTCTTCTGCATATATTCAAATTTGGGGATCGGGCAGCTTGATGCAAAATGTCCGGGTTTCCTGCAATTAAAACAAACAAGATCTTCTTTTCTTTTTGAATCACTGCTCCTTGAAAACTTTTGAGGAGCTTTGCTGGTAGATCCTTGAAATTTGTTGGTTGAGCCGGGTCTTGAGAATTTTCTGAACTTTTGAAATTTCTTCACAAATAAAGCGAAGTCTTCATCATCCATGTCTAATAGCTCAGAAGTAGAAATTTTGGGATCGGAGCTTTTCTCATCTTGTACAGCGCAGGTGTAGGCGCAGGAGTAGGCGCGGCTTCTCTGTGCGCCATCATAGCCATAGATTTTGATTTCCTTCAGTTTCGCTGATTCGTTGGAGTTTGAGTTCGTAAACTTTGAGATTTGCATATAGGTTCCTTAAAGTCCAAACATCTAAAGTTCCAGCGTCTTCAAGAGCGCTAGATTTATGAAGGTATCTTGATCCAAAAGCTTGTAGAAAATTTACATTCAAATCTTTGTTGGTAAACTTCATGCCAAGTGAAATACATAGATTGATAATTTCACAGTAGCGTTCATAAGTTTGCCTTAAGTTTTCACCGGGAGTTGAGAGAAATTGTTGAATCTCTTTTGAACTTCGTATTTCTTGTTCTCCTTGCAAACGTGTCTCCTTCAATATGCTCTTCAATAGCATCCCATAGCTCATTTGCAGTAGCACAATGCATGACTTGTTGTTTCATAGCCGTGCTTAGAGTGCTTAGAAGAATGTTTCTTGCTTTGCCATCATTTGCAACTCTTCTAATTTCTTCCTCGGTCCATTCTTCCCTTGGTTTTAGACGTAGGTTGCAGCGTTGGTGCGTGGATTTGGATTCGCCTTCATCGGAATATAAGGTCCATAAACGACGGTGTCATGGAGCCTTTCATCGATTGAGTTGAGATGAGTCAATATGCTGAATTTCCACACGTCAAAATGATCTTCATCAAAGACCGGAACGTGAGTGTAGTTTGCAGTTGCCATAGGTTTTGAGTTTGCCATTTAGAATCGGCACCCAAGCTGTTAAGCTTGAAAAACGAAAAATGTTTTATAAAGGTGTTTGCTCTGATACCACTTGTTGGTCCAAAGGGCAACAAGGGTATGAAAAATAGCTAGAGGGGGGGGGGTGAATAGCTGTTTTAAAATTCTTTTCGTACCCTTGAAAAACTCAATTGCAAATGCGCACTTTATCAAGTAAGCGTTATGAAATGCGCCTAAGTGAGTGAGTGAAATGCACAGCGGAATTTAGTAATGAAAGTAGGCGCAAAGTGATAAAGGGAGCGCAACACACACACTAAGTATTTTGGCTCAAAGTGAGTGAAATAAGGAACTAAGGCAAATGATAAAACAACACAACACAATTCAGTTCAATCAATCTACAATGAGTAAACAAGCAAATAGTGAGTGAAAATAATAACTTGAAAGAAATGACAAGATAATAACACAAGCTATTTGGAGAGGTTCGATCAATGAAAGATCTACGTCCTCTACCAAGATGGTTAGTCTTGGATTTCTAATCGAGAGATCTTATATAATGAGTGAGTGTTACAAATTACAATTTTGAGCTTATACACTAACTCAAGATCTATTACTATGAAAGAACAAATCCAAAACAATAACCGGTGTATCTCTAAAAGATGAATCTAAATGATCAATCTTAAAGAGGTGCGTGTGTATTCTAGAATCAAGGCTCTTTAGATCTTTGAGATAGAGAGCACAAGAAACTAAAGTGTTAAGGCTTGAAGATCTGGGCTAAGGATGAAGGTATGAAGATGTTCTTGAGAAATCTGGAAAAACGAAGGCAATCTTCAAATCTTCAACAAATGCTTTGAGAGAGAAATTCTTGAAATTCTTAGCAAAACTCAGCAACTTCAAAATGTTGAAGTTATGGGGTATTTATAGTGAACTTCAAAAAACTAGCCGTTTGGAAATCCTTGTGGATAAGATGAGCTGTCGTCGTTGATTGGAGCATGCATATATTATGGCCATTTTGACACTCAACATAAATGTGACCGTTATGGACACGTGTCAACAGATTAGGCGCATATGCATCTTTTAACCACCGTTGGATCATTGGCGTAATTTTGAATTCTTTTCAAGTCTTCGAGTCTTCAATAAATCACTGAGTGTTGAATAAACACTTTGAGGCGCGTTTGAGCCAAGAGGCGCATTTAGCCAATAGGCGCACAGTAAGCGTGCGCTTAAAACAAGGGGCGCAGAGGCGCGTAAGCTTATGAAGAAATCCTTATGCGCGCGCTCTAAATGGCGCAATGGCGAGTGAAAGGCGCATGGCGCGTGGCGCAGGAGGCGCATAAGCGCGGCTCAAACTCACTGAGTGATTTTTCTTGAAACTTGATCTTCTTGCCCTATTTCTAAGCCTATTCTATAACATGGACAACCTAAAAAATGAAGTATAAATACTTCTTACATGGGGTCTAAAGTCCATGAAATAAAACTTAGGTGATGGATCAATCAAATCTAATAATCCTAATACATTAAAACTGAGATATATGTGGGCATACCCAACAGTCAACTTATCGTCTTTGACCTCCTTAGGTCTACACTTGACCGCCTAGGTCAACTTATATCCGCCTTTTAAATTCCTCTTAGGTCTACCCTTGACCTCCTAGGTCAACCTTATCACCTTCGACTTCTTAGGAGTCACCCCTCGACCTCTTAGGTCAACCTTTGACTGCCTAGGTCAACCTCATCCGCCTTTGACCTCTTAGGTCTACCTTGACCGCCTAGGTCACCTTTATCCGCCTTTGACCTCTTAGTCTACCCTTGCCTCCTAGGTCAAACCTTATCACCCTCGACTCTTGGTCACCCCTCGACCTCTTAGGTTAACCCTTAATCGCCTATCAACCTCATCCCCTTTGACCGCTTAGGTCAACCCTTGACTGCCTAGGTCAACCTTCATCCACCTTTGACCTCTTAGTCTAACCCTTGAACCGCCTAGGTCACTTTATTCCGCCTTTGACCTCTTAGGTCAACTCCTTGACCTCCTGGGTGGGTTTCGATCAAACATGCGCAGCGGAATTTAGCATTTAAAATTTTGAAACCCAAAGCCATGGATCCGTTCATCGATTAAAAAAATCAAATACAACATAAGAATAAAGGAATAAACTAACCCTTGATGGCTATCAAATTCTCTTGGTCTTTGGTGGAGGTTTGAAGACTTGATCACGATCACAAAGCTTGAACACGAACTTTGAAGATGATGATTTTCACCCTCTAGCGGTATCCACACTTCGAACGAATATCAAAGAGCTTCTTTGATCTTGGTTGCTAGACCAAATTGTGAAACACTTTTTCACAATCAAAAGAACTATATGGAATTTATTTTGTGTATTATTTTGTTCTTCAACCAAGAATGTCTTGGAACAAAATAAACCCTCTCTCAAACTCTTTGAGACTCACAAAATCATTCACTCAGAGTGCTGGCCGAATTTGGTCTTTTATACACAAGTATGACCTATTCCAAATAGGAAACTTGTGTCAAAATCCGTCCAAAATTCGTTTCCTAATCAAATTAGGAATCTGCCACCCGACAGTACTGTGCGGCCGCCCAGAATGCACTGTGCGGTCGCACAACTATCTGAAGCAAAAACTGGTACAAAACTGAGATAATTGTGCGGCCGCCCAGTCCATTATGTGCGGTCGCCCACTTCCCAGAATGTCCAGAATTTCCAAAATTCCAATGTAGTCCTTTTAAAGATTCGTTCTATTGTGTGTGACCCTCTAGGATTATACTAAGTTGGCAATGGGTTCAAACATGAAACCATAAGATATGATTAGGTTCTAGCAAACCGTCATACCTACCCAAATAGTATAACTAGATACAAGTTCGCATTCCTTTAGAATATGTCATAATCCTTTTGTCCACGATGTCATTGAACACAAGTCATGGTCAAAGAGTCAACTTGTTTTGTTCAATACTTTCTCGATTCCGAATATGTTGATAATCCAAATGACATTGATCCAATCAATTCATTTGAGTCCGGCCGAACATTTCATCAACATCATTCCTACGAGAGGCCCAAGCTTGACATCTCTCCGAGGAGGGACAAATCCATTTAGCTTATTATTCTTCCCTACGTGAATCCGATTATGCCAATCATACCCTTTATAACTACTCGGTTAAAGTAGCGTTTGAATATGTCAAACATAATGTTCATCAAGTGGAAGACTATAATAACTTCATGTCTAAGGATTCAAATGACATAACTAATATGAGATATATGTATGACATAGACCATGACATAAATCTCATAAAGCGGGTCATGTCCAGTACCTTGTTCCAAACAAGTACCCATAAATCTAACATGATCATCCCATGATCATTTAGCCTTTATACTAGTGCTTAACAAGTACTAGGGACGGAGATTATTATAAGTAAACATGAACAACAATAATAATCAAAACATCTCTTTATTGATATGAAATAAATGATAACAATTACAACGTTTATTAAACGTGCCTAGGGCACCACTACCAACAATCTCCCACTTGCCCTAGGCCCAATCTCCCATGTATCTAATACCCATGGACCTAACATGACCATCATGTTTAGCTTGTGGAAGTCCCTTTGTTAGCGGGTCCGCAACATTGTCATCAGTAGGTACTCTGCATATATTTACGTCTCCCCTATCAACGATCTCTCGAATGATATGAAAACGCCTAAGTATGTGTTTGGATTTCTGATGTGCTCTTGGTTCCTTTGCTTGAGCAATAGCACCATTATTATCGCAATAAAGGTCTATTGGATTAGCAATACTAGGAACCACTTCAAGTTCAGTTATGAACTTCTTAATCCAAACAGCTTCCTTTGCAGCATCCGATGCAGCAATATACTCAGCTTCTGTTGTAGAATCAGCGGTTGTACTTTGCTTGGAACTCTTCCAGCTTACAGCTCCACCATTTAACATAAACACAAAACCCGATTGCGATCGGCTATCATCTTTGTCGGTTTGGAAGCTTGCATCCGTGTAAGCATTTACAACGAGATCATCTTCCATTCCTCCATAGACCAAAAACGAGTCTTTAGTTCTTCTCAAGTACTTAAGAATCGCTTTTACAGCTATCCAGTGATTTTCGCCAGGGTCGGATTGGTATCTACTTGTCATGCTCAAAGCATAAGACACATCCGGCCTAGTACAAATCATGGCATACATGATGGACCCAATTGCCGAAGCATATGGAACATCATTCATTTTCTCACGCTCATCTTTTGTCTTAGGACATTGAGTCTTGCTTAGAGAAACTCCATGTAACACGGGCAAGGTGCCTCTCTTAGAATTTTCCATACGGAATCTTCTAATGACCTTGTCAATGTATACTTTGGCTTAAACCAAGTAGCCTCCTTGATCTATCTCTATAGATCTTAATGCCAAGAATATATGCGGCTTCACCCATATCTTTCATTGCGAAGCACTTTCCTAACCAAGTCTTCACAGACTGAAGTGTAGGAATGTCGTTTCCAATGAGCAATATGTCATCCACGTATAAAATAAGGAATAGCACTATGCTCCCACTAATCTTCTTGTATACACAAGGCTCATCTTCGTTCTTGATGAAACCAAACTCTTTGACCGATTCATCAAAACGGAGATTCCAACTCCTTGAAGCTTGCTTCAACCCATAGATGGATCTTTGCAATTTGCATACCTTAGAATCTTGTTCAAAACCTTCTGGTTGTGTCATATACACATCCTCTTGGATTTTTCCATTCAGGAAAGCGGTTTTGACGTCCATCTGCCATATTTCATAGTCATGATATGCGGCAATGGCAAGCAAAATTCTTATAGACTTGATCATTGCTACGGGTGAAAAGGTCTCATCATAGTCAATACCATGAACTTGCCTATAACCTTCGCTACAAGCCTAGCTTTGTAAGTATGCACCTTCCCATCCATGTCAGTCTTCTTCTTGAAGACCCATTTGCATCCTATGGTTTTTACACCTTCGGGCGCATCAATCAAATTCCAAACTTGATTGTCTTGCATGGATTGCAATTCGGATTCCATGGCTCCAAGCCACTTGTCCGAATCAGGAGAAGACATCGCCTCTTGGTAGGTTGACGGTTCATCATTCTCAATGATTTCTACCTCATTACTATCCGTTACGAGAAATCCATATCTCTCGGGCTCGGATCGTAACCTACTAGATCTGCGAGATGCTTGTGTATTTTGAACAGGTTCCACAACTCCTTGTGGTTCTTGTTCTTGTTCCACTATTGGTTCAATGTTATTTTCTGGGTCTCGAATTTCTTCAAGATTTATTTTACTCCCACTGATTTCTTTGGAGAGAAACTCTTTCTCTAGAAAGACACCAGTTCGGGCAACAAACACTTTGTTGTCCTCTCGGTTGTAAAAGTAATATCCTTTAGTTTCCTTAGGATATCCCACGAAAATACATTTATCAGATTTGTGTGCTAGTTTGTCAGAGATAAGTCTCTTGACATAAACTTCGCAACCCCAAATCCTCATGAAAGATAAACTAGGTTTCTTTCCACTCCACATCTCATATGGAGTCTTTGGAACCGTTTTAGTTGGAACTTGATTTAGTGTGAAAGCAGCGGTTTCTAGAGCGTAACCCCAAAAGGATATTGGAAGATCAACTTGACTCATCATTGATCGAACCATGTCTAACAAAGTCCGATTCCTCCTCTCGGACACACCATTCCATTGTGGTGTTCCAGGTGGAGTCAATTGTGAAACTATTCCACAATTCTTTAGATGATCATCAAATTCTTGACTTAAGTATTCACCACGTCGATCTGATCGAAGTGCCTTTATACTTTTGCCAAGTTGTTTTTCTACTTCATTTTGAAATATTCTAAATATCTCAAATGCTTCACTTTTATGTTTCATTAGGTAAACATACCCAAATCTACTATAATCATCAGTGAAGGTTATGAAGTATTGAAATCCTCCCCTAGCATTGCTACTTAATGGTCCGCATACATCGGAATGTATCAACCCCAATAAGTCGCTTGCCCTTTCACCCAACTTGGTAAAAGGTGTCTTAGTCATTTTTCCAAGAAGACACGACTCACAAGTATCATATGACTCTAAGTCACATGAACCCAAAAGTCCGTCCCCATGGAGTTTTGAGATACGCTTCTCATTAATATGACCAAGACGGCAATGCCACAAATAAGTATGATTTACATCATTAGGTTTAGATTTCTTATTTACATGATAGACATTATTTTCATTCTTGACATCCAAGATATAAAGGCCATTAAATGAATTAGCAATACCATAAAGCACATCATTTAAATAAATAGAAAATTTCTTATTCTCAATAAGAAACTTAAAACCTTCATTATCCAAACAAGAAATTGAAATAATATTTCTGCTTAAATCCGGAACATAATAACAATTGTTCAAAACAAGAATTAATCCGGAAGGTAAAGTGACTTCATAAGTCCCTACGGCTAATGCAGCAACTCTTGCTCCATTCCCCACACGTAGATCTACTTCACCTTCTTTAAGCAGTCTCCTATTCTTTAGTCCCTGCACATTTAGACAAATGTGAGAACCACATCCGGTATCCAATACCCAAGAATCAGTGGTAGAAAGGAGAATATCTATCATATAGATACCTGAAGTCGACGCAGCCTTGCTGCTCTTCTTCTTCTTTTGCTCTTCCAAGAAAGCCTTGCAATTGCGTTTCCAATGACCAATTTCTTGACAATGGAAACATATTGCATCCTTTTGTGAATCGGGTTTTGCCTCAGAAGCCTTGGCAACCTTTGCCTTGCTTATCTTGGGTTTGACAACTTTTGCCTTACCCTTGCCTTTGGCACCAGGCTTCTTCCCATCATGAACCAAGAGCACGGGAGAACCTTTCTCCACAATTTTCATCTCTGCAGTTTTGAGCATCCCATGAAACTCAGAGAGATTCTTATCCATTCCATGCATGTTATAATTCATTACAAACTGATTATAACTTTTAGGCAATGAATTAAGAATGAGATCCGTGGCTAGCTCCAATGGGATTGGATAGCCAAGTTTCTCAAGGTGCTCTACATAACCTTTCATTTTAAGAAAGTGAGGACTCACTTGTTGCCCTTCATTCATTTTACTAGTAGTGAATGCAACAATGGTCTTGTACCTCTCTTGCCTAGCTTGCTCTTGAAACATAGTTCTCAACTCTACGCCTATCTCATAGGCTTCCAAATGTTCCAAACTTTGTTGGAGTTTTGAACACATAGCAGCAAGCATGAGACAACTTACATCTCTAGAATCATTACGATGTTTCTTGTAATTGTCTCTTTCTACCCTAGGGGCAGTAGGCGGTGGTTCAGCGGGGAGAGGCCCATTGAGAATGTACAACTTATCTTCTTGCCTAAGAACGATTCTTATGCTACGGATCCAATCCATAAAGTTTGTACCATTCTCTTCGAGCTTATCCTTCTCAAGGATTGATCGCAACGACATTGATTGAGTGTTATTAGTCATTATCTACAAATATGCATGCAAAATTTCCAAAATTTAATAAGTACCGATTTTCATTAAAGAGATAAATAATGTATTTTTCAAACAAAATACTCCCACTAAATTATATAACCTTCATATACATCCAATGTATAATATAATTTAAATGGGTTAAGATCCAACTTTAATTTAATTTCAAGTCCGCTAAGGCGGATTACACAAAATCAAATTAATTAGATAGACAACTCTTGTCAATCATATCTCATATGACTCTTAGTTCCTTTTATGAGATTCTTTAAGAAATCAAATTTCAAAAAGCATGTTAAACCTCATCTTTGCCTAGGCCCAAAACTGTTTTGACGCCCAATTAAGTCTAACCATTTTAAACGCACAGTTAATGTGTCCCGCTAGGGCGTGCCCACACTATCTATCTTGCTCATACATAAACAAATTTAATGCATCTCGCTAGGGCGAATCTACATTAAAATCACTCATGTAATAACAAGTGTTTTAATCATGCATGGCAATAAAAGACTTAAAACTTTCTTTGAAGGTTCATCACATATAGCATATAACACATTTATGAGCACATAATATAAACATGTTACACATCAAGTTTAGCCACTAAATTAATCTCCATTAATTTAAGCATGATATTTATGTGTCATTAGTTTCTCTATAATTATGAGGATGAGACTATTTCAACTTCGGTTATTATCTCCAAATCAAGACAACAAGACGTGCGGTCGAACTAAGCCATAAGGCAACCACAATCCCGCACTAATTCAAGAAACCAAGAAAGTAGTCCATGTGGCCGAAACTAAGCAATAGATGGTATCGATGAACGTAGGCCAATTGCATTCACAATTCCACATGGATCTCCAATCATTGAATCAAGAACTTTGTTTCTCAATTTTAGCAATTATGAACTCTTCATAATTCTAACTTCGTTTTATCTTTGAAACTTTGATTGCGATCAAGTTTGGGAAACACAATCTCGATGAATGCAGATTAGCCATCCAAACCTTGAACCAATCTTAGAATCACAATACTAAAACAAATAGGAAAATCAAACCCCAAGATCCTCACATAAACCAACTACCCAAAACCCATTCCAGATCAGCAAGTCTGGACTGGTTCTGTTACTGGTTTTGTTGGACTCTCGAAAATTCCAAATTCTGATTTCAACCAAAAATCAGACAATCTGATCCTCATGTGCGGCCGCCCAAAACTAACTGTGCGGTCGCCCAAACATGTGCGGCCGCCCAAGTGATTTTGTGCGGTCACCCAAACTGATCAGAATGTATAGAATTTTGAAGTTCGAAAATTTTGTCTCAAAATTGTTTTAGCCCGATTATTAAAACTTTGATCCAATCAAAAATTAATAACCAACAATTCTGAATCCATCATAATTTATTTATTGCGATTGAATCGTGCGATTAAAGTTGCAAAACAATAAACCACATAAAATCACATAACACATAAACATCACATATTCCAATATTTATATCATGCAAGGCACATAAACAATTTATATACACATAACATGATCCAAGTATTGAATTAATCAACATGAACGGGGCTCTGATACCACTGTTGGGTTTCGATCAAACATGCGCAGCGGAATTTAGCATTTAAAATTTTGAAACCCAAAGCCTTGGTCCGTTCATATGATTAAATCAAATACAACATAAGAATAAAGGAATAAAATAACCCTTGATGGCTATCAAATTCTCTTGGTCTTTGGTGGAGGTTTGAAGACTTGATCACGATCACAAAGCTTGAACACGAACTTTGAAGATGATGATTTTCACCCTCTAGCGGTATCCACACTTCGAGCGAATATCAAAGGAGCTTCTTTGATCTTGGTTGCTAGACCAAATTGTGAAACACTTTTTCACAATCAAAAGAACTATATGGAATTTATTTTGTGTATTATTTTGTTCTTCAACCAAGAATGTCTTGGAACAAAATAAACCCTCTCTCAAACTCTTTGAGACTCACAAAATCATTCACTCAGAGTGCTGGCCGAATTTGGTCTTTTATACAAAGTATGACCTATTCCAAATAGGAAACTTGTGTCAAAATCCGTCCAAAATTCGTTTCCTAATCAAATTAGGAATCTGCCACCCGACAGTACTGTGCGGCCGCCCAGAATGCACTGTGCGGTCGCACAACTATCTGAAGCAAAACTGGTACAAAACTGAGATGATTGTGCGGCCGCCCAGTCCATTATGTGCGGTCGCCCACTTCCCAGAATGTCCAGAATTTCCAAAATTCCAATGTAGTCCTTTTAAAGATTCGTTCTATTGTGTGTGACCCTCTAGGATTATACTAAGTTGGCAATGGGTTCAAACATGAAACCATAAGATATGATTAGGTTCTAGCAAACCGTCATACCTACCCAAATAGTATAACTAGATACAAGTTCGCATTCCTTTAGAATATGTCATAATCCTTTTGTCCACGATATCATTGAACACAAGTCATGGTCAAAGAGTCAACTTGTTTTGTTCAATACTTTCTCGATTCCGAATATGTTGACAATCCAAATGACATTGATCCAATCAATTCATTTGAGTCCGGCCGAACATTTCATCAACATCATTCCTACGAGAGGCCCAAGCTTGACATCTCTCCGAGGAGGGACAAATCCATTTAGCTTATTATTCTTCCCTACGTGAATCCGATTATGCCAATCATACCCTTTATAACTACTCGGTTAAAAGTACGTTTGAATATGTCAAACATAATGTTCATCAAGTGGAAGACTATAATAACTTCATGTCCAAGGATTCAAATGACATAACTAATATGAGATATATGTATGACATAGACCATGACATAAATCTCATAAAGCGGGTCATGTCCAGTACCTTGTTCCAAACAAGTACCCATAAATCTAACATGATCATCCCATGACCATTTAGCCTTTATACTAGTGCTTAACAAGTACTAGGGACAGAGATTATTATAAGTAAACATGAACAAAATAATAATCAAAACATCTCTTTATTGATATGAAATAAATGATAACAATTACAACGTTTATTAAACGTGCCTAGGGCACCACTACCAACACTAGGTCAACCTCATCCGCCTTTGACCTCTTAGGTCTACCCTTGACCGCCTAGGTCAACTTTATCCGCCTTTGACCTCTTAGGTCTACCCTTGACCTCCTAGGTCAACCTTATCACCCTCGACCTCTTAGGTCACCCCTCGACCTCTTAGGTCAACCCTTGACCGCCTAGGTCAACTTTATCCGCCTCCGACCTCTTAGGTCAACCCTTGACCACCTAGGTCAACCTTATCACCTCCGACCCCTTAGGTCAACCTTATCACCTTTGACCCTTTAGGTCAAACTTATCTACCTTCGACCTCTTAGGTCAACCCTTGACCTCCTAGGACAACCTTATCACATTTAACACCCTAGGTAAACTTTATCTTCTTTGACCTCTTAGGTCTACCCTTGACCCCCTAGGTCAACCTCATCCGCCTTCGACCTCTTAGGTCAACCTTTGACCCCCTAGGTCAACTTAATCATCTTTGACCTCTTAGGTCAACCTTTGACCCCCTAGGTCAACCTCATCCTCCTAGGTCAACCTTATCACCTTTGACCTCTTAGGTCAACCTTTGAGCCCCTCGGTCAACATTATCACCCGTTGACCTCTTAGGTCAACCTTTAACCTCCTAGGTCAACCCAATTACCTTTGGTCCTAACCCGCTTAGGTCAAACCGTCATCTTGACCCACCTAGGTCATTATTGGACCCACCGTCGTCCAGACCAACCTAGGTCAACCCGTTTAGGTCCACACACCATCCTTGACCCATTTAGGTCAACTTGTCCGTCTTAGGTTAAAACTACCCCTTCACCTTTGACCCGTCAAGGTCACCCCGTGACCCGCTTAGGTCGACTTACCTATCTTGGATCCATCTAGGTCAATCTCCAACCTTCTTTAGTCCACCAACCCGAATAGGTCAACCTTAGACCCGCTTAGGTCAAACCATGTCTATCCCGCTTAGATCATCCCATAGGCAAACCGCTACAACCCGCTATCTTGATTCATTCACCATATAGGTCAATCCAACCCTTCTCATTTAGGTCGATCTATCCTTTCCCATCTAGGTCAGCCCATCATTATCGTCGCATCCTAGCTTGAACCATTTATTGTCTCAAACCTTAGGTCAAATTTAGGTCAAACCTTACCCGATTCCTATAGGTCTTCCTCACCCATGCTTGACTACAGACTGAGTCATCTCCCTCTTTTTGACCCCTATGGTCATCTCTCACCTCTTTTTAAAAGTCTAACTTGATTCGGACTATGGCGACCTGAGCCTCTTATTGTGTGGGACCTCTCCCTCATCATAAGGGGAACGTAGGCAACTTCGGACCGGTCAAACTTTCAATTTTTTACCAAAATGCATTTCAAAAATGTGGAGACCGACTCTTTTCCAAAAAATGATTTTATAACGATGCCTTTATCATTAAATACGAATCTAATTCTTTCATGACTAGAGTTCTGCATCATGTCGGCTACAAGGAACATCGAAGTTGAGACAATCCTCTACACCGGTACTGCTCTCAGTAAGCAAGCATCCCACTTCGAAGCCATCCTCGATGAACAAGCAATCCACTTTAAGGCCATTCTCAACGAGCAAGCAACACACTTTCAGAAGGAGATGCATAAGACCCTAAGAAATATCGAGAGGCGCCATTTGTATGACATTCGTGGCGTTTATGATTACCTCAGCCGAGTTCTCCCTCTTGCTCAATGTCAACACCCGTACGCTCCTCAAATGTACGGGCCGCCACAGACTTTCCCCGTCGGGATGCCTCCTATGACTACTCATCAACAAGGGGTACCGGTACCTAAATCACCCTCAAAGACAGTTCGTGAAAGGAAGGACGAGCGCGAATTCGACGACTTAGGTATGCCGTTAGCCAAATTCTTCAAAGGTATGGTTCGAGCTGGCAAGTTGGCTCCTCTACTCAACTATGAACCAAACAGGGCAAGACCAGACTTGGATCCCTCCAAATACTGCAAATACCACCAGTACATTGGGCATGACACTGAAGGTTGCCTCCAATTGAAAAGGAAGACCCAAAGCCTCATTGATAGCGGAGCCATCACCCGCGATGGGAATGTATGGGCGTGAGCAAAGTCCAAACAAGAAAGAGCAAACTGGGGCTACCTCTTTTAAATAATAAATAAAAAGGGTCATTCAGTCTTCGTAGGTTCTAGAGTGTCTTTAGTCAAAAGTCCACCTTGGACTATTTTTGTTTCTTTAGTAAAAGTCCACCCCGGATTAGTCGTTTTTCTTTCAAATAATAAAAGAGTCTTTATTTCTTTTCTCTCTAGACTTGAGACATAATCTTGCATAAATCAATTCCATGAAAATTGTCTTATTCACCATCTTCACTTGATTGCTATATCTTTATATGATGAATTAATCTTAATCTTACTCATTAATGACGACTCATTAAAAGGTAAATGGACCCATAAACCATTCACATAACTAAATGCACAATTAGTCTCAAGATAACAAATGCTTTGACCAATTGGGATGAACGAATCACTTTCTCTTCTCTCTACATTCTACCCCTATACACCTTCTCCCATACACTATCCTCATACGCCTCTTATCCCACCATTAGACCCCTTTTCCATACGATCATGACAAAGAAATGGACTGCGGTTGCTCATCATCAAATAGACATCCATGCTGCCACAATTTAAGGGGTTGCTTGTTCCCTTCATAAGTACTACATGCCGATACACCGGGGCTGTCCGTATTCCATCGAAAATATAAAAGAAATGCACGAAGTTGTTCATGCCATTAATAGGTGCCACGTGATAATCCGATGGAGCTCTACCGGTATAAATCAAGGGCTAGGATGCCCGCCGCCAGCAAAAGGCCGCTTGAACTATAAAGAGGCTACCTCGCAATCGAGAGAGGCGAAAGCAAACTAGGGGCTCGTCTTGCCCAATATTTCATGTACAAATATATAAAAAAGGCTCGCTAGGTTGAAACCCAAAAGGGCAACCTAGGCAAAAGTTAGAGCATTGCACCAAAAGAAGCCCGCTAAGTTGAAGACCCGAAAGGGCGGCCTAGGCAAAAAAAGGGTGTGCACAAAGAGATAAAATAAAAAAAAATAAAGAAAAATAGAAGGGGCTATCACCATAGAAAAGTAAAAGTCCCATTTTATTTCACTTCAAATGTTCTATTTTTCTTTCTTTCCCTACAAAGAAGATTAACGCGGTAGCAGAAGCCATGACAACTACAATGGAGCAATCCACCGCAATGAGCTGCAATGAAGCAATCCAAAGCAACAAGCTACAACGGAGTAACCTATCGCGACAAATGAACCTCATACTCAAACCCAACTCCATCATCAGCCAGGATATCCCCGAACTACGCGGACCTGAGCTTCTCACCTTGAGGAGAACGTAGGCAACCTTAGGGTCCGGTCCAAAATATACACAACCCACCTCGTAGCCAATTTTCCTTCTCTTCTCTCTTGCCCCATATTTCTACTCCTGACTTCTTCACTCACAATTGATCAAAACATTTATTATTTCGAGACTACTTGTCTAAAACATAATTATAAGATGCATAACTAATCAACGAGGTCCATTCTCGAGCAATCAAATGAGAATCTTGAATAAAACAATTTTCAAATGTCTCGACAAGTCTTCCGTTCTACAATCTAGGAAAGAGCTAAACACTTACTTTCTGTCAAGCAGGGGCTTCCTCCCTTTTGTACATATATACACTCAGTTGCCCAAAGAGTCAAAATGTGAGTACTATCTCTCTCTCTCTTACTCTCCCCAAAATGCCCCCGCATGTTTTCAAACAATTATTTTTTCCTTTTTTGAGTCGACTGAATGATTTCAAAAAAAAATAATATTAAAAATAAAAATAAAAAATGATGACGCAAAAGAGATGCCCGCTAGATTGAAAACCCGCAAGGGCGGTCTAGGAAGAAAAAAGGGTGCGTCTTAAAGGAGGTAGGATACCCCGCTCTACGCCCTCATCGAACTAGGGCTCCCCCAACAGAATGGGTCGACTATGTGGTTTCTCGGAGAATATCGAGGCTTCAACAAGGATGTACCCCTCATCGTCAAACTCTGCACATGACGAACACTTTGAATTTGTTAGAATCATAACTAATTATAAGGCATCTTTATAAAATCATAACACTTTCAAAAGTATTCTCTTCCCTGACACTTTGTTTATAAACCCGCACTCTCGGTCTCCACAAAATTGTAAAAACATCCTCGATCCATCTGAGACCCATCTCCGTGATTCTTGAGTTGACTCGGTCCTTTACCCTATATCCTACACTTTAGGGAACCCCTAGGCCTAAACCCTCAACTCTCTACGTCCCAATCTGACTTGATTCAAAACCTTAGGTCCCGCACCTACCCGGTCAGTCTTACATAGGTTACACCATAACCCCTTAGCTCGACCCTCCACAAGTTAGTAGCGGGACTCCTAAAGCTTCAAACCAGTCTTATCCAAAACCTCAAGCCTTAAACCAGTCTACCGAATCCAAATCCTTAGAATGACCCATTAGGTCCCGAACCTACTGGTCTCGAGTCTACCTGATCTCTTAGATCCCAAACCTACCAATATATATTCATCCTTACCTTGTCCAGACTATGTCTCCCTTATCCTCTTAGGTCCAACCTCTTAGGTCTACCCAGTCTAACCTATTGAACGATCCCTTAGATCCCAAGTCCATTCAAGTCTACCAAGCGCCTACCTTGTAGGTCTCTAGCATATCCGATCCACACTTTAGGTCTCAACTCCTAAACCCTTTAGATCACAAAAATGTCTACCCTCTAGGTCTATAACCTTAGATGTCGACCCTTAGAACTCTTTAGTTCCCAAGCCTGCTCGGTCCAACCAAAACAATGCCATCTACGCCTACCGTCATACCCAAACCATGGCCCTGCCACTCTTAAACCTAGTGTCACTCCTTAGCTTCAAAAGACTTCCTAGTCTGACCTTCAACCCCTTAGGTCTCAAACCTACTCAATCTGAGCCGAGTCCAAACCTCGCCACCTACAAGGTACACCCTTGAACTCCATGGATCTCAAACCTTTCTTCCCCACGAGTCCAAACCTCAAACGTGCTCGAACGCATAGGACCTCCCGCGTACCGTGATATGCCATAAATATATCAAAACCCGTCTAGTCAAAAATCGTGCGCTTAACACCTTTGGTCCCATACCAAACCCACCTTCGCAATCGCCGAACGAGCTTGGTCATGCGCAATGACCTCTGAGACAAACTTAGGACCTAAGCATACCCAATCCAACTTAGGTACCTATTGTACTCAAGCAAAGTCTTGGACATTCAATCCCTTTACCTAAAGCGCCAACATGGTCATATATCCAAAACCATTTCCCGCACCTATGGTTCGCACCTAGCCTAAACTTTCAAACACTCTAGGATCCAAGCCCGACATGCGTATTAGGTACTAGGATCATCCAATCCCAATCCGTTGCTCCTTGGCCGACCTCAAGCCTGCTTGGTCCTAACCCATAACGCGGTTTATCTAGGACAAAAGACTTACCCGCTTGAAAGCCTTATGTCCCAACGCTACCCTGCCTAGCCTTCGATCTCCTAGATCTCACGCCTACCATTCCATTAGGCCCCGGTCTCCTTAACACATGTCTGAGTCTTACCCTAGCTAAACCCTAGCACTCTAGCCTAGGTCTAACCTATCGAGCCTATCCATCCATGAGGTATCAAGCTCACCTGCCCCAAACCGCAACACTCTTAGACCTCAAACTTGCTCGGTCTAAACCAAGACAAACCTTCAAATGCTTTCGGTCTCCAAACCCTAGCCTCAAGCCTAGGTAGTCACCTTCTATCCGAAGCCTAGCCTTAAACCTAGGTAATCACATTCTCTCAACCCCAGCCTCAAGCCTAGGTTGCCACATCCTCTACAAACCCTAGCCTCTAGCCTAGGAAGTCACATGCGGTCCGAACCCTAGCCTCAAGCCTAGGTAATCACATCTTCCCAAACCCTAGCCTCAAGCCTAGGTAGTCGCATTCTCTCTAAACCCTAGCCCCAAGCCTAGGTAATTACATCCTTCCAAACCCTAGCCTAAAGCCTAGGAAGTTACATCCTTCTTAAATCCTAGCCTCGATCCTAGGTAGCCACATCCTTCCTAAACCCTACCCTCGAGCCTAGGTAGTCACATTCCCTCCAAACTCTAGCCTCAAGCTTAGGTAGTCGATATTCTTTCCAAACCCTAGCCTCAAACCTAGGAAGTCGCGTTCTCCCCAAACCCTAGCCTCAAGCCTAGGTAGTCACATATCTTTAAGCCTAGGAAACCGCAACATCCTCTTTAACCCTAGCCCAAGTTCTAGGTAATTTCCAAAGCCCCGCATGCAACATCATTTCCAAATTCCCGAAACCCTAGTCTCGAAACCTAGGAAATTTACAATCTTAATCCCCCGTCTTATTGAACCTTAACCCAAAACCTAGGATACAATGCCCTGTCCAAAACTTAATCAACCCTAGCCTCAGGCCTAGGAAGCCGCATTCGCTCTAAACCCTAGCCTCGAGCCTAGGTAGTCGCATTCGCTCTAAACCCTAGCCTCGAGCCTAGGTACTCGCATTCGCTCCAAACCCTAGCCTCAAGCCTAGGTAGTCGCACTCTTTCTAAACCCTAGCCGCAGGGCCTAGGTGTCGCGCCCCGACCCGTGGTCCTACTTGGCCCCACGCCCGGGACACGCGAGGAAGACGTCGTAAAGCAACTCTAAGAAAATTTTTCGAAATATATTTTCATAAAAAGGTTCACACAACCAACACGTTACCAAAAAATGACTTTAAGTCACAAAACAAACTTTCTCAAATGAGTACTTAGCCACTTGGCTATAACAAACTTTACTTATAAAATTTACAAACACAAACACCTACTAAAAGAGATGATACAAATAACTGAGTCACGGGTACACTACCCTAAAGGTATTACATTTACATAATGTATCCTTTATACACATCACTTCCCAAAAGTCTTACCAAAGATCTCTTTACCGACGTCCTCCCTGTGCTGTGACCTATTCCCTGGACTCCTTCTTATCTAAAACGGTAAACAAATAAGGGGTGAGAATAAATCTCAGTAAGTTACTAAAATGCAACTACATTACATGCTAATATGAGAAACATAAAGGAACAATACCACAAATGATCATATAGCATATAGTACATAATATGAGAGGCTCCCTATCGCCAACCGTCCCATACCGGTTAGAAATAACGACCAACTCATCATACAACACATAAAGCGGAAATAAACACTCATACGTGGATACTGAGCCAAGGTTCTCAAACCAAACTATAGCCATCTGAGAGGCATCAACTGAGCAGCATCGAAGAGCTGAGACGGGTTCCGGAACCAAACAACAACAACAACAACAACAACGGGGAAAATGACACAAAGTCATAACCCAAAGTGCCCAACCTTTGGCCTAAGGAAGGGGGTTAAAAATGGGAAACCAATGATAGGAGCCTTATAATGTACTTGGCTCGTGAGACCATTATAATCCCTATCACTGCCCAAACACACACAAAAGTACCAGCTGGACTTTACACGCAAGCACCATATAGAAATACTTGCTTAAACAACAATCAGGGACAATGATTCCAATGTAGGGAACCATGCCAAACACATCAAGAAGATGAACCATTCAACACATTACAAAATGTTCAACAATGCTCACTTAATCCATTACTCACATTTCACAACACTTGTGTTCACAAAGGAACCAATTCTACCACTTTAGTGATCCACAACAATCATCTAACTACTTTAGGATACTACCCAAAAACTAGACCAAGATTGACCTTTAAATCCCTTGGTTTGGAAACTCTAAACTTTTCAGATGACTGGGCGGTCGCCCAAACAGGGCTGTGCGGCCGCCCAAAATACTCTGTCCCAAGAGTAAAACCTTTCAGATAGATGTGCGGCCGCACGCCCTTTTTGGGCGGCCGCCCACATCACCTGGCAGACCAAAACTTAACCAAAGTTCACTCCTTTCGTTTCACAACCCAAAATTACTTGTACTTGTAACACTTAACATTTGCAACTAATACAAAGACTACAAATTCAGTCTTTAAACAATTCTAACACCCAACAAGAACCATTTCCATACTACTCCTTCTGTCACAAATTTACAAGTATAAATAAAACATACCCAAAACATTATTTCACAACCTACTAGGCATATATAACATGTTTATATCCATTTTATTAGGTACAACAACATTACTATACTTTCACAATACTACAACACCCATTTGTATTAACATTTCCCACATGCAAAAAATTATTACTACTCCCTCCGTTTCACAAGTATCATTATAATTTTAATATACTAATATACCCACTTTAGGATACTTTCACTTCTTTCCCTGTCCCATAAGTAATAGTATAATTTTATAATACATTTATTTAACATTTAACTAAAGATATTATTTTACCGTCCCACGAGTAGGAGTATAACATATAAAGCATATATAATGTTGCATCATCTCATACTCCCCCAAAACCAAAACTACTATACCCATTTCCCACAAATAACAAGTCTATAACAAGTTTTACTACTCCCTCTGTCCCAAAATTACAAGTATATAAAAAGTATACTAAAACATCTTTTTTCAACATATTAAGCATATAAAGCATGTTTATGACCATTTTATCATTTAAAGGGGGATTAGTAACTTACCTATTTTTCCGGAAAAAGTGTCAAGAAAAATAATATTGATCGGTAGAAAGAATCTATTCAACACCCTGAACATTTATATATAATTAGATTTTAAAATGGAGTAGTAAATTAAAATAGGGAAAAATAAAAATGAAGAAACCTTACCTAGCTTCTTTCTACAACAATGGAGGTAGCAAAAGAAAAGGAAAGTTGAAAGAGATGGTGAGTCGACTGAGAGGGAGAGAGAGGTAAAGAAAATATTTTTACCCATTAATTAATTTTAACTAAAGCCCTCCTAGTTTTACTAATAACAATTAAACCCCTCAACTCACATTTTCAATAAAGCCCCCATAATTTCCCACTAACACTACTAACTCCCCAAAACAAATATTACTTCTAACACTTTAACTAACACAAATAATCAATCAAGATGTGCAAATTATGAAATATTATACAACACATAAAATGCACACATAATTTTAAATTAAAATTCTCAAAAATATAAAATAATTATAAAATAAATAAAACGGATTTTTGGGGTCGTTACACTAGGAGACTATATCCTCACTAAACTCTATCATCAAGCCTAGGATTCAACATTCCCTTCAAACCCTAGTCCTAGACCTAGGAAATTCCTTCACCTTAGTCTCAAAATATAGGAAGTTTACAGTCCTTAGCCTTAAAACCTAACCTAAAGCCTAGGCTACCACGAACATTTCCAAGCCATAGTCACCAATCCTGGAAAATGGTGAACCCTAACATCAAGCTTATTGGACCTTCCACAAAACCAATCCCTCTTCCCAACGGTCCATGGTCTCAAGCCTAGGAAGTCACAACCTTTCCAACTCCCAGCCTTATGTCTAGAAGCCAACGCCTTTGCAACCTCTGAGCCTACCACAACTCCAAGCCCTAGCCTCCTAGACCTAGGAAATTCCTAAACCCTAGTCCCAAACCTAGGAGAGTCATGGTCCTTAAACACCAGTTTCCAAACCCTTGTTCGAAACCCTAACATCTAGGAAGTTCCCAAACCTCAACCTTTCCAAGCCCTAGCACTAAGCCTAGGATAGAATACTCTCCTCATGCTTAAATGAACTCCAATCCCTAGCCCGTAAGCCTAGGAAACCCACATTATCTCCAAGACATAATCTAAAGCCCAAGAAGCCGTGACATATTTGGCATCCCTATCTCAAGATTAGGAGATCACCATCTTCCTTATTCCCTTTCCTTAAAAAGCCTTGGGTCCTACCTCTAGGCAACCAAGAAAAATGTCCCTTACCTAACACCTTGGTCTCAATGGCTCGTAGCCTCATTCCCTCCTAAATTAGGATAAGCGGAACCCATATCATGTTTCCCATATTAGCAACTCCCCGAGAGTCCATCTCCTTCGCGTCTCCCTAACGGTCCTTTGCCCTTGTGACTCCCCGAGAGTCTATCACCTTTGTGACTCCCCGAGAGTCTGTCACCCTTGTGACTCCCCGAGAGTCTATCACCTTTGTGACTCCCCAAGAGTTCATCCCGGTTGCGACTTCATAACAATCCATCATCTTTGCCACCACATGCAAAATTTCAGTTTTACCCCTAGCTCATTCCCCTTTGATTCATTTTAGGTGCCCTTAGCACTATTTTGACTGATATTCGTTACCTTTGGGTACGGAAAGCCCCTTAAAATTTCCATTCTTCACCAAATATTTTCTTAGGATTCGTATGATTGCAGAGACTTCGGCACCTCTATGTCATACGCATCCTAGATCGATCGTGATTGGCAGAGACCCGGGCATTTCTAATTACGAGAGATCCAACATCTATTATTTTAACGCGGTCGGCAGAAACTCGGGTGTTTCTGATTGCGTTTAAAATTTCCAAATATTTGCTTAGGATTCGTATGATTGCAGAGACTTCAGCGCCTCTATGTCATACGCATCCTAGATCGATCGTGATTGGCAGAGACCCGGGTGTTTCTAATTACGAGAGATCCAGCATCTATTATTTTAACGCGATCGGCAGAAACCCGGGCGTTTCTGATTGCGTTTAAAATTTCCAAACATTTGCTTAGGATTCGTATGATTACAGAGACTTCGGCGCCTCTATGTCATACGCACCTTAGATCGATCGTGATTGGCAGAAACCCTGGCGTTTATAATTGCGAGAGATCCAGCATCTATTACTTTAGCGCGATCGGCAGGAACCCGGGCGATCCTGATTGCGTTTTCCATTCCATCTTGGGATTATTTAGACAACGTAGTCTTTATTTTTCCCAAATAACTTCATTGCTTACGAATGTTCGTTCTTCATACAAGATAGTATCCGTAGGTTTGTTGTCCGCAGCAAAAGTTCGATGTCTCATCTTTCCCCAATAGCTCCGAACTACGACCGGCTTGATTCCTCCGAGGATACGTAGGAACCTGAAAGGTTCAACCACCCGACCGACATGGTCATCTACCATCCCCAGCAGATGTATTTTCCCCAGTAGAAGACGTTGCTTCCCAATTTCCCATCAGATTTGAACTACGTTTGGCTTGATTCCCCCGTGGATACGTAGGTCGCCTGCCAAGGTTCAGTCGTTCCCTTACTTTCCGCCTGTTTTGAAACTCATATTTAAGAACGGTTCCTATTTTTATCGTCGACCCCACATTGCCTTGCAAGAAGCGTCGCCGAGGGGCTACTATTAGTACCCGATCTAAAAATGAGTTTATTAGGGATTTCCCAAATACACAAGGACTTTATAGGAATTATAAACCTTGCAAAGACTTGTCCTGGATTCCCAAAATATACCTCATTGTTTTAGAACATCTTAAAGATAGCCAAAATAGGGTTTCCATAAAACATGCAAAACACTAGCTTAATAATTAAGTCAGCCAGGAATGATGGCCACGCGGCCACATTCGTCCAAGCTCCAACCTTGGCCACGCGGCCAACATCGCCGCTGCCCTCCATCTTGGCCACGCGGCCACATCCGCCCCGGATGATCTGGACCGTCAGATCTCTCCATCAGTTTACTATTTAAAGACCTCCCTTGCCTCATAATTGGGGGATCCGAATTTGAGAGCTCTTAAGGGACGATTTTGCTCCCAAATCAAGTCATTCAAGCCTCCAAAAACACTCTCAAGAATCCCAAGAAGATCCAAGGTTATTTCTTCCAACAAAGGTAAGTTTTCAAACTTTTTCTTCATGGTCTTCCCATATTATTAATTTAGATCCATAATATTCATATTCTTAATATGTTTATTCATGTGTTCTTCATAATATTCATGTTCCTAACATCTTTATTCATATTTTCTTCATGACATTCATATGTTCAAAATATGTTCTTCGCATGTTCATCATATTCTTAGGTTAAAACCTTATTTATGCTATATTTAGGGTTACGATCTTCATGTTAACATGTCATTTCATAGCCAATGATGATCTAGGGTTCATCAACCCAAGGATGATCTAGGAACTACTTCTAAACCCTAATCTTTAGGTAATTCCCCCCTCATTATGCATGATCCCGATTCTTCTGCCTATTCTAAATTCTTCTCGAACTACGCTGACCTGAGCTTCTCACATTGAGAGGAACGTAGGCAATCTTCGGATCCGGTCTCAATCACTAACACACTACATACATCGCATCATGATAGAAAGACCGATCAATTCGGGCAATAGGAGTGATAACGTGAATATTCTTCTCTTGTTGTAATTTGACCCCCGAACCCATTAACATGCTTTTCTCAATGTTTTGGCTATAATTAAAACGGCGTGACGACTCTCATAATTTTAATGTTGCAATGAATATCTCAAATTCAAACACACGTATTCACAGGTTGGTATCCTTTGCTGTCTCGGAGGACGTCATTGCTGAATTTGCCTTGGGTGAACTCTTTGAGATGGGCCTTTTTGGGTGTACCCTTTTTGATATGAACGGGCTATTTAATGCAAGCATTTTTTTTTTTTTTTTTTTATTTTTTTTTAAGGGAACGGGCGCCCATCAGCCCCAACTTGTCATCGTGGGCATTGGTTTTTTTTCACCATTTTTCACCTATCCTATCTTTGATTTTGACAATTCGGGAAGTCTGCATGTGCACTTATGGCTGAACTTTGGTGGCTGAGCAACAACGTCCTCGTCTTTTCACTGTCTCGGGATGCTTTTAATGTGCATCAGGAGTTTGCCTCAGAAAGGTGTCTTGGGTCGTGTATCGGGTAGTGTATGGGGGAAGATTTGCCATTGATGGTCTCCTTCATACCAACGGGTCACAACATTCATTCATCTTAAGATTAATCATTGGAATTTAGCACCTTTTACGTTTAGATCCATTCATCCCTTTATGAGTCGTTGTTGACTTCTATGTTTGGGGGAATCAACTCATCATATTGGGGATATAACAATCATTTGGAAACATTAATGGGAGTGATTCCGAGAGTTAGTGTAATTTTTCAAATAATGCCTCAAGTCTAGGGAGAATAGAAGTAAAAGACAATTCATTTCATGGAAGACTCAATTTTTACAACTCTGGACTTGACTATTGACTCAACCATCGCCACATTGTGGCTTTTTACATACCTTGGCCTCGCAAGGCCTTTTGGGAAAGCTAAAAGAAAAGGAAAGACAAAAGACTATATCCACTACGGATTTAGGAGACTCGCTAGAACACAAATACTAGGCCACTCCTAGCGACTTCTTCTCTTCCTCATTCCTTCTCCTTGCGTCCCTGACTCAGACCCACTTGTCCCCTCGTTTGGTAATGACGCCCTCATCAATGAGTTCTTGGATCCTATCCTTTAGGGCGTCACACGCCCCGGTGGAGTGCCCTACCCCTTGATGGTAGTGACAAAATTGAGTTTTATCGGACCGCTGGCTGGGATGTTCGGATGAAATCACGCTTGGGTCAAGCAAAGTGATTTTCCCCTCTTTGAGCAATTGATCAAGTAGTGAGGTTCTTGGGGATCCCAATTCACGGAAAAAGCGGTATGGTGCGGCCCTTTGGCGGTGAGAGGGTTTAGGAGCTATGGGGCGAGGTCGGCTATTTCTTGGTAGTGGGCTCCCGCTTGAGGTATGGTTTTGGGGAGGCAGACTCCCTAGGCATCCTGGGGTCGTTTTGGCAGTGATAGGAGTGACGGGGGAGGGGTCGTTTGGGACAGGCTCGATGGGGGGATTCTTCAAGCGTGGATGATTTCTGAGATAGGCTCGGATATCTAGGATTGCATCCACCACTGTGTGCATGCAGGCTTGGACGTTCCTCATGTCTTCCTGCTGAATGCGGCTCTGTGAGTTCATTTCCTCCCTCACGCTTTTCCTTTCTTGGTGCCAATCATTCTCACGGTCTTTTAAAAGCTCATGAAGACATGGGTGCACCATCTTGACCCACATTTTTTGGATCTCTTCCTCCAAATCTGGGACTTGCTTTTCTTGCATCCTAGCCACGATTCCCAATAGACGACCCTGGTCATACTCCAGTCTCCTCACCATTTGTTGTAGGGCACTCATGACCCTTTCGATGCCTTCAAAGCGGGCTTCCATCACTTCCTATGATTCACAAGACCGACAGACCGTAAGGTACCGTGAAAGGATTTTTCGAGAAGTCATGCTTTAAAGTAAAACAAAAACTCGACACACAAGAGACATTGACTTGAAGGGGATAACAAGTTTGACTCTTCTTTAGGGGGAAGAAACCCAAGCCAAGCGTTTTGATGAATTTAGCAATTCCCTTTTCCTTTTCCTTTTTTTAAAAAAATCATTTATTCTTTGGATTATCTTAGCCGTCTTTGTCACATAAACAAACGTTAGTGCACAATTCAGGGGCTCAACTTTCGTTATTTCATTTTTATCAAGGCATGTCTTATTCCTAATTGGTTGGAAAAGATCGCTCTTCTTTTTCGCAACTATTCTATAACCCTGGATCAGTGGAGGCCATCACTACGTCTATAGACCCCTCGTTTTTCACCTGTATTGCACGCTCCCAAGGATGGACTATCCCGGGCGAGGGTCCTATAGGGCACGCGGCTTCCACCGATCAAAAGAAATGAACCTAGGGTCTAGTGCATCGTAAGGTTCCCAATACGCGGGTCATCCTAATCATGGTTAAGCCCCAGTCGGGATCGAGACTTTTCTCCGAAGGCTACACTGAAGGCTGCACCGACATTCCGACATGACCTCATTTTGAATGAGGCGTCTCGATCCTTGACCATGGGCTTAAGGATGATTAAAATAACTCGTTCATTAGGGCTTAACGACACGGTGTCACCCTATCCTTAGTACATGGCCCTTGCTAATTGCGGTCGTCACTAACACACGAGTTGAAGGCTGGTTAGGCCACACTTGCATTACATCAAGGAGTCACAACTCGGGCATTAATTTGGCCACAATTAGCTTTGAGCACATGTCAAGGATGTGGTAACGTGAACTAGACCAAAAACCAACCATAGTCACGGTATTTGTGTGTCACGGACAAGTGTGGTTGACTCGGTTCGGAAGGGAAGGTGGGATGGACCCGTGCGCACATCGAAGGGAACAAGAGCGCCCAACGAGCTGCATCATGGCATCCACCCCGGGTTTAAAGGGTATTTGGAACGTGCACGGTCAAGTGCGCGTGGTGTGAAGTCATTCTATGCTCCTTTTTGAGTAAAAAGAGAGATTTTCAATTCGTTTTTCGATAGCGTGAGCATGGCATAAGCAAGATATGAACAAGTATGAACAAGCATGGATTGAGCAATTTATACACAACAAATCAAGGAATATAAGCAAACAAAGACCAAAACTTGTACATGTACCAAGTTGTGCACAACAAAGAATTTTGAGTCAAACTTTTGCAAAAGAAATATTTTACATTGAAACCCTTTTGTACAAAGCAATTTGTGCACAACAAGAAGACTCAAGAAAAACCCTTACAAAAAGGATTATGCACGATGAGGTTTTGGAAACCATTTTATTGACAAAAGATCATGCATAACCAAGTTTTATCACCTTTTAAAATCAAGTTTTGGCCAAAAGAATGAAGGTAATGTGCACAAGTAAGACTGTAAATTTGGAACCTGGACAAGTAGAAGCAGAGGGGCACCCAGAATGTTGCAGCCCTGCACCAAACTGTTAATTGGCAACATTCTGGCCCCTACCCAAAGTAGCCGTACGGCTAAAGCAAGAGGGTGAAGATTTTTCTCAGCTCCAACTTCTGATCATCAAGCCCCAGTTTATTGTATTTCCAGAACGTATGTACTCAAAAAAGTTCAAACAGAAACATCAAACACACACAAATATGCAAGAAGTCAACTAACGGGAACGGGAGTTTGACCCACACAAGAATGCCCCTGAACCTTCTAGAAAGAAGTCCGAAAGCACTCTACTCCCCAGCGGAGTCGCCACTGTAAGGATCCCGCCCCAAAAAAAACACGAGCACGTTTCAAAGGGGAAATACCAAACGCGGGAACCGGACCAATTTAACGGAGTCGCCACATTTTGTTAATTTTAAACCCAACAAAATGACAAAGGTTTGAGTTCAAAGGTTCGGAGATCAGGTTACAACTTGGGAAGAGTTTTTACGTCCTCCCAAGTTGCCTCGGACAAAGCCGAGTCTCCCTTGTTAGTTAACAAAAGTGCATGTGTGTGTGTGTGTTTTAACGGAAAATCTTTGTTTTAACTTTTTATTTATCTTTTCAACTGAAAAAGGGGTTTGTTTGACAAGAAAACAGAAGAGAGAAGGGAAAAATGGTCAATCTCCCCATACGGCCAAAGTAGCCGTGCGGATGGGGAGACCACTCCTGGGATTTTACAGTTTGTTCAAGCAACAGTCCAGTTCCAGGCAGAAATAGAGCATTCTGCTTGAACTGGACCAAACTGTTCTGATTCCAGTTTGTTATTCCAACATAAAACAACATTAACAACTCATTCCTATGCCATTTGATCATCAAAGAACCTCCCAAAACAAGAGTTTGGGCATGATCAAAGGCAATCATGGGAGAAACATGAAAAAGGTGACCAATATGCCCTTTTGAGCCATAGTGACCATTTGATGAGTAAAGATTGAAACTTTACCATCAAAATGGCTCTTATAGGCAAGATTAATCCTTTAGGGACAATAACAAACCATAAAGATTGGATCTTTATTACCCAAACTTGGGAATTTTGGGCTAGATCAAGGTGATAAGGATAAAGATTGAGACTTTATCCTCAACATGATCATCATAGCTTAAAATGAGCAAAATGAACAACAAGAGCATCATCCATGACAAGAATGTAAATGAACAATCAACAAGCCATGATCAAACTAGGTTTGAACCTCTTCCACACAAAGTATGGAGGGTACCTTTGATCATCTCATGGCTCGGACTAGGAAATATAAATAATAATAGATATATGTATATTGCTTGAATGGAAAAGACTTGCAAGAATGTAAAGATCAACAATAAATGACAAGATCAAAGATAAATAGAGTTCTTAGATGAAGAGAAGGGAGGGGGAGAAGGTGGTTTTACCTATCTTGGTTTTGGCCAATCTTCCTTTCCCTCTTTCACTCTTTGTTCACTCTTACTCATACTATTCTGAGGTGAATTCGACAGAGTAACCTTAGTTCTAATGTTTCTCCCCCCCCCTTTGAAATGATAAGCAAGGGGTTCTGTTTATAGGGACTGAGGGTGCCTAAACCAGTCGTACGGCTAGGCCCCTCTAGTACCCAAAGCATCCCTACGGCTCAGCCTGGCGATCTTCTTGATTTTTCCAATTTTATACCAGAGTAGTCCTGGAATTTATAGTTTATCCTAGGGAGGTCCTGGCCTATTAGCTTATCCCTGAAACGGTGCTAAGGCTACCTCTAAGATAGGTCGGTTTCAGATTGGGGTACTTACAACAGTGGTTGCCTTTTTTCATTGAATTTCATTCTGGGTCTGGTCATCTTCTTAAGTGCCTTAACCTGGTGTTCAGAAGCAGTTCATCTCTTTCGTTCTCTGGAGCTTTTCTTTCCATGGAGCCTTTTCTTATGGTGAAACCACCAAAATTGTCCAAAATTGATCAAGAATGCTTTGAGGGCAATCTTAGGCTTTGGATGAGGCATTATATGATGAAGAACAAGGATACTTTTCAAGCCAGGTTTGGGCTTAGATCCTTTTGGTCTTTTAAGGAATTCATGCTGGATCTTGAGCTTTTGAGGGCTGCTGCGTCTTTTTGGGATATCAGGAGACATGTGTATTGCTTTTCCTACAACGAAATCACTCTGACTTACGAGGATTTCAAGGCTTTGATGTGGGGCAGGGATGCGGAGGTCATTTCTCTCCCTTTGATTGATGACACAATGTGTGTTGATAGGTTGGTCACTCTTCTCGGCATTCCTTCGAAAGAGGCTCAATGCATGGTCCTCAATCATACCTTTGTTGACATTTCGGATCTTCCCAAGAAGTTCATGGATCATACGGACGAGGCTTCTTGGAATGCCTTTGGGTTGTGCGTTCTTGCCTTTTTCTAGATGGTTGGCTCCAAGGGTACTTGTCAGGAGTATGGCTAGCACGGTTTTAACCACATTTTACTTGGATTGGTATGAAAAGAACATGGGGCAGACTCAGAGGCTCATTGAGGAGAGGCGTGAGGCTATCCTTAGAAGGGGTCATGACACTAGTAGGACTCTGAGGGAGACTGAAGCTGTGGCCAGTGGGCGCAATCATACTGGAGATATCGTCGAGGATTATCAGGCCTTGGCAGGGAGGAGAATGACCGCAATACCTGAGGTTGGAGCACGGATGGGGGACCTCCGGACTCGGGTTACGGTTGACACAGCTTTGAGGGCGGCCGGACTCGTTGAGGAGACTGGAAGAGCCCCTGACCTTGGAAGGAAGGAGGTCGAGCTTTTCGACATCAAGAAAAAGAACACTCAGAGAAGTCAAAGGAAGAGGTGGACAAGTGAGGAACGTTGATGGCCCTATGTCCTAAGTATCCACCCATTTCCATTGCGGACGCATTAGTTTATTTAAGTGTTTTATTTGTATTTTTAGCATGTTATTGGGTCGAGAGTAGACCGTGCTTGAACTCATGAAAGAAGTGTTTTAACTACGGTGGCAATGGTTACTTATCTTTGATTTTCATAAGGCTAGTTTGCATTTGTATGAAGACTTTTTAAGAACCAAATTTGCATTTTATTTATTTTCGAGACCGGACCAATAATTGGCTACCTACGTTCCCATTTACAAATAGGACTAAGGGGCTCAGGTCATCGTAGTTCATTTATATGAATTCTGGTGCAACCCTGTTTTTCCCCTAGACTGCCCAGATGAGTTTTCAGTCTAGGTGGGTATATTCTTTTAGCACCCCGCCCCCCCCCCCCTTTTTTTTAAACAAAGTAACGGCGGAGCTTGTCACCATTGACCGGGTGCATGAAAGGGTTGCCATCCAAATCTGTAAGTCTCATTGCTCCTCCCGAAAAAATCTCTAGGACCACGAAGGGACCGATCCACACGGGTTCCCACTTTTTATCGGGATTAGACCTTCCCGGGGTTTTTTCTTTGAGAACCAGTCTCCTACCTGAATTTGTCGGGGCTTTACCTTTTTATCAAAGGCCGGTGCCATTCTCCCTTGGTAGGTGCGGATATGTTCCATGGCCTTGAGACGGCATTCATCCAGCAGGGCCAACTCATTATGTCGGCTTCGAAGCCAATCTACCTCATGAATTTGGTTTTCTAGTAGAATCCTTAGAGACGGGACCTCCAACTCGGCTGGGAGCATGGCTTCCATCCCGTAAGTCAAGGCAAAAGGGGTTTCACCGGTGGCTGTTCTGACTGAAGTTTGGTAGCCCCATAATACTAGGTGTAGCTTTTCAGGCCAATCCTTACCCCGTATTGCCATATTTTTGATGATCCTTTCAAGTGTTTTGTTAGCGTCTTCTACCGCACCATTGGTTTGAGGCCTATAAGGGGAAGACTTGTGGCGAGTGATACGAAACTCTTTCAACAGTTGGTCACATTCGCCTTCAAAATAAGAACCATTATCTGTGATGACCTCATTTGGAACTCCGTAACGACACATGATGTTTTCCTTGATGAACCCCGCAACCTTCTTAAAAGTGAGGACTTTATAGGATTTGGCCTCGACCCATTTCGTGAAGTAGTCTACAGCTACTAAGACAAACTCGTGCCCATTGCTTCCGGGCGGAGAAATTTTTCCGATGATGTCGATACCCCAAGTCGAGAAGGGCCACGGAGTTATCATACAATACAAGTGATGGGGTGGCAGGTGATTGAGGTTGGAAAATCGTTGACACTTATCACACTTTTTTACAAACTGTATACAATCAGTTTCCATCGAAATCCAAAAGTATCCCATTCGTAGGATAACTTGCATTAATCCTCGAGCGTTCATGTGCGGGCCACAAATTCCACTGTGGACTTCTTGCATAAGTTCCTTTGCCTTTTCCGTGCTTATGCATCTTAGGAGGAGGCCTTGGTGGTGCTTCTTGTACAAGGTGTCCCCTAGGATGACATAGTGAGATGCCAACCGCTTGAGGGCGACCATACCTTTGGCTTTGATCCCATCCTTGTACTCTCCTCTCTCATCTGTGAAGGAATCTTCTCCTTCTTTGAGAAATTGGTAGATTTGGTTGTACCATGGCTCTTCTACCTTTTCCGGGACTCTGTCTATCTCACAACAGTAGGCCGGGTTTCTTTTCTACCAACTCGAAAGGGTTTTATGGATTTACCTTCGGGGATTTCTACCAAGGAGGCCAAGGTGGCCAACGCATCCACAAAACGGTTTCGATCCCTTGGTAGGTGATGAAAGCTGACTTCTTTGAATTGGGCCATGAGTTCTTCCATGTGGGCATGATACCTTTGCAGCCCGGGGTCCAACGTTTTCCATTTGTTGGACACTTAGTTGATGATCAAGGCTGAGTCCCCGTATACCTCCAATTCATTCACGTTCCTTTCAAGGGCGGCCTCTAAGCTGGCTGTGCATGCCTCATACTTGGCGGCATTTTTGGTCACATCAAAGTTTAATTTAATGGCAATGGGGGTGTGCTCATCCTTTGGGTCAACCAAGAGCATTCCAATACCATTTCCCCTCTTGTTTGCGGCGCCATCGAAAAACAATTGCCATTTATTTTTGCCTTCAAGAGCGAATATCCCTTCATCGGGGAACTGTGGCTCGGTTCGTTTTTCTTCGTTGCTGGGGAAATCTGCCAAGTGTTCCACCATGACTCTCCCTTTGACCGCTTTTTGTGTCACGTGGCTGATGTCGTATTATGCTAGGAAGAAAGACCATTTGGCGAGTCTCATTGAGAGAGATGGCTTTTCCAACAAGCATTTGATGGGATCTATCTTGGAGATGAGCTGTATTGAGTGAGAATGCATGTAGTGTTTCAACTTTCTCACCACCCATACTAGCCCGGCATAAGTCTTTTCAATGGCGGGGTAGTTAAGCTCACTCCCTTGCAGTTTTCAGCTTACAAAGTAGATGGCATTCTCTACTTTTGAATCTTTATTCTCTTGGGCTAACATGGCCCCCACTGACGTATTTGTTACTGTCAGGTATAACAAGAGAGGATTATCCTTGTGTGGAGGGCAGAGGATTGGCGGGTGAGTGAGGTAGGCCTTGATTTCCTCGAAGGCCTTTTGACATTCCTCATTCCATTCAACCTCCGCGTTCTTTCTCAGAAGTTTGAAGATGGGCTCACACGTGGGGGTGAGTTGGTTTATGAAACGGCTAATGTATTGTAGTCGTCCCATGAAAGCTTTCACCTCTGTTTAAGTGCGCGGTGGCCTCATCTCCACAACTGCCTTAATCTTTTGAGGGTCGATCTCAATACCGCGCTCGGTGACCATGTATCCCAAAACATTGCCACGGGAAACCCCAAAAGTACATTTTGTCGGGTTGAGCCTCATGGAGTGCTTTCTCAACCTATCGAAGAACTTCCTTAAGTCGATTAGGTGCTGCCCATTGGTTCCTTTGGAATGGACGATCATGTCGTCTACATATACCTCTATCTCCTTGTGGATCATGTCATGGAAGAGTGCGGTTGCGGCCCTTTGGTAAGTAGCCCCAGCATTCCTTAACCCGAAAGGCATCACGGTATAGCAAAAGGTTCCCCACGGGGTGGTAAAGGCAGTCTTTTCTTGGTCTTCTTCGGCCATTTTGATTTGATTGTATCCCGAAAAACCATCTATGAAGGACTTGACCTCGAAGCTAGAGGTTGTGTCTATAATCATGTCGATATTTAGGAGGGGCAAATCGTCCTTGGGACTTACTTTGTTGAGATCCCTAAAGTCAACACAACATCGGACCTTTTCATTGGCCTTTGTCACCGTCACTATGTTAGAAATCCATGAGGGATATTCTATTACCCTTATGAAGCCGACTCGGAGTATTTCTCAATCTCCTCTTTGAATTGAAAGGACCATTCCGATTTGATTCGTCGAAGCTTTTGTTTAACCGGTTTCACTTCGGGATCCACGGGGATCTTATGCTCCACAATCGAGGCATCCAACCCTGGCATGTCTTTATAAAACCAAGCGAAGACATCCACGTATTCCTTGAGTAACTTAACCAAGTCTTTCCTCTCGGTCCCTTTGAAGTAGCTACCAATCTGTGTCTCTTTTGGTTCATCCACAGTCCCCAAATTAACCTTAGTTAAAGCTTCTTCGGCAGCTTGGGCACAGTTTTCCTCTCGGTCAATAACCTGCTTTGAGAGTTTTTTAACGTATTGTTTGTTTAGTGCGTCTGCATTATTAGGTGATTCATCATTAACCATTTTCAGATTATTAGTTAATTTATCATCTAATAAATTGCAATGAGGGGATACTCGGAAAGGTCCATCATTTCATTCAATGCAAAGGGGAATACAATATTAGCTACAAGATCATAATCCTCGGGCATGAGGCCCTCAGAGGAAACAGACTCAAACTCAAAGACAAGAGATTGAGAGGACTCGGTTACATTTGACCCTATGACGCTCGACTCTAAGGGGCGGGGCACCAATCCAAGTCTTGCGGTCATATCTTCCTTATTGGCCATAGGTCCAGAGAAGATCACCCAATTCTTCAGAGGCATATCATCCTGGCCAACCAAGGTGCGGGAGTCGAAATTCTTCCCCTATTGCAGTAACCATTTCTTTCCCTTGGTCAATCAAATCTGGTACAACCAACTCTTCCCCAAATAACCCTTGCATAACCATGCCATTCCATTCGTCATATGTGACTTCTTCTTTGGCTTTCTTGGGAGCCCATTCTCCAAACTCGTGTTTGCCATTCCGACCCCAGACGGGTTCTTCTTCCTTGCCATTTCTTTCCACGGACCAAGTCTCAAATTGTTTCACCATCTTGGGCACCCCTATGAAAGAGTATTCATGTGTTATCGTGGTCTTGGTGGTACCAGGTACTTTGGGCGTATCTAGGAACGGACTTCTTACGGGGTTGGCGGTCATCCCTCGGAATCTCATAATGTCCTCTTGGATCTTGTCCCAGTTGGCTACCATCGGTTCCTTTTCCCTTTGGGCTTCGGCTTGGAACTCCCCCTTCATGAAGTAACGGCTCATATCGAAGGTATATGGGCTAAGGTTAGGAGCTTTATATGGGACTCCTTGAGTTTTGGCTCAGTTTTTCCTTCGGGCCATTTCCTTATCCATTTTGAGGTCTTCGGGAGTTGGCTTATACCCCAGGCCGTTGAGTGTATTTTGCTCCCTAATCTCGACAACCTTGTGAGTCCCTTGGAGCTTTTTCCCAAGACCAAGTCCCGGGAGGTAACTCATCAAACGCATCATTTTCATTGCAAGAGGAATTTTATCTTTAGTGAGCGTGAGGTCCACACAACACACATGAGTCTCGGAAGGTTTCCCTCTGAATCCGGTCAAAACCATACCGTTCTCCTCGTGCTTAATTTCCAGCACAGGAATTCCGTTGGTGTTAGTCCCTTCCGTGGTGACACTATCCCCGTAAATGATCGTTAGGTTTCCTCCTTGCATGTACTTCACGCACTGATAAAGAGTGGAACCCACTCCATTGACTTTATGAAGCCAAGGACGGCCTAACAAAGCGGTGAAGGAGATAGGGATATCAAGCATTTGGAAATCAATCGGCATCCTTTGCTTCCCAAACCATAGGTTCAAAGTGACCATCCCTAGGACTGACATGGAGTCATAAGCTTTGACGGTAATTGTGGAAGGCTTTAGGTCGGTGGCCTTGAGACCGAGGAGGTCCATTATCTTGGCAGGTAGGACATTCATAGCGGAACCGTTATCGACCAAGACCCGAGGAAGACGGCGTTCGTCCAATTGTACTGTAATGTAGAGGGATTCATTGTGGTTAGCCCCAAATTTAGGCAAATCCAGATCGGTGTGAGAGCCCGCGCCCGAGATGATCGGATCACCGCGAAATGACCGCCCGTGAAAGCGGTTTGCGCCCGTCTCGTGCTTTTTGAAAATGCGCTCGGTTCTCACACAATGGTTTCCTCTTGATGTTGTGATTTGATTGCAAGAGTCGCCACCTCATTTTGATTTTAGGAAAAATGAAGAAAAAACCTTTTTTGAGAAAATGGGTTCGGGGGCTAAGTTACGAGAAGAGAAGGGGTTAGGCACTCTTCTCGCCCGTGATGGTCTCTATATGCGTGCCACTTATATTCAATTTTATGCCTTTTAATTTTGATTTTATGCCCTACCAAAAAATGGTGATGAAATATATATGGAGGTCTTCCTATTCTAGGAAGTTTCATTTTTATTCACAACCGGGAACTCGGTTTGAGTGGATTCCCCGATTGGTTTTCAAGAATGGTTTTGATCATATCAAGCAATAATACATCCACGGTAGGGGAGATTACACAATTACACATATACAAAAAAATAGGGGAGACAAATCCCACAAATAATAATAAATATCCTCGACGGTGCTTTTGTTGATTTCGGTGACACTTTCCGTCCCCGAGCCGTCGTACCTGTCCTAAAATCAATCCGATTCCAAAAATAAAATTGGGGGTTAATACCTGAATACTAGGGATCACAAGGGAGTTTTTGTATATTTTTTGGACCAAGTTTAGGCCCCAAACACATGCAATAAAGTTGATCACAAAATTCAGCCCAGAAAAGGCAAACAGAAACCTTAGCATGTTTATCACTAATTTTCACCATCTTAGCTTGGGAATATGACAAAACCCAAAGAACAAAAGTTGAGTACCACGCATAAAAAATGAATATCCCAAAATTTGGAGTTCATAGGATGAGTTTTAGTGGTTCAAAAGGTTTCTGACATTTCAATGTCAGAAACTGGAAGTGCAGAATCTGAATTTTTGAGTTTGAAACATATGTTTGAAAGGAGCACTTCCATTGATCCAAAAAATGTATAAAAAATATTATAATCATCCTTATTTCGTGTATAACAAAATCCATGTTTTTATCTTTGTCCAGAAAATTATTTTTCATCAAGTTTGAAGCCCAAGAACACAGCAAGGTACCACAGTGAATAAACAACTCAGAATCACTGAGACCCAAATTTATGCATGAAAATATGATCTAGGAATGGAATTTGAACATGAAACTTTAGGATCATATATTTAAACATGTTATGAACAACTTTTATTATTTGACCTAAACCAGAAAACCAATCTATGATGGATTTACAAGCTCATCAAAATCAAGACTCTATACAGAAAGTAAAAACTGATTATATGAGGCATGATTATAGACCTCAAAACACTACTATATCTTCAAACCAAGGCATGAAACTTAAGGAATTTGATATTTAACATGTTAACAACATTATCCAAGAGCTATTTCTCAACAAATAATGATTTTCACATGCATCGTTACACTCTAAACTGGACACCTCCTATAATTTTTTGGATGATGGGCTGCCTCCCCATTTAGTGCCTCTTGTTCGTGTTTCGCCTACTATGGACAGTATGCCTACACTGACACACACACCTGCTCCATCACCGGCTTCCTCTTCTGGGCAAGCCCAATCCCCTCTGGCTTCGTCTCCCCTGGATTCGTCCAGTCCGACTCCTACTCCCTCTCCAATTCCCAGTCCGCATCCTCTCCCAACGGGCCCCATCACTCGGAGTCAACGTGGAATTTTCAAACCAAAAATCCCATTTAGTCTCCATACCTCTGTCTCTAAATCTCCTCTTCCTAAAAATCCCATTGATGCTCTTAATGATCCTAATTGGAAAATGGCGATGCAAGATGAATATAATGCTCTTATTGAAAATAGGACGTGGGAGTTGGTGCCCCGTCCACATGATGCTAACATTATTCGTTCCATGTGGATTTTTACTCATAAAGACAGGGCTGATGGTTCATTTGAGAGACATAAAGATAGACTTGTTTGTGATGGAAAGACCCAACGGGTTGGTATAGATTGTGGTGACACGTTTAGCCCCATGGTTAAACCGGCCACGATTCGGACTGTCTTAAGTATCTCTGTGTCTCGGCGATGGCCCATGCACCAACTTGATGTTAAGAATGCGTTTATCCATGGGGAACTAAACGAAACGGTATTTATTCATCAACCTCTTGGCTTTCGCAGTAAACAATTTCCAGATTATGCTTGTCTTCTTAAAAAGTCCCTTTACGGGTTGAAGCAAGCCCCTCGGGCGTGGTACAAACGATTTGCGGATTTTGTTACATCCTTGGGATTTGTTCAGAGTAGGTGTGATAATTCGTTATTTGTGTTTCGAGCTGATGGGGTAATGGCTTATTTGTTGGTTTATGTAGATGACATTATTTTGACTGCTTCGTCTCAAGATGCATGCTCCAAAATAATTTCTTCGCTTAGTTCAGAGTTTGCCATGAAAGATTTGGGACGGCTAAGTTCTTTCTTGGGTATTGCAGTCTCTCATCATACTAATTCTCTTTTCCTGTCTCAAAAGAAGTATGCCTTGGAGATTTTTGAACGAGCGGGAATGGCTTCCTGTAAACCCTCGTCTACTCCAGTTGATACCAAACCGAAATTGGGTGCCCATACCAGTCCACCATTTTCCGACCCGACACTGTATAGGAGTCTTGCCGGGGCTTTACAATACTTAACTTTCACGCGTCCGGATATTACTTATGCTGTTCAACAAGTGTGCTTGTTCATGCACGATCCTCGGGATGAGCATATGACTGCACTTAAAAGAATAATTCGGTATATCAAAGGCACGTGTGAGTTTGGACTGCATTTTTTTCATTCGGCTGTGACATCCCTGGTTTCTTTTACAGACGCCGATTGGGGGGGTTGTCCAGACACGAGGCGGTCTACCTCGGGATACTGTGTTTTTTTGGGGTCTAATCTTATTTCGTGGTCCGCCAAGCGACAGGCTACTATATCTCGATCTAGTGCTGAAGCTGAATATCGAGGGGTGGCTAATGTCGTTTCAGAGTCAGTTTGGCTACGCAACTTGCTCCTCGAACTTCACTGCCCAATTCGGCATGCTACTTTGGTTTTTTGTGACAATGTGAGTGCCATTTATCTTTCGGGTAATCCCGTTCAGCACCAACGTACAAAACATATCGAAATGGATATTCATTTTGTTCGTGAAAAAGTGGCTCGTGGAGAAGTTCGTGTCCGTCATGTTCCGTCCCGACATCAATTGGCAGATGTGTTTACTAAGGGTTTACCTTCGGTTCGGTTCTTTGATTTTCGGGACAGTCTCAATGTTCGCTTACCTCCCGTTTCGACTGAGGGGGTGTGTTAGATTAGCATATTATCACACGTTTGTGATAATATTTAGTTTACCTATTTTGAGTTGTACATATCTCTATTGTGTATAGATTTATATTGTTTCTATAGATAGGTTAGGATCCTAGTTTTGAGGAATTGATAATTCATCCTCCCAGTAATCTTGTATGTATATATAGGACTTTTGATGAATGAGAAAGACACGGGAAAATACTATACGTCTTTTACATATGACTATTATGAACATATATAAACATAATAAACTGAGTATTAGCATCACATGATCATCATTTATATACATAAACAAAGCTTTACAAAGCTAAAAAAAAAACATGGAAGATGAAGGAAACCTAGTCATTATTTGACTAGGTTCCAAACCACTCCCAATATTGCTTACATATCTAAAGAGCCAAGGTTTACATAGAGTTTTACCTAGCTTTTGAGATTATGGGTGCCCCCTTTGTCAACCAAGGGAAGACTTTTTCTTTTCTTTTTGCTTTGTGTTTGATCAAAGTTTTGGCTTTGATGTATTTTTTGTGGTTTGTTTGGTGATTTATGGGTGGTGTAGGGGTGGTGTATGAGTGGTGGTGTGGTGATGGTGTGGTGGTGGTGTTCTTGTTGAGAGAGAATGAGAGTGGAGGATGGTAGGTTTTTTTTTTTCTTTTTGTTTTTGTGTCTCTCTTTTTTGAAATGGATGAGAGTGGTGTATATAGGAGGAGGGAGGTGGTAAATTGGTTGTAACTTGGAGGGGGGAGATTGTAAATTGGTGGATTCATCATCTATCCTTCTTGACTAAGGCTTAAAGTCATCTTCCTTATCTCTGTTACGGCTTTCCGCTCCGCAACTGCTCCGTTATGCGCATCTCCGGTGTCCCGGTTGTCCGCGAGTCCAACATGAAAGTTGCTCGGAATATTTTTCTGGTCAGGCCGGTATATCTGAAATATTTTTATGAGCAAGGAACGACAATAATATATTTTTTGCTCTTCTTGACCAGTTGATAAGATATTTTGAGATATTTTCCAATTTGGATAACCATATTTCTGGCTCCGGCTTTCCGCTCCGTCGTGCGCGCGTGTTCCGGTTGTCCGCGGGCCCAACATGAAAGTTGCTTGGAATAATTTTGTGGTCACGCCAGTATATCTGAAATATGTCAATTAGCAAGGAAAGGTAATAATATATTTTTAATGCACATAATGGATAACAGAGAGCAGTTCGGGGGGTTGCGGGCCTCGTTTCCGGTCCCGCACCTCAAAAAACGAAATTTTTGCCTGTTTGCTCGTTTTTTCGCTCTGATCATGAATTTGAAGTCCGTTTATCCATTCGATGCACCGATAAGGCTCACGGCAGTCCCGCACTTCCAAATCGAGGGTTTTAGGTCAATTTTCGGGTTTAGACCGATTCAAGGTGGGTTTTTAGGGGTGCGAGATCAGGGTATCTACAGAGCCCCTCGTCGAATCTCCTGGTTAAAGGGGATTCTACGATTCACTAAGAGACACTCGATCTCGTCTAGGGTGTAACGGCTGGGTCCAAGGTAGGACTTCCTACGTATCTCTTTCGAGAATCAAGCCTCCGTAGTTCTAACTCAAACTATCAATCAAACACAGACAATGGTCGGTTCCGGTTTCCCGGTTTACCTACGTATCTCTCTCGAGAATCAGACCAAACGTAGTTCAGGTTTATTAAAATTTAAAGCAGGGGGTAGCATTGAGATGCGATATCTCTTTGCTGGGGATGGGGGTTGGCATTGAGACATGGTTATGAGAATGGGCGACTGAGCTCACCAAGGTAAGCTGCCTACGTATCCCTTGCGGGAATCAAATCGCGGCGTAGTTCTGGGGAGGTACAACTCAGGCCCCCGAGATGACCAAGGTGGAATAACATAACTTCAACTGGGGAACGTACGACGTTGCGCAGTTCGGGGGAGGTAATCTCGGGCGCCCGAGAAGACCAGGGTGGAACAACATAGTATTGCTGGGGAGTTGCATTGAGAAGCGAAGTCTCTTTGCTGGGGGGTTGGTATTTGACCAACAAATTACGAGAATTGGTGACTGAGTCCAACGTTGTGAACTGCCTACGCATCCCGCCGTGGGAATCAAGTCGAGTCGTAGTTCTGATTAGAACCGACTCGAACAATTAAGAGAAGGTTTAAGACCAACACGACTTAAGGGTTGACGCAAGGTACAATCCGAGTAAAGGGTGCATTGAGATTTGATATCTCTTTGCAAAGGGATGGAAATCATGAAGGGAGAACGTACGACGTTGCGCTGTTCGGGGAGGTAATCTCAGGCGCCGGAGAAGACCAAGCTGGAACAACATATCTTTTCAAAAGGGGGACCTACGACGTTGCGCAGTTCGGGGGAAGTAATCCCGATCTTTCGAGAAAACTGAGGGCAATAAACAACTGAAGCCATTTATGTACAAAAACTAAAATCAAGGATACGCTGCATTCTGCGCCGTCCAGATTCTTCTGCCTTTGTTTTTATTGTGTGATGAGATTTTTGTACTTTTTTAAGCGAGAGACCACCGCTTTGTGTGATCCACTGGTGCTGTTTTAACCCCGACTGATTCTTTTTTGCTATTGGGAGGGATAACAGGATCGGCTTCGTCCGTTGATCTGCAAGTTAGCTTTGCATGCAGTGGCAGATGTGATTCACACAGATAAAAATTGGATTATTCTGACCGAACACAATCTTTCTTTTATTCTGAAATTCCGGATACTCTTTTTTTTTTTTTTTTTTTTTAAAAAAAAAATGACACCGACTCGCGATTAATGACCAACACTGAATCAAACCCAGATTTCAGAGGGCGGCTGCGGTTATATTCATGATAAAGGGGACAAGGTTCAATGCCTAGGGATGAGGACAAGGAAAATGTCAGCTTTTCTAAGAGCCGCCGTACGGACGACTGACACCTTCTGCTGGGTTTTTGACTTTTCGAACCTTGCTTTTGGCTAGGGGGGACAGGGAGACAACCCTTTTAGGAATACTGATGATTTAGGCCGAGTTTTTGGGAGGTTATAAAAGGGGAGGGGGAGCTCTTCTTATTTCTCACACCAACCAACTTCTCCTTCTTTCCTGCTTTGCATCCTTTAGCTCATTTCCCTTCTAAAATGGCTAATCTTGGCCAAACCCTGGTTAACATCGAAGAATACCGGGTAGGACTCGACTGCTGGGTGAATTCATACCCAAATAATGTACGAGCGGTGCTAGAAGAAAACTATCATTTCAAGTTGCTCTTTACTCTGAGGAAGATTCCCATTCAGTGGGAGATGATCCGCGGTGCTTCTGTTTTCTGGTCAACCCGGACCCACTTGTTCAATTTCAATCAAGACGAACTGTGTCCCACCTTTGAGAAATTCTGTGCCATTACAGGCAATACCATTTACGGCGAGGCCATGGTGCCCACTTCCCACAGGACACCTGCTCGGTGGCTCATTGAAACCTTCGGCTTTGATATTGACTTCTCAAGGGTTCTCCTTCATGGGACCCACCTTGACATTACTTGCTTCCCCGAACTCTTTCGCGAGGCTGACCCTCATAACCCGGTGTACTCCGACCGTAGGGACTTTGCCTTGGTTATGTGCCTATTTGCAGAGATGTTTTTCGTTTCTTACGATGGATTCATCGACTCAAGGATGGTGGACATCGTTGATTCTTGCAAGCGTGGTACCGGCAACGTGATAACTGTCCTCTTGGCTGAGACTTTGCATGGGCTGGACGGCTACTATCCCAGAGGTGATGCTTTCACGTCGGGCAGCCCCATTCTATTGCAGATCTGGCTTTAGGAGCATCTCAAGATCATTCGGCCGGTGTCGAATCCAGACTATACCCCTTCTATGCTTCCAAGGCGAGGTTTATACAGGCAAAACTGCACTACCGTCAAGGAGTGGGTTGGACACTTTTGGCGGATCACATCGGCAGACATCACGTGGGTGCCTCCGCATTGGGGTTTGAGCAGGTATCTCATTACGAGTGCGGGTCATTCCTTCATCTGGCTGGCTGGGCTTCGCTCCACCACTTTCTACTTGGGCCAACGGATGGCTCGCCAGTTCGGACAAGTCCAAGGGATCCCCTTTTCTGACCTTCCCATCACAAATAATTTTCCGGTGACTACCAACATATGCAACTTGATCAAAGAGGTTTGGTATCAGAATGGTGCACACATCGGTCGAGGCATGCGCCGGGGTAAAGGGGACACATTTTATGAACCCACTTTGGAATATCTTGAGTGGTTGGGCCCTCATATTGCTGAAGAAACCGCTACCATTGCAGCTTTGGTACTGGAGCTCGTAGGTCCAGAAATTCTGTCTGGGGATTACTATTCCCAGATAACAGGGCCGACAGTTTTCCAGAATCAGATTGGCGGTCATCGATCCGGATGCCGCAGAAATGATCGGGGCTCAACTTCAAGGAACACCCAGCCTGATGCAACGAACTCTGAGAATCAAAGGGGAGAAAGCTCGACGTGTCCTTATCTGAACGTGTTCGATCGTCTCAGTCCCTGAATAAAGTTTCAGTTATTTTCGCTTTAATCCTTGGTTGCCACGCCAAGATGATGTGTTTTTATTTCAAAGTTTGTTGTGTTTGTTTTTCCTTTTGAATGTAATGTTTGCAAGTTCAACGTGGGGAATAAAAACCTTTCTTTACTTTTAATGACCGGACCCGAAGGTTGCCTACGTTCCTCTTTAGAGGCTCAGGTCAAAGTAGTTCGACACAGTTACATGAAATTTTGCGCGCCTCCTGTTTTTTACCTAAAACTGCCCTTTCGGGTTTTCACCTCTAGTGGGGCTGTCTTTTGCGCTTTTTTTTTTTTTTTTTTTTTTTTTTATAGAATCGATAGGAAACACAAATCTCCGCGTCTTCTACGCATAATACTTCTTCAATTTGCTGAGGTTGCAGGGCTGAACAAGGTCTTCTCCAAATTCAGTTTGCAGGAACACGGCTCCACCAGACTGTATCTTCTTGACAATGTAGGGGCCCAACCACGGAGACTTCCATTTCCCTCGGGGGTCGACATAACTTTGTGGCTTTTCTCGCAGCACAAGATCTCCCATTTTGATATTGCGCTCTTTCACTTTCTTGTTAAATGCTCTGGCAATTCTGCGCTGGTACGCACGATTGTGCTCAAGGGCCAACAACCGCTTTTCATAAAGCAATGCTAACTCTTCATGGCGACTTTGTAACCAATCAACTTCAGACACTTGATTCTCAAGTAGCACTCTCATAGAGGGGATTTCAAGCTCAATCGGGAGAACTGCTTCCATGCCATATGCAAGTGAATAAGGAGTAGCCCCAGTCGGTGTCCGAACAGATGTGCGGTATCCCCACAAGGCTAAAGGAAGCTTCTCGGACCAATCTTTTCCAGTGATAGCCATCTTTCTAATGATGTTCTCCAGGGTTTTTGTTCGCCGCTTCTACCGCTCCATTGGCTTGGGCTCGATAGGGGGATAACTTGTGTCTGACCACCCGGAATTCGTCAAGCAATCGGTTGACTTCCCCTTCAAAGTGAGTTCCATTATCTGAGATCATCTCATAAGGGACCCCATATCTGTAGAAAATGTTGGTACGAATGAACTCGGCTACCTTCTTGGCATTCAAAACTTTGTAAGCAGCGGCCTCAACCCACTTGGTGAAGTAATCGATAGCTACGAGCATGTATTCTTGCCCACCCGAATCTTTCGGTTTGACCTGACCAATAACATCTATCCCCCATGTGGAGAAAGGCCAAGGAGCAGTTGATTGATAAACAACGTGTGGCGGCAGATGTTGTAGACTAGCGTACCGCTGACACTGATCACAGGTTCGCACTTTCATCATACAATCCTTTTCCATCGTGGTCCAGTAGTACCCTTGCCTCACTATCTTCTTAGCGAGCATGTGCCCATTCATGTGGGGTCCACACAGTCCCCCATAGATTTCATCCATGATTCTATTCGCCTCAGTCTTATCTACATAGAGCAAATTTGGTCCGTGATGATACCTTTTGTACAACTGATCTCCGGAAATCACAAATTGGGAGGCCCATCTGCGCATTGCAATCCTTGCCCTTTTGTCCCTTTCTGGAGGGTAGGTCCCATTCCTGAGCACATTCCATACGTCTGTATACCACGGCTCTTCATTCTCTTCGCTTTCTAGCTCAATATCCAGGCAGTAGGCTGGGATTGATCTCTTACTAACCACAAACGGCTTTACCATAACATCTGCAGGGAATTCCATGATGGAGGCTAGGGTAGCCAATGCATCTGCGAATCTGTTTCGGTCCCTTGGGAGATAATGGAATGAGATATCTGAGAAGCGTTCTCTGAGCGCTACCAGTCAAATATGATACTGCTGTAGTCTTGGATCCAGGATTTTCCATTTTCCCTCGACCTGATTGATGATCAAGGCGGAGTCCCTGAACACTTCAATTTCTTTGACCCCTCGATTTAATGCTTCTCCCAGGCCGGCGATGCAAGCCTCATACTCTGCTGTGTTATTCGAACAGTCGAAGTCTAACCGGATAGCAATGGGTGTGTGCGCATCACTTGGATCAATGAGCAAGATTCCAATTCCGAAACCTCTCTTATTGGCAGCCCCATCAAAGAAGAGTTTCCACTTATTCTCCGAACAATCAACAGTGTAGATCCCTTCATCGGGAAACTAAGATCAAGAGCCAAATCTGCAAGCTGGTCTGCTATCACCCTTCCTTTAATGGACTTAGGCGTTGCGTAAGTCATATCAAACTCGATTAAGAGAAAAGCCCACTTGGCCACTCGATTGGACATGGTTGGCCTTTCGAGGATGTACTTTACTGGATCCATTCGGGATATAATCTGGACAGGTAAGGATTGCAAATAAATTTTTAATCGCTACGAGACCCAAACCAAACCGGTACATGCCTTTTCCAATGTTGAGTAGTTCAATTCACTCCCTTGTAGCTTTCTGCTAACAAAATAGATGGCACTTTCCACCCAGGAGTCCTCTTTTTCTTGTGCAAGCATTGCTCCTACTGCAGTATCAGTAACTGTTAGGTACAGTCGTAAGGGTTTGTACGAATGAGGTGGCGCCAAGACCGGTGGGCTTGTCAAGTATTCTTTGACCTTTTCAAAAGCAATCTGGCATTCTTCATCCCATGATCGATCGGTGTCCTTTTTTAGGAGCTTAAAGAGCGGTTCACACATCATGGTTAACTGCCGTATGAATCTGCTAATGTATTGAATCCTTCCCAAGAAACCTTTCACCTCTTTTTGAGTTCGAGGTTGAGGCATTTCTGTGATGGCCTTTATTTTGTCGGGGTCGACTTCAATCCCTTTTTAGTTACCAAGAAACCTAAGACTTTGCCTCGGACAGTACCGAATGTGCATTTAGCAGGATTCAATTTCATGTGGTACTTCCGCAACCTTTCGAAGAACTTTCTGAGGTCAATCAGATGCTGAGCGCCTTCTTCAACTGAGTGCACAATCATGTCATCCACGTAGATTTCAAGCTCTTTGTGGATCATGTCATGAAAAAGGGTCGTAGCACCTCTTTGATAAGTGGTTCCGGCATTTTTAAGACCGAAAGGCATCACAGTATAGCAGAACGTCCCCCACGGGGTGATGAAGGAAGTTTTCTCTTGATCTTCTACTGCCATCTTAATTTGGTTATAACCCGCCATTCCATCAACGAACGACTTCACTTTGTGCATTGCAACCGAGTCCACCAAAATGTCAATATTTGGTAACGGGAAATCATCCTTCGGGCAAGCCTTGTTGAGGTCTCTGAAATCAACACATATCCGGACTTTGCCGTTCGCCTTTTCAACTGTGACCATATTGGACAACCATTGGGGATACTCCACAACTCGGATGAAGCCTACTTGTAGCAGCCTCTCGATCTCCTCTTTAACCTGAAGGGCCCACTGCGGCTTGATTCTGCGTAGTTTCTGCTTGACCGGTTTGGCGTCAGGAAAGGTAGGAATTCGGTGTTCCACGATCGTCGGATCTAACCCTGGCATGTCTTCATACGACCAGGCAAACACATCAACAAATTCTTTGAGTAAACTGATCAGCTGTTCCCTGTCAGCCCCTTGCATGAAGCTCCCGATCTTCATTTCTTTGACTTCTTCATTCAGCCCCAGATTGATGGTAACAGATTTTCCCCACAGGCTTCTAATTTTCGTTCCCCACGCTGTTTTGCTAACCTGTTTAACTCGATTAAATAGTCTTTTTCATCTTGACTTATGTTTTTTAAAGATTCATGATTAACTTTAGTTGTTGTTAAATTTTCATTTGTTAAATCATTTTTTAAAATATTGGCAACCGAGGAGTAAGCGGAAATAGAGGAAATTTCATTCACAAAAGAGGGGAGTACAAGCTCGGCGACCGCGTCGAGGTCCTCGACAGTGAGGTCCTCTTCGGGAGTCCCGGAAACAACATTAGATAGCACAAAGGGTTCAAAAGCGGGGCCATCAGGGCGAACATAACCAAACTGCTCCACCAGAGTGTCAGTAGTAGCGAGCGGCCAGTGGTTCTGGACCAGTTATTAAGTGGTGCCACTGCGGCTTGAGGTGCTTCACCGGGTCATAAGCTTCACCATTACCATTTTCGATCATAACCACATATCCGTCTTCAAGACCAATTCCTTCAAACAACCCGAAGACATCATCTTTTTCATCAATATTCCACGGAATAATCGGGTCCAGTTGCTTATAGGAACTGCCCACATCAAAGTTTTCATCGACCATCTTGATATTCTCAAATACTTCCCATCCAGCATGAGGCTTTTCATTAATGCCAATAACTGGCTCAAAAGGCATAATATACGCGACATCTTCAACTTTGCAAACAAAATATCCCTTCCAGGACTTTTCATAAGGACAGAGTGGGGGGAGCTTATAGGTCCTTCCACTTTTGATAGCAGTCTGTCTCTCCCTTTTCTGACGTACAGCTTTGGCGATTTCGGCAGGAGTCGGTTTGTAGCCAAGCCCAAAAGGAAGGAAGAAAAATGGAACATCATCCTTGATAGGTTCAATACACCCTTGTTGCTCTTTTCCAAGCCCCATCATAGGCAGGAACTTCATCTTCTTGACCATATTCAAGGCCATTGCGTCTCCATACTTGGTCCGCTTTCTACCAATTAGATCGGTCTCCTTGACATATTCAATAGCATGGATCCGAGCTTGTGGGATCACTTCAAAACCACTCAAGAAGATGCCAGTATCTTTGTGCTCAATTCCCAAAATTGGGAGGTCATGAACTTGCGTATCATCTTGGGCATGAACTACCACTACATGATTATCGTGGATGAACTTGATGCGCTGATGGTAGGAGGAAGCTACCCCTATTACTCCATGGATCCAAGGGCGTCCCAAGAGTAGACTGAATGAGGACTTGATATCAATCACTTGAAATTCAATCGGCATGACAAGAGGGCCAATGGTGAGAGTGAGAAGAACAACACCCAGAACACAGCGACTGGTGCTATCGTAAGCACGAACCACTTGAGAAGATGGGGCCAAATCAGTTATCTTGATTCCCAAATCTGCGAGAACATGCACGGGGCATACATTTACTGAGGAGCCATTATCGATCAAAACACGAGCTAAGTGCTCACCTCCGACCCCAACTGTGATGTGCAGAGCCTCGACATGATTAAGACCAATTTTTGGTGCATCGAGATCGGTAAAAGTGATGATATTCCCAAAATGAATGTTGCCGATCATGTGGACAAGGTCATTGGGAGAAGTCTCGATCGGGATGACAGCTTGAGCAAGAGCTTTAACCAACACGTCTTGGTGCTCCTGTGAAGACGAGAGCAAACCCCAAATGGATATATTAGCCTGGGTTTTCTTTAACTGGGTCAAGACCGGGTTCTCGGCGACCTTCTCTTTCTGAGCGGGGACTTCTTCTTTATCCTTTCCCAATTCACGTGCCTCGGGATTTGGAGGCTGATAGGCTCTTCCCGAGCGACTGAGGTGATTCACATTTCCGCCAACCCAAGTGGCCCTTTTAACAGGGGCCTTTTGCTCCTTAACAGCTTTAGCACTAGACAAAATCGAATCCCAAGAGATCATATGGCATTCAAAATCTTCGGAGATAACAGGAGTTACAGTGTAATTCAAAGCTTTCTTCGGAACGATGAAACTAGTCCTTGAGTAGTTTCCTTCAAACTCGATCACATGGATCCCTGGCAAGGGATTAGTCACCACATTTGGTTGGGGCGGCTTCTGAATGAGTCCATCATCTATCATGTCTTGCAGAGTGTGTCTCAAACTCCAACATTCATTTGTCGCATGACCAGGTGATACGTGGTATGCACAATATTTACTTGCATCCCAATTCTTAGGAGGCAGATTAGGCGGGCGGTATCCTTCTATCGGCTTTAGTACTCCTTGGGCGACCAATCCTTGAAAGATAGTAGACAATGGAGCGCTGAATTTATCAAAATGGCGATCTCTCCGATTTCCACCATTCCTTCGCTGATCGGTGACAGAGTTCACAGACCCGTCCTGATTATAACACGGAGGTGCCCTATTGTAGCTGCTTCGGCTTGGTCCCACATTGCTGTTCCAAAAAGGAGCAGGGGTCATGGCAACATTGTTCACAACTGGTGCCGGGGCTTTAGCAGCGGATCGGAATCTGTAGGAGCTAGGAGAAGAATCTAGCTTGATCACCCCAGTTCGGACATCTTCGTAAATACGAGAACCCACATCAAGAATAGATGCAAAATCTGGAAACGGGAGATATTTCATGTTATCTGCATACACCGTCTGAAGATTCTTAAGGAAAATACGAGTTTGCTCGGCACTGTCAGGCCTCTCCAGAGTTTGAGCAACTTTCTTCCTCCACCTACTTGCAAATTCAGAAAAGGATTCCTTCTCACGCTGAGCACATGAATCGAGGTCACGACGGCTCTTCTCCCAGTTGGAGTTATCTTTGTATCGCTTCTGGAATTCATCCACGAGCTTCCCCCAATTATCAACCAGATTGGCATCCACAGTCATAAACCACTGCTTAGCGGCTCCTACCAAAGTCAGATGGAAGTTGGAGGCCATCGCACCAACATTAGCCCCACGAGACTGCATTGCATGAGCATAAGATTTCAGGTGGGCCATTAGGCAACTTGTACCATCAAATTTCTCCACATCGGGCATTTTGAATTTAGGAGGCAGAACAGCAAATGGAGATAATTTCAAGGAATCTGCAGAAAACTCCCCTTTATTCATGACCTTTCTCAACATTTCTTTCATTTCGCTCATTTCAATCTCAGCTTTAGTAAGGGGTACATATGGGACACCCTTGTAGAACGCTTCCATTTGGCGGACTAGGTTAGGATCTTGCCCCTGGGAAGTTCCTTGATTAATCTGAGAGGCACCGCTAGCAAACGCACCATAAGCATTGGGCTGCTGATTCGGATACAGAGTCTGCATATACTGAGCAAAGGCATTATGATCAGGCGGATACTGAGACGGATGCACAGTAAAATTTGCTGGATTCGGGATGAAGGGCTGGTGAGTGCCACTGAAGTCTGGATGGGCCACATTACCCTGAGGAGGGATGCTCTGGTGATGACTCTGGCCGATGGTGTTGCTACCAATAGGATTCAAGTTGATGGTAGGGATGCCACTTCCATTGGGACCTGTATTGCCATTGGGATTAGGATTGGGAACCCCATTTCCGGTCTGATTAACGTTCGGATCGCCATTGGGATTTCTGTTGGGGTTGCCATTGGGAGCCCCATTACTATTCTGATTCTGCATCTGCACAAGTGTAGCCAGTAGCTCATCTTGCTGAATCCTCATCTGACCCAATACATTCTGCTCCAACCATGCTTGAAGACCTGGTGGTGGCACATAGGCTTCCTCATTTCCTTCCTGGGCCATTGCAATAGCTTCTTCGGTTACAGGCACTGTCTCGGCAACTCGAATCAACCTCCCCTTACTGTTTCTAGCTCCCCCTTTCCAAGTAGATGCCAGGCTTAGAGTATCTGAAAGGGATGGTGTTTAGGGATGATTAGAGAGTGAAAAGGATCGAGATTTTCCGAGTTTGATTCAAAAGGAGTTCAAAAATCAAAATCAATCCTAGAATGCCGGATAAGCACTTGCTTTATTTTGACATGTTTTTGCATGAATCTTGGAATAGTGGATACCATCTCCAAAGTATAGGACCAACGTTTTTCACCTGTACTGTACTATTGGCCGTCCGAGCCCCTAGCGAAGGGCCTATACTCTTTCTGGGATCCACCATTCGGTTACGGTCTATGTGAGGGTCTTGACAATTTCAAGTCAATCCAAGAATTTCAACATGATATCCACAATTGAGGCCGATTATAACCTTTTGGGAATTCATAGGATTGAAGTAAAATTGTTTAGACAAAAACCGACATGAAGTCTGTGACGTGTTATTTTCGAAAGAATATGGACATCGCATTTCGGATTTTGAAGCTTGGCTTACACCCATCACAGCGACCGTAGGCGCTGCTAAGGGGGAAACAGTATACCGTTGACCCTATGGGGAAGTCAAGTGAGCTCCCTTATGCCCCAGGTTTACCGTCTCGGGTTTGAGATTCTAAGACATTTTTCAAAAAACGTGCATGTGTGTGAGGTATCTATGAGTTCGAAAAATCATTTTGAAAGCACGTAAAGAAAACAAGAAAATCATTTTTTTCCTTTTTTACTTGTTTTACCCCTTTTTTGGGGAATCACTCACCACGCAATGCATATATATATATATACAAATAAGATAAGCGAAAAAACGCCCCTGCAAAACAGATATATATACACCCCAAGTAAGGCACATAAAGCATGGCACACACAAAGATTTAGAGTCTAGCCCACTTTAAAACAATTCCCCAGCGGAGTCGCCACTGTGAGAGCCCGCGCCCGAGATGATCGGATCACCGCGAAATGACCGCCCGTGAAAGCGGTTCGCGCCCGTCTCGTGCTGATGCGCTTTTGGAAATGCGCTCGGTTCTCACACAATGGTTTCCTCTTGATGCTGTGATTTGATTGCAAGAGTCGCCACCTCATTTTGATTTTAGGAAAAATGAAGAAAAAACCTTTTTTGAGAAAATGGGTTCGGGGGCTAAGTTACGAGAAGAGAAGGGGTTAGGCACTCTTCTCGCCCGTGATGGTCTCTATATGCGTGCCACTTATATTCAATTTTATGCCTTTTAATTTTGATTTTATTCCCTACCAAAAAATGGTGATGAAATATATATGGAGGTCTTCCTATTCTAGGAAGTTTCATTTTTATTCACAACCGGGAACTCGGTTTGAGTGGATTCCCCGATTGGTTTTCAAGAATCGTTTTGATCATATCAAGAAATAATACATCCACGGGAGGGGATATTACACCATTATACATATACAAAAAATAGGGGAGACAAATCCCACAAATAATAATAAATATCCTCGACGGTGCTTTTGTTGATTTCGGTGACACTTTCCGTCCCCGAGCCGTCGTACCTGTCCTAAAATCAATCCGATTCCAAAACTAAAAATTGGGGGTTAATCCCTGAATACTAGGGATCACAAGGGAGTTTTTGTAGACTTTTTGGACCAAGTTTAGGCCCCAAAAATATGCAATAAAGTTGATCACAAAATTCAGCCCAGAAAAGGCAAACAGAAACCTTAGCATGTTTATCACTAATTTTCACCATCTTAGCTTGGGAATCTGACAAAACCCAAAGAACAAAAGTTTAATACCACGAATAAAACATGAATATCCCAAAATTTGGAGTTCATAGGATGAGTTTTAGTGGTTCAAAAGGTTTCTGACATTTCAATGTCAGAAACTGGAAGTGCAGAATCTGAATTTTTGAGTTTGAAACATATGTTTGAAAGGAGCACTTCCATTTATCCAAAAAATGTATAAAAAATATGATAATCATACTGAATTCGTTTAGAACAAAATCTATGTTTTGATATTTGTCCAGAAAATTATTTTACATCAAGTTTGAAGCCCAAGAACACAGCAAGGTACCACAGTGAATAAACAACTCAGAATCACTGAGACCCAAATTTATGCATGAAAATATGATCTAGGCATGGAATATGAACATGAAACTTTAGAATCATATATTTAAACATTTTATTAACAACTTTTGTTCTTTGACCTAAACCAGAAAACCAATATAAGATGGATTTACAAGCTCATCAAAATCAAGACTCTATACAGAAAGTAAAAACTGATTATATGAGGCATGATTATAGACCTCAAAACACTACTATATCTTCAAACCAAGGCATGAAACTCAAGGAATTTGATATTTAACATGTTAACAACATTATCCAAGAGCTATTTATCAACAAATAATGATTTTCACATGCATGATCATGAAGGAAAGCCAAAGAGGGCAGATTTACGCCCTTTGAGAGAAACATGAAGATTTTCATACACAAATTAAAGCATATGAATATTATGACTATTATGAACATATATAAACATAATAAACTGAGTATTAGCATCACATGATCATCATTTATATACATAAACAAAGCTTTACAAAGCTAAAAAAAAAACATGGAAGATGAAGGAAACCTAGTCATTATTTGACTAGGTTCCAAACCACTCCCAATATTGCTTACATATCTAAAGAGCCAGGGTTTACATAGAGTTTTACCTAGATTTTGAGATTATGGGTGCTCCCTTTGTCAACCAAGGGAAGACTTTTTCTTTTCTTTTTGCTTTGTGTTTGATCAAAGTTTTGGCTTTGATGTGTTTTTTGTGGTTTGTTTGGTGATTTATGGGTGGTGTAGGGGTGGTGTATGAGTGGTGGTGTGGTGATGGTGTGGTGGTGGTGTTCTTGTTGAGAGAGAATGAGAGTGGAGGATGGTAGGTTTTTTTTTTTTTTCTTTTTGTTTTTGTGTCTCTCTTTTTTGAAATGGATGAGAGTGGTGTATATAGGAGGAGAGAGGTGGTAAATTGGTTGTAACTTGGAGGGGGGAGGTTGTAAATTGGTGGATTCATCATCTATCCTTCTTGACTAAGGCTTAAAGTCATCTTCCTTATCTCTGTTCTGGCTTTCCGCTCCGCAACTGCTCCGTTGTGCGCGTCTCCGGTGTCCCGGTTGTCCGCGAGTCCAACATGAAAGTTGCTCGGAATATTTTTCTGGTCAGGCCGTTATATCTGAAATATTTTTATGAGCAAGGAACGACAATAATATATTTTTTCCTCTTCTTGACCAATTGATAAGATATTTTGAGATATTTTCCAATTTGGATAACCATCTTTCCGGTCCGGCTTTTCGCTCCGTAACTGCTCCGTTGTGCTCGCCTCCGGTGTCCCGGTTGTCCGCGAGTCCAACATGAAAGTTGCTCGGAATATTTTTCTGGTCTGGCTGGTATATCTGAAATATTTTTATGAGCAAGGAACGACAATAATATATTTTTTGCTCTTCTTCACCAGTTGATAAGATATTTTGAGATATTTTCCAATTTGGATAACCATCTTTCCGGCTACGGCTTTCCGCTCCGTCGTGCACGCTCCGGTGTCCCGGTTGTCCGCGGGCCCAACATGAAAGTTGCTTGGAATAATTTTGTGGTCACGCCGGTATATCTGAAATATTTTTATGAGCAAGGAACGACAATAATATATTTTTTAATGCACATAATGGATAACAGCGAGCAGATCGGGGGGTTGCGGGCCCCGTTTCCGGTCCCGCACCTCGAAAAACGAAATTTTTGCCTGTTTGCTCGTTTTTTCGCTCTGATCATGAATTTGAAGTCCGTTTATCCATTCGATGCACCGATAAGGCTCACGTCAGTCCCGCACAGCCAAATCGAGGGTTTTAGGTCAATTTTCGGGTTTAGACCAATTCAAGGTGGGTTTTTAGGGATGCGAGATCAGGGTATCTACAATCGGTGAAGGTGATGATGTTTCCATACTGAACACTTCTAATCATTTGCATGGCCTCCTTGGGGGTAGCCATGGTAGGAACCATGGTTTGAGCCAAGCATTCCTCCAACTTGAGCTTATGCGGGTAAGACGATGTAAGGAGGGACCAAAGGGATATGTTAGCTTGGGTCCTTTTCAGTTGAGTAAGGACGGGGTCTTCCTTTTCAAGATCCATATCTCCCACTTCTTTGGCGAAAGAAGGTGGTAAGCGGTGTTCCTGTGGTGGAGGTTTCTTGGGGTTCTCCGTGTGTACTTGCCCAGAGCGGGTCAACACACTTATTTCTGCTGAGTCATAAACTTCCCCCAGTTCTTCCGCGGGTATTGGCAGATCCTTGGTGGAGTAAGGCCATGCTTCCCTTCTTAACTCATTTACTGTGATCATCCCTCTTGAGGCATAAGCGGACTCGCGGATTTCTTTGATGGAACCAGGACCGGTGTCATTTTCTTCTTAGACTCCTCCGGTCTCTCAAAGTATTTCCAAGGTCAACATGCAACAGAAATGGTCCGGAAACATTAACCCATCATCGCCAAACTGAGGTGGTGGCGAGAGTGGTGGCAAGGTGTTAGTACCCGATCTGAAAATGAGTTTATTAGGGCTTTCCCAAATATACAAGGACTTTATAGGAATTAGAAACCTTCAAAGACTTGTCCCGGATTCCCAAAATATGTCTCATTATTCTAGAACACCCTAAATATGGTCAAAATATGGTTTCCTTAAACCATGCAAAACCCTAGCTTAGGAATCACGTCAGCCCGCAACCTTGGCCACGCGGCCAACCTTGCTGCGCCTCCAACCTTGGCCACGCGTCCACTCTTGTCACCGTCTTCAATCATGGCCAGGCGGCCAACCTTGCTCCGGATGATCCTGACCGTCAGATCTTCCCCTCAGTTTACTATATAAACCAATCTCAGCCTATTGGTTTAGGACCCCGATTTTGAGGGCTTTAAGTCCGTATTTGAGAGTTCTTAAACACAATTTTCTCCCTAATTAAGCATTCAAACACTCAAGGAGATCAAGGTTTATTTCTTGCCAACATAGGTAAGTTTTCTAACTTTTTCTTCATGTTCTTGCATCATTTTTAATGTAGATCTTTAATATTCATGTTCTTTCATGTTTATTGATAGTTTCTTCATATGCTTTGCATGTTCATTCATATGTTCATAATATGTTCTTCGCATGCTCTTCGTGTTCATAGATTAAAACCTTATTTATGCTATATTTAGGGTTGCGATCTTCATAATTACATGTTATTTCATAGCCGATGATGATCTAGGGTTCATCAACCCGAGGATGATCTAGGAACTACTTCTAAACCCTAATCTTTAGGTAATTCCCCCCTCATTATGCATGATCCCGATTCTTCTGCCTATTCTAATTATGTGCGAACTACGCTGACCTGAGCTTCTCACATTGAGAGGAACGTAGGCAATCTTCGGATCCAGTCTAAATCACTAACACACTACTAACACGTTCATCATGATAGAAAGACCGATCAATTCGGGCAATAGGAGTGATAACGTTCAATATTCTTCTCTTGTTGTAATTTGACCCCCGAACCCACTAAAAATGCTTTTTTCAATGTCTTGGCTTTAATTAAAACGGCGTGGCGACTCTCATAATTTTAATGTCGTTAAGAATATTCCCTTTGTAAATAAAAATAATCACAAGATACTTCCGATGCGTTGCTTCATCGGAAAGGGCTATTCACAGTGGCGACTCTGCTGGGGACTGCTTTGAAACTTTTTCAAACTAAGTGGGTCTAACTTTAGTCACATCATGATGCCTGCCATGTTTACACATGCACACACTTGCCATGTTTACACATGCACACACTCGACATGTTTACACATGCACACACTCGCCATGTTTACACATGCACACACCTGCCATGTTTACACATGCACACTTGCCATGTTTTCACGTGCCCCCTACAGTTAAGCCATATTTACACATGCACCCGCGCACTCCGCCATGTTAATGCTTGTACCTTGTACCTTGTACCATGTACCCTTGTTATCTTCGCTTTAGTATTAGGGTCAAACAAAACTCTGCTATGCTCCCTTGTACATTGCTCTCTCTCTCTCTCTCTCTCTCTCATGCATTGCATTGCATCATCCTAACATTAAAAACTTCTCTCTTTTCTCCTTAAAAAAGAATTAGTTTTTTACCACACACTACCACAGTCCGTGTCAGCACTGCACAGGTCCCCATTACCCGGAGTATTCGATGTGCAGGAATTTATGCGCTACTGTCGCACTCTTTTCGAGTCACTCGTCTATTCCACTCACCGTATACGGTAGGAACCTTTTACCTAACCCGTGTCAACCCACACTAGTATAGGTAACACACCTAGGTTTTGACCGGTTGGTTTGGCTAACTTTTCCTTAATAGTCAATTAACGTGTTGTCTATGTCGAGTCATCCCCAAGTCAATGATGAATTGAGATCTTTTGAGAGAAAGTGCACAAAAAAGTGATTTCCCTACAAGGGACGTGCCATGGTGAGATGAGTGTTTGCTGTCAAGATCTCCGCTCATCGTTAACTTGCGTAGGATGCAACATAGACATCACGTTAAATGCCTTTAAAGAAGGGTTAGTCGTAGGATCCGATGGTTGGTGGAAGCCGTTTGCCCTATAGGACCCTCGCCCAAATTGTTCGTTTGGGGGTGTGCAATGCAGGTGAAAAACGAGGGGTCTATAGACGTAGTGATGGCCTCCACTAATCATAGTCTTCTAACTAGTTGCAAAAAAGGGGTACCCCTTCCAACCAATTAGGATGTAAATAATGTATGTTTTTGTAAATTAAAATATACTTTCCATGAGCCTTCCCCCTTTCCTAAAAGCTTCATTGCCCTTCAACCTTTCAGCAAAGCAAGTTTGGATCCGTTCAGGTGGTCGACTACAACGTGAAGCTTCTGTTCCATCCACTTTCTCAGTCTCGTCATCAGCAATGTCAACTCCCGCTTCATCTTCAGTCCCTGCTCCTCCTGCTAGTGCCGCCGAACTCAACACTGAGGCTACTCTCAATGGTGTTCCCCCAAGCCTCCAGAACTTGCTCGCCGGTATCGAAGCCAAGATCAAGAATCTCGAGGAAAGTAACAAGATTTTGGAAGACCAGAACCAACTGTTGAAGGACCACATTCAGCAAAAGGGGACTAGGATGGTGCCCGATGGTAAGAATTTCATTTATGTCGAGGATGAAGAGGTCAATACCAACTTTCCCTCCAACACCAACGCCACTACCTTCCCACTCCCAAGCTACCGCAATACTCCACCTCCTTCTCTCTACACCCAACAAGGTTTCACTACCATGAGCAAAAACAAGGCTGTCTATGAACCTTCCCCTGAACTGCTTGGTGGCTACCTCTCTGCTAGCAAACTACCGCACCCTCGTTGCCTCTGAGTATTGGGATGGCCGCTGCTAGTACTTCCACTACTCCTCCCATCATTCTATCAAAATCTATCCCCGACATCTCCAATCACCCTGTGGTCACGGCCATGCAAGAGAAAATGCGCAAGTTGATCGAGACCGTGGATAAGCAAAGTGCACCGACTACCAAGACAATCAACCCTAGCCAAGTGGGGGCTATCCCCAAAGATTTCAAGATGCCTAAAGTGGCGATGTTTCATGGTGACTCGTGTCCTAAGACTCATTTGGATAGTTATGTGTTGGCCATGAGGGCTCGTGACTGCACCAACGAACAAATGGCTCGTGTATTCCATAGCACTTTGGATGGTATAGCTCTGTGTTGGTTTTTGGGGCTAGAACCAGGCGAGAGGCAAACTTGGGATCAAATTAGTGTCGTTTTCTGCGAGAAGTATCAAGCTAACTTGGATTGGCATGTGAATCGAACGGATCTTGAGAACACTATGCAAAAGCCCGGCGAGGCTATTTATGATTTTTATAAGAGGTGGAATCATCGGTTGTGCGAGGTCCAATACCCACCAAAATCAAAGGAACAGAAGCAGATTTTCTACAAATGCTTGCTACCGGAGATGAAAGCAGCTATAGGTAATGGCTACTTCCCTGATTTGCGGGAAATGGTTGACGCCGGAGTAAGGTACGAAGCAGGGTTCACTGGGATTGTGCCGCCAAAGGAAAGTCCAAAGACCAACAACAACAACTCCTTCCGCTACAAGGCTCCTACTGCGCCTGCGCCTTCTAGGGGTGGAAAGGAGGCCGTCGGCCAAGTGAATATGGTCCAAAATGAGGTCCCGCTAGATGTTCAAGCTGTCACAAGGAATGGGGCTCCTCCGCAAAGAGAGAGGGAGCACTTTGACGATTTTGGAATGCCTATGGGGAAAGTCTTTGACGTGTTAGTCAAGAGAAGTCTTATCAAGCCTTTAGAGAATTACCAACCCGCCTACCCAAGAACCGATTTGGACGCCTCCAAGTTCTGCAAGTATCACACGTACATCGGGCACACAACGGATGGTTGTATTCAACTGAAACGCGTAGTTCAAGGGTTGATCAATGACAAGAAGATTGAGAAGCCGAAGGGTCCTAATGTGGTGAGTAATCCCCTTCCTAATAATGGTGGGGGTGAATATGGTGCAAACATGCGAAATCAGCATCCTAGAGCTCATGGATGCCTTTGACAAGATAGGGCTCACGATGGTGGATATCTTCATGGCATTGGTGGCGTTAGAAATTCTCGAACCATTAGAAGGACACCTCCCTCGCCTTGGTTGCGATTTGTCAAAGTTTTGCCACTACCACAAGTGCACCGGTCACACTACCGAAGAATGCTTTGAACTCAAGAAAGTCGTGCAAGAGCTCATCCACAAGGGAGTTGTCGAAGACCCTAGAGATTATGTAGCTAGCAATGTACTCATGGTAGAACTTAGTGAGATCACTGATCCGGCCGAGCCTGTTGTGACGGACTGTGATGAGATGGGTTGTATTTCAATGATTAATAATAAAGAACCTTCCTGCTACTTGTTGTCTTTAGAAGAACTAGTAAGTGAAGTCGAATCTCTAGAGGAAAAGAATCCCAAACCCTCTCAACCTCTTTCTTGGGCCGAAATCTTCGAGGAGGCCGAATGGACCGAAGTTTCGCCCCCTTGTCATGACACGCCATTGTCTTTGGAGGAGCTACGTGCAGAAGTTTGTCTCCTTACAAGATCCGGTCAAGTGTACCAATCCGACCCAAAAGGTGCAAAGAAAATCTTTGGGAAGGAACCCGAGCAAGCCGACCTAGACAAAGAAGACCCTATCCTCACTCAACTCAAACAAAACCAAGCCCATATTTCACTATGGTCCCTACTCACCTCCTCCCTAGCCCACCGCCTCATGCTCGAGCAAAACCTTGCCGCCACCATGGTACCATCCACTACTACCCCAGAGAACATCACGCACATGATTGGGAATATCCACTATGGAAACATCATCACTTTCTCGGAGCTAGACAAGCCAGTATTCGGAGTTGATCATAATGAGCCTTTATATATCACTGTCGAGGTGAATGGCAAGAAAATTCCCCGTGTATTCATTGATAATGGTTCTGCTATTAATATCCTGCCTTCAAGGATGATGGATGTGGTTGGCGTTCATGGTGTTGATTTACGCCCATCCAAGCAAACCATCAAAGCTTATGACTCTACATGCCGCGCCATGATAGGCGAAGCCACCTTGCCCATTACTATCGGAACAAAAATCCTACCTACCGAATTCCACGTCATAGATATCCCAGCAACCTTCTCACTCCTCCTTGGCCGGCCATGGTTACATCAGTCGGGCGCCGTCCCATCTTCCCTGCACCAGTGTGTGAAGTTTCAATCTGGTAATGAAGTGACCATCATCTATAGCGATCTCATAACTGCCCAAGGGGCGGACACCAAGGGCATTCCTGTCTTACAGATTCAGGATGGGGAAGAGAGCAGACTCTTCAACGGTTTTGAAATAGTGGCCCAGGCACAGATCTGCACCATTGACCTCACCAAAACAACGGATAAAGTGGCACCTATTGTCAAGATACTGCGTAATATGGGCTTCATACCGAGGCTGGGGCTAGGTAAGAACTTCCAAGGCCCCACAGAAGTGGTTGAAGAAGTTGATCATCAAGGTTTGTTCGGTCTAGGATACACCCTTACTCTTGAAGACAAGATAGAGCAACAAAGGATAGAATTGCTTAAAAAGATGAAGCTTCCCTACAAAAAGACTGAAATGCGGTCATACTGCCTGTCCCTGAATAGCTACTTTGTTAGGGAAGGCGAGGAGTTTTCGTGTTTTGAGTTCGCAGAGCCATGGATTGACCACACCGGTAAGTTGCAGAAAGGGTTCGAGATTTTCAGAGATGTGGAATTCGATCGGTCCAACATGAAGCTGACTTACATGGAATATGACAAAGCCACGGGCAGAGTTAGAACCATCAGGCATGAGTACTCCGCCAAGGTTGTAGATGACTTGGCAGATCAACTTGACGCCGCAACCCTTGACAAGCCGACAGCAGAAACTGCAGAAGCGCCAAGAATGACTGAGACGTGGGACGGCCGATATCTGCTTCAGCATCTGGGTAATCTGGGGCTGGACGACGACATGGTAGCCGCTATTGAGGATGAATCAGAGAAGGAAGTGGATCCGAGGACACTGGTGGTACCCATGGGGGACAAGCTCAAGAATTGGTGCATCATTGGGGGACCTATAGCTACTCCGGAATTTATGGTGGGGACATTGGGGCTTACTCCTTCTCCTGTCGCCACTCCTGCAGCATCTCCTATCACTCACCCAAAATCCCCATCCCCAGAGTCTAGTGTTTTACATTTTGAATTTGAGTCTTCCTCTAAGTCTGACGACATTACGTCCGAAGACTATGATCTTGTTGCAAACGCTATTTTTCCTTTTGCCATGAATGATACCCTCGACCTTTCCGAGTATCCCTCTATAGTCACTCTTTTAACTAATAAATTGGCTAATAATCAAACTAATGATATACACTTAGTTAATAATGATTCATTAGAAGAGGCGGACACAGACACATTAAATGATAAATACATTAAAGAAATTTCAGAACAGGTTATTAATCAAAAAGAATCTCGAGCCCAAGCTGCCGATGAGGTGTTAACGTGCGTGAATTTGGGAACCGAAGCCGAGCCTAAGGAAACGCAGATTGGAAGCTTCTTCAGCGGAGCCGAAAGGGAAGCACTGATTGAGCTACTCAAAGAATCCCGACAGCACCAGACGCTAAGCCAGTCAAACAGAAGCTGCGCCGCATTAAGCCGGAATGGTCTTTGCAAGTGAAGGAAGAGATTGAGAAGCTACTCCGTGTGGGTTTCATCAGGGTGATCGAATATCCAACTTGGTTATCAAATTTGGTGACTGTCAGAAAATCCAATGGTAAAGTCAGAGTGTGTGTTGATTTTCGGGATCTCAACAAAGCTACGCCGAAGGATGACTTCCCCCTGCCAAATATCGACATGTTGGTGGATGCGACCGCCCATTATGAGGTCATGTTGTTTGTTGATGGGTTTGCCGGCTATAACCAGATCAAGATGGCCGAGGAGGACCAAGAGAAAACAGCTTTCACCACCCCATGGGGGACTTTTTGCTATACTGTCATGCCGTTTGGGCTAAGGAACGCTGGGGCTACCTACCAACGGGCAGTTACGACTATATTCCACGATATGATCCACAAGGAGATTGAGGTGTACGTGGATGACATGATTATACATTCAAAAGGGTCTGGTGGCTAACACTTGATAGATCTCAGAAAATTCTTCAACAGGTTGAGAGAGCACGCCATGCGTTTGAACCCGACGAAATGCACCTTTGGAGTTCGTAGAGGGAAAGTATTGGGTTACATGGTCACCGAGAATGGGATCGAAGCCGACCCAAGGAAGATTCAAGCCATCCTAGAGATGAAGCCGCCCCGTACCGAGACAGAGATAAAAGGATTCATGGGACGCCTGCAATACATCAGTCGGTTTATCAATCAGCTGACCACCATCTGCGAACCAATTTTCAAACTGATTAAGAAAACACCCAATGTGGAGTGGGATTATGACTGCCAGATAGCCTTCGAGAGGATCAAACAGTATTTGGTGAATACCCCAATCCTGCGCCTGCCGCATAAGGAGAAGCCGTTGCTACTATACTTAACTGTGACAGACACCGCCGTCAGAGCCATGTTAGCGCAAGAAGCCAAAGATTCCCGGATTGAGAATGCAGTTTACTTTGTCAGCCGAAAGCTACAGGGCAGCGAGCTCAATTACTCTGCGCTCGAGAAGACCTGCGTAGGCCTAGTATGGGTTGTGACGAAGCTCAAGCACTACATGGTATCCCATCCGATCTTACTAGTCTCGAAAATGGATCCTATCAAGTACCTATTTGATAAACCCTCCCTTTCTATGAGACTCGCTAAATGGTCAGTGTTCTTGGGAGAGTTCGACATTACTTATGTACCGAGGAAGGCAATCAAGGGGAGGGCAATGGCCGATCAGCTTGCAGACTCTCCAAGCACCGAGACAAGGGGACCCGACCCCGAGTTCCCGGACGACGACATTTTCAAGATTGAGGTCACAGAAAGGTGGCAACTATTCTTTGACGGGGCTGTAAACAAACGAGGGAATGGAGTCGGACTCCTACTTATTGATCCCAAAGATGAACACACTCCCATAGCCATCAAGCTGAACTTTTCAACAACCAACAACGCCGCTGAGTATGAGGCATGTAGCGGTACCAAGGTTACATGGATGAGTTGATAACACAGTTCAAAGAAGTTACCTTCCATTTCCTGCCACGAGACAGAAATAGGTTCGCAGATGCTCTAGCTACATTGGCCTCGTTGGTCGAGATTCCCGAAGGAAGGTCCGTGAAGCCATTTAGGGTTGGACGAAGAGAGAACCCAGCCTATTGCTACGAAATCCGGATCGATGCAGAGGTAAACGAAGACCAATGGTACGCCCAAATCTACAAGTTCCTTAAGCACGGAGAGACGTCTTTTGATGGAGATGTGAAGGCCAAAAGTCTGCAACCGCTTAAAAGACTGGCGGGCCAATTCGTATTGTTAGACGATACTTTGTACAAGAGATATTACGATGGGCTGTTGCTCTTATGTGTCGACAGCAAGAGAGCTGAAGTAATAATCGAGGAAGTACACAACGGTTTGTGTGGACCTCACATGAATGCGAGGATTCTTAGATAGAAGATCACTCGCCTGGGATACTATTGGATTACCATAGAAGCGGACTGTATTCAATGGGTTCGACGGTGTCACAAGTGCCAAGTATGCTCCAACCTCAACCATATCCCCCCACACGAGTTGTACAGCTCCACCACGCCTTGGCCATTCGCCACATGGGGTATAGACATCATTGGGAAAATCTCGCCAGCCGGCAGTAACGGTCACGAATTCGTCCTCGTCGCAGTCGATTACTTCACAAAGTGTGTCAAAGCTCAATCTTACAAGGTGCTGAATTCCAAGAAGGTGGCGCAGTTTATCAAAGAGAACATCATGTGTAGATATGGGGTCCCTAACCTCATTATATCAGACAATGGCAGTCATTTCGAAGCCGAGTGTGCTCACTTACTCGCAGAATTCAAGGTCGAACGAAAGAAATCTTCCCCGTACTATCCACAGACTAACGGCGCGGTTGAGGCGGCCAACAAGACCATAGAACAGATAATTCGCAAAATGGCTCTGCAAGGACGGGATTGGCCCGAGAAGTTGCCATTAGCACTTTGGGGATACAGAACGTCATTCCGTACTGCTACTGGAGAGACCCCTTACGCCTTGACATACGGCATGGAGGCGGTACTCCCTATAGAATTGGAAGTGCCATCATTGAGGATCTTACTCGAAAACCAAGTGAATGAAGTAGAATGGCTCCGGAGTCTCTATGATCAGTTGGCAACGCTCGATGAACGCAGATTGAAGGCCATGATACATATCCGAGCCTATCAAAGGAGAACGACAAAAGGCTTCAATAAAAGAGTCAAGCCTGTTGACATAAAGGAGGGAGACTTGGTGCTCAAAGCACGCTTGCCCAACAAGTTCAATCCCCTCAGGAAGTGGGCCCCCACTTGGGTAGGTCCATTTATAGTACAGAAGATCTTCTCCGGAGGACCAGTCAGAATGGCAGATTTGGATGGCAACCCATTCAAGGAACCAGTCAACCTCAGCAAGCTCAGACGCTACTATGACTAGTACAACCCCCCTCTCTAAAAAAAATGTTTACTACGCAAAAAGAAGCCCGATAGACTGAAAACCCGCAAAGGGCGGTCTATGCAAAATAAGGGTGCGTACAAAGCTCGCTAGATCGAAAACCCGGAAGGGCGGTCTAGGCAAAAGTTAGAGCATTCCCCCTTCTATCTTCCCTTTCTATAAAATCATTCTAGTCCGACTGGAGTGAACTACGGTGACCTGAGCCCCTTAGTCCTATTTGTAAAAGGGGAACGTAGGCAGCCTTTCAAAAGGTGCGGTCTAAAAAATAAATAAACATCCAAATCCTGTCACAAAGCAATAAAAATAGAAGTTGTATTTTCTGAAAGCAAAAAAAATTATTTCCATGGTCATTGCATGTTAACACTTATTTGATGAGTCTAAGCTTGACATACTTTTTGAATAAATAACCTATTCTGAAATTTAGAATAAAACGTAAAATAAGACATAAATTAAACTAATGTGTCTGCAACGACTATGGGGAGACGCTCGGGATCACTCTTTAGTGCCATTTGTGCCCTCGGTCTCTTTCTTCTTGCTTTGTCCACGGCGAACTTTCTTGTTAGGATTCTCACAAAATCTTCTTTCAAATTCACTAGCACCTTTAGCCTTGCCATTAGGAGCCTCTTTGCCCTTCCTCTTCTTTGACGTCCCCACTCCTTCTCCGCTTCCGTTAGCCACGCTCTTACTCATCCTCCTCTCATAAGCCTCAGCCTCATTAACTTTTAATAAAAAACTCGGAGCACAGGATCCCAAGATAGTGCCCCTTAGGGTCTCTAGAGTCTGCTCCGCATGCCCAAGTCTTTCCATATACCAATCCAAATACTCTCGTGACAGGAAGGTGTTGCTAGAGCGTGTGATGAAGGTCCTACGACTAAATCCAGCCTCGCCCCACATTTGAGAAAGAAGGACCGAGGCACTATCATCCAAATGGAGTATCCCAAAGGGAAAATCATCTCTCTCCTCGTCCCAACCCTCCGGGATGGTCTGCGCCAAACCATACTGACGAAGCGCTCTAGCGGGGTAGTAAAAGGTAGTCCCAGAGAGTGTCGAAACTTTGATCATGTGAAGTCCCACTTGTTTCTCCCTCACAAAGTGAATGTGCCAATGGGGCACCACCCACTGAATGTCGTCAGTCACCATCTCAGCCAAATACTTTTCCCAACCTTTGAAAGTCATGCCCTCAAACCGCTCCGCCATGCCTCTAATGCGGTGCATCCATGGGGCCACTTTCAGAGAAGCCGCCGGTTTATTCACTCGAAGCCTCTCTTGCAACCACATGGTCAAAAGCCTATCACTACCACAAGGCATCCCACCATAAGCCGCGAGATGGGGAATCCCATAGATCATCTCCCCAAGAATGGCCGGTACAATGTCATAACCTAAGCAAGCCGAATTCACCATGCCCAAACACCCCCCACTAGCAAATCCAACCTCAGAAGGGAAAAGAATAGAGGCAAACAGACATAGTGCAAGATGGTCCAAAGAACGGTCAGAAGCCACGTCCATGTGCATAAAGTGTTGTGGCATCCAAGAAAGGTCAACATAGCCGCCCCTAGCATACTTATCAAAGTCCTCCACGGACATGCCAAAGGTCATCAACTTGTCCCTCAAGCAAACAAAGTCAAAAGGCAAGGCAACTTTACCCTTCCCTTCGTAGCCAAATAGTGCCGCGATAACCTCATAAGTGGGTGTCATCTCGTTGAATGAAAAGTTGAAGACATGGAGGGTATCATTCCAAAATTTCCCACAGGCTTGCAAAAGGTTGGTGTTGGAGTTCATGTGCAAAAGTGACCAAAGACACTTTACCCCATACCGTTCATCAAGTTTCCTACGACTAGAACCAGAAAGTTTGGCAACCCACTTCTCCAAAGAGGTTATAAAAACTTTTTTCTCAAGACTTGTGATCCTAGCCTCATGATCCATGGCAAAGAGCAAGCAATTTGGCTGAAAGGAACTCAAAAAACTGCTCAAAAGGTTGCTGATACGTTTTTGTGGCTGCAAAGGGTTCATTAAATAGGGTACGGACTCCCACTCTTGCCAGGAAAAGGAAAAGCAGAGCCGACTACAGACGTGGCCATGCGGCCAACTGTGATCTTGGAAGATATGGTCACGCGGCCACAATTGTCCTCGGCCACGCGGCCACTATTGCTCTTGGCCAGGCGGCCGACCTTGCCATGGCCACGCGGTCAACATGGCTCCATGCAGAAATCCAGTTTGTTTCCTCCCACTCAGTAACGGATCCACGCAACTACGTACCTGCCCCGTCCCGTGGGTCATGCATTGTATAAGAATTAGGAGCATTGTAAAGTAATTAGTTTGTACAGATAGGTTGTCACAAAATCATTCTCATTTTATTTCATAAATATATTTACATGCATGTTAAATGTTTGTCCAGTACATATTTGTCTCTACTAGCTAACAGTGTAGGAAATAAAGACGGAAAGATGGGCCCCGCCTAATCAGAATCCTCCTCCATGGTGTCTCCACGTCGCGCTAAAGCTCGAGAGCTACCGGCACCCGAACTCCGTCCCCGGACCGCTCGACCACCAGTGTGAGAAGAGCCCGCACCGTTCAGAGACCGCTCACAACGCATGGGTGACGCAACGTCGTCCCTCTGACAAGTACATGAATGGTACGCCTCCCTCAGTAAGCGCATCAACACGTTCTCCCGCCGAGCTGAACGGATATATGCCTCCCGAGTCACCTGAAAGGGAAACCAAGGCAATGATTACAATGCAGAAATAACAAGTGTGTGTGTGCATGACTGAGATAAATCATAAGGTCATACCCCAGCGTCAGGCGGAGGAATGAATGTCTCCTCGACAAGATCTGCATCAGTCGGCTCCAAGCTAAGCTCCACCTCCCGGCCGCCCCTCATCACTCCGACCAACATACCGGGCTGAGCTCGATCCCTCTCCCGATAACATCCTAGCCCGTACCTGTGGACTGACCAGCCAAGTCCGCACATAGCCGGTGTAGTCGTCACTCCCCCTGTAATGCTCTGTCGGAGTGGGAGCCAAGAAAGTTGCCAACCTCGCAGGATGGAGCATATCCCGAGGAGGGTCGTAAGGAGCCCACGGTAACGCACCAGCCCTATGCTGACGAACCACCCTCTCTCGGAGATACATGGCATCCTCGGTGAGAGCCACAAACAGAACCCTAGAAGTGGTCAACTCCACTACATAGGGACCCACCGAAGCCTCATTAGCCGGACTCCATGGGTAAAATCTAACCCCGACAGGCTCAGACATCGTGAACACCCTCCTCAGATCAGCAGCATCCACCGTCTTCATGTCCCGGTTCCTGCGGGGAGGAGCCCTGTGGCCCTTGCACAAGTACGACATGACGGGGACGACCTTGTTGGCACTCATCACCAACTGAAAAGGGGCGACACCGAAGATCTCGTACACCCACGTCTGTGCATACAATGAAAGAGACATTTCAGTCCAAAAGATAGAGCAGAAATCTCAACAAGTGAAAAGAAGGGTAGTCAAGAGCATACCTCAAAGGCGAACTGAAACCCGTCAAAGGCCGACGAGCTAGCCCTCTAGCAATGGTCCAATTCCCGGTAAATCTCAGCCAAACCGGCTCCACCCCAAGAAATACCACCGACTAGGTCTAAGTCCACAAAAGCCCCTAGCAGTGAGTACCTGCAGACGGTAGCCCCACAGGGAGTTCTGGTGTCCCACCAGAACTCCCTGCACACCTCTATCACCGCCGCCACCTTCAGGGTTCCCCCAACCATGCGCACACTGTCAAAGAATGGGCCAAACCCCATAGCCTCGATCCGAGCATGCAAACCGCCCGGTCCCTCCGGCAGAGACGCCCACAGTTTGCCCACAGTCACTGTGGACCCACGAGCCTTGATCCTCTGTAGGTAAACACAGCACAGGTATGTTACACTTCTAGCAATTTACATTTTTAGCAATCTACATTTCTAGCAAATTACGATTCTAGCAATATATATTTTGTACAAAAGTGTGAAAATGTGAAAATGAGAGGAGCGAAAATTTGAAATTTACCTCTCGTGTCTCCGGAAGGCCCATCGACCAGTGACGCTCCGAGTCGATATAGAAATCATAGTCTTGATCAAATGTTGACCGAAGAAGGCCGTCGCGAAAGTTCTGAGTCGCCGCTCGTGGTCTCAAACCGCCCGGTGGTATCAAGGGCGCCGCTTCAAAACCCGCTCCTGGGTCAACCCCTACATTTCCCTCACCATGAGGATCGTCACGCCACTGTTCTTGTCCTTGTTGTGGAGGCACATATCCACCTTGGCCTGGAAAACCCCCAAACAAGGCCTCATTGATCCAGTCCGCCATTTTATCCAAAGTATTCAAAGTAAAATCCTCAAAAAAGATATCAAATCCTAGCTTTTTCTCTCTAAAACTCAATTTTCTCTCTCTAACTCGGCAACAATGGTGGAAGGAGGAATAAGGAAGAAGAAAAGAAGGAGAAGAGGGAGGGTTTCTGGCGCTGTGACCAAGGAGTCAGCACGACGGCAACCTTGGCCACGCGGCCACTTCTGCCCTCGCAATCCCAGCCGTCAGATCAGCGATCCGCGTGAAGGAGATCTGACCACTCAGCGTCCTTGGCCACGCGGCCACTATTGCAATTCAGTGACCTTGGCCACGCGGCCAACCTTGTCCCTTCAGATAAAATCCCATTTTTGCCCCTGATCTTTTCCCTTTGATTCATTTTTAGGTGCCCTTAGCACTATTTTGACTGATATTCGTTATCTTTGGGAACGGAAAGCCCCTTAAAATTTCCATTCTTCACCAAATATTTTCTTAGGATTCGTATAATTGCAGAGACTTCGGCGCCTCTATGTCATACGCATCCTAGATCGATCGTGATAGGTAGAGACCTGGGCGTTTCTAATTACGAGAGATCCAACACCTATTATTTTAACGCGATCGGCAGAAACCTGGGCGTTTCTGATTGCATTTAAAATTTCCAAATAGCTCTGAACTACGACCGGCTTGATTCCTCCAAGGATACGTAGGAAACCTGAAAAGGTTCAGCCACCCGACCGACATGGTCATCTCTTATCCCCTACAGTTGCATTTTCCCCGGCAGATGCATTTTCCCACAGATCAGACTTCTCCCCAGCAGAAGATGTTTCTCCCCACCAGTGGACAATCATTCCCAATTTCCCATCAGATCTGAACTACGTTTGGCTTGATTCCCCTGTGGATACGTAGGTCGCCTCCAAGGTTCAGCCGTTCCATAGATCCTTTCATCTGTTTTGAAACTCATGTTCCAGAACGGATCCTTCTTTTATCGTCGACCCTCCATTGCCTTGCAAGAAGCGTCGCCGAGGGGCTACTGTTAGTACTCGATCTTAAAATGAGTTTATTAGGGCTTTCCCAAATATACAAGGACTTTATAGGAATTAGAAACCTTGCAAAGACTTGTCCCGGATTCCCAAAATATGTCTCATTATTCTAGAACACCCTAAATATGGTCAAAATATGGTTTCCTTAAACCATGCAAAACCCTAGCTTAGGAATCACGTCAGCCCGCAACCTTGGCCACGCGACCAACCTTGCTGCGCCTCCAACCTTGGCCACGCGTCCACTCTTGTCACCATCTTCAATCATGGCCAGGCGGCCAACCTTGCTCCGGATGATCCTGACCGTCAGATCTTCCCCTCAGTTTACTATATAAACCAATCTCAGCCTATTGGTTTAGGACCCCGATTTTGAGAGCTTTAAGTCCAAATTTGAGAGTTCTTAAACACAATTTTCTCCCTAATTAAGCATTCAAACACTCAAGGAGATCAAGGTTTATTTCTTGCCAACATAGGTAAGTTTTCTAACTTTTTCTTCATGTTCTTGCATCATTTTTAATGTAGATCTTTAATATTCATGTTCTTTCATGTTTATTCATAGTTTCTTCATATGCTTTGCATGTTCATTCATATGTTCATAATATGTTATTCGCATGCTCTTCGTGTTCATAGATTAAAACCTTATTTATGCTATATTTAGGGTTTCGATCTTCATAATTACATGTTATTTCATAGCCGATGATGATCTAGGGTTCATCAACCCGAGGATGATCTAGGAACTAATTCTAAACCCTAATCTTTAGGTAATTCCCCCCTCATTATGCATGATCCCGATTTGTCTTCCTATTCTAATTATGTGCGAACTACGCTGACCTGAGCTTCTCACATTGAGAGGAACGTAGGCAATCTTCGGATCCAGTCTAAATCACTAACACACTACTAACACATTCATCATGATAGAAAGACCGATCAATTTGGGCAATAGGAGTGATAACGTTCAATATTCTTCTCTTGTTGTAATTTGACCCCCGAACCCACTAAAAATGCTTTTTTGAATGTTTTGGCTTTAATTAAAACGGCGTGGTGACTCTCATAATTTTAATGTCCTTAAGAATATTCCCTTTGTAAATAAAAATAATCACAAGATACTTCCCATGCGTCGCTTCATCGGAAAGGGGTATTCACACAAGGATAAGAAATCATCTAAAGCCGGAAAGCTTTTCTCTTCTCTTTGGGATGGGATGCGGGGAGGCCCACATGAAGATACTTCTGTAGACACCCCGCCTTGGACCGCTCACCCCGATTGCACATTTGATCTTGTATTTCTCCCCATTTTAAGTGTTTCTCGTTAGTTTCTGTCACTTCCGTTAAGTTCCTGACTGACTTCGTTAAGTCCATGGACTAAACTGAATAACAGGGCTGACTTTCTAATCCATTCTGTCAAAATTGCCTTCTCTGAGTCGCGCGCCTCCGACAGGAGGAGCCAGACGCGCGCGTCTCCCGCCCCCAAAGCAGGAAGCGCGCGCCTCTGGGCGTCAGTTACAGATTTCTGGCCAGGATTTCTCCCTTGCTCAATTTACAGGATTTTGCCCGGGAAGGATTTCTTGGTGACCGAATTTTGGCACCAAAAACATCCCTCTTCCACCTATAAAAACCTCCCTTCACCTCCATTTTCAGGGACCGAAAACTTGAACAAAAACTTAAGACAAAACTTTGACCTTGGAAACCTTTGGCTCTCAATCTCACACTTTCAATAAGAAATCAAATTTCTTACTTTCAAAGCATTTTCCAAAGGATTTCTCCAACTAATTCAACAAGAAGTGTTTGAAGTCTCTTGAAGTCTAGGTAAAGCTCTTTCTTTCCCCTTCTCAACTCCATCTCTTTTCTCTTTCTTTTTGTTTTATCAAAGTGCAATCACCCAAATCATTTTGGGACATGACTCTAGTGATCACCTCATCTCATTGAGGTCGGTTAAGGAGTTATCTCCTACATTCCAAACTCTATTTTAAACCCCTTTTTATGATTTAAAGAAAAAGAACATTTATTATTCATGTAGATTTTGATCAAGCAAGACCAACTTTAGTTGGGCGAGATGGGTGTTTCGGTACTTCCCATCTCGTAATCTAACCCCCGAACCTCAAAACAAAGAATCTCTGTTTTCGTAATCAAATTTAGGCTATTATCAATAGGTTTTTCTTATGTTCCTCAAAACATAGGTGGCGACTCTAAAACAAGTTAGACATCCTAGGATAATTCACGCGCTCTAGCCAAGCCGTGGTCCCCCGGGGTATCTACAGTGGCGACTCCGCTGGGGAGATTTGAGGGTTAAACTTGCATTCTGATCAAAATCTACATATTTTCTGGGCATTCTGATTCCTGATGGGGGAGGCGCGTGCTTCTGGCCTCTTCAGCCTAAGGCGCGCGCATCCCGCATAAAGGACCAGAATCGCCCGCTTCTTCATGTTCTTCATCTTCTTCTTGTACTATTCTCCACTAATCATTTCTGCAGGGGTTACAACATGCACATAGGACCAGGGCAATCCCCTGAGTCCAAAATCTGACAATCTGACAGGTGTGCTCAGAAGCGCGCGCCTCCTAGTAGCATTGCGCCACGCACGCGCATCCTGTATCAACACTCAGAGGCGCACGCTTCTGGGTTGGTTCCCAGAACAGAAACAGGTTTCAGTGACTGAGCAGAACAGTGGGGTGTGGGCACAGTTGCCTGCATCAGAACAGAATTGAGCCCTCGGACTATTTTAATTTTGTGTTTTATTTTACCGGTCACACGTGTGATTCGGGAGTTGTAATTTATGTGCTTATGTGTTTTTTTTTATCTTTCTTTTCAAAAAAAATATATATAAAAAAAATATTTTGTCACTTGTTAGACCTCACACTACATGCACATATTCCTATGAACTGCTCACTATCGAGTCGCACAAGTTTAACCCCAAACCCGTCGAGGCCCGTCCTAGAAAGTTTCAAGCTCCACCCGACCTTGACTCTTTCGAAGCGGTCAACCTCAGCCCGTGGCGTAGTTCAAGACTACATGCCGGGGGTGACCTTTGAGCCTCATATTCAAGCCGAGCACAAGCCACACAATTCTAGTTAGGGTCTAACACTCCGCGACTCAAGTCGGTTTCCATGTACCGATATTTCCCTAAACTAATGTCTTCAAATCATACATTCCAACTTGTTGAAACGGACGCAATAAAAATCCGTCCCCAAAAGTGGTTATTTTGGACGAAAATAAAAATCCGTCCCCGCATGTATGCTTTACTACATTAATTTAGTTTAATCCCGATACATGTAGGATTCACAAACGCGATGGAATCCGATGATTATATGGGACCGCGAGATGGTCTATATACTAGTGTGACGATTCCATTATTTTCTTAGAAACCCCAAAAGGGATCCATTCCTTCCGACTTATAAAAAAACAAAATGTCTTTTCTTATGTAGTTCGAGTCGTGTGCCCAACTGTGTGTTCTAAGCCTCTTCATGGACCGCAAGTGTTACTCAAGACTGACAAGGGCCTCTTCTGCAATATAGGTTCAATTGGTACTTACAGAGTCTACCGGGATTCGGCAAATCGGTTAGTCCGTGAAGAGATCACTCAAACAACTCCTACATCAACCATGACCGGCAGCAACAACACCATGTCTCTCGAACAGCTTTCAACCGTGGTACAACTCCTCCAAGAGCAAGTCTCCACCCTTAATAAGGAGGCACAAAGCAAAGATGACATTTGGCAATCCCACCTCGACAGCCAAAGGGAGGCCCACGAGGCCGAGATGGAGCTAATGAAAGAAAAGCTCACTAATCTTGCCAAGGGGAAAAACAAGAATAACGATGACGAATCCGAGTGGACCGAGGGTTTGTTCAAAAGTCCTTATGTCAACACCCGCACCAAGAAATTGGGAGAACCGAGTTCCGAGAACAATGAGCCCAAAATGGTGGATTCTATCATGGCCTACATCGACCAAAAATTCAATGGGCTCAACATGGGGAAATGCTCCGACACAAGCCTTTATCAATCATCCATCCTCATGAGTACTATGGCCGCTCTTCCTGATAAGTTCAAGATGCCCGACATAAGCAAATTCAAGGGCAACTCTTGTCCTATGGCTCACATTGAGACTTATATTTGGGCAATGGTTCCGAAGAAGGTCTCCCCCAAGGTAATGGCTCAATGCTTTCCTCTCACTCTCGAGGGGGCGGCAAAAGATTGGTATGCTACTCTCCCGCTCACTGTCCGTCTTGATTGGGACTCCGCCATGCTTGCCTTCAAAAAACAATACCAAGGCAACACCACTCACCGGCCCACAAGGAAAGAGCTAGAGAACACTACTCAACGAGACCACGAGTCCTTCATCGACTTCACAAGGAGATGGAATGATAAACTCTCCGAGATCGTGGAAAGGACAAATACCAAGGAGCAAATGGACATCTTTCTCAAATGTCTCAAAATTGATCTCCGCACCCACCTAAGTGGGGCTTGCTATGCGGATTTCTCCCAAATGTATGAGGCCGGGGTCCGAATGGACGAGTTGCTCAAAGAAGTGAAGAAAAGTGCTCCTAGCTACCGCTACAAGGCCGCTTCCAACTCCACAAAAGAGGCCTCGGTCAATGCCGTCGCTATCGATAAGGGGAATTACAAAAAGGTTCCTCCACCCCAAGGGAAGAACTCTCGAAATGACCGTGTCTACACGCCTCTCCAAGGCATGACTCAAACCGAAGTGTTCGAAGTCCTCAAGGCAAAGGGTCAAGTCACACTCGTACAAGGGTACCAACCCAAGACGGTCCACCCCAATCATGCTCACCACAAATATTGTGGCTACCACCAATATAGTGGCCACACCACCGAGGAATGCTTCGTTCTCCGCAATGTCATTCAAGATCTCATAGACAAGAAAGAATTTGTAGTGACTAATAGCGAACATGTCAATTTAATAGAGATAGGAGAACTCGAGGGGACCACCCATTCAATCCCAATTGTGAATGGGGGCCCCAATGTTATGAATAAACTTGACAATTCTTGTTATGTTGTAACTTACGATGAGGTGATGAGGGAAGTACTAGAGAATAGGAAAAAGAAGCAAGATGGGAACGTCAACATGCTAACTCGATCCGGTCGAGTCATAGCAAGCAACCCTTCCACTTCCGCACCAAGCTCCTCTTCTCAAAGGCCGCAAGCTCGCGACACTCCCGAAGATCCTCTACTTGTCCAACTCAAGAAAACTCAAGCCAACATCTCTATTTGGGACCTCATTGCATCCTCAAAGAAACACCGAGATCTTGTCATCCGCAATCTCGATGATACATCAGTTTCTCCCGATACTACTCCCGAGGACCTCACGGCAATGATCGGTCACATTCATTTTCGCAACGTCATCACCTTTGCGATATGGACCTTCCACCATTTGGTTCCGACCACAACGAGGCTATTTACCTCAAGGTACGAGCAAGGGGGAGGCCCATCTCAAGAGTCTTAGTGGACGGTGGTTCCGCACTCAACCTCATGCCTAGCAGAATCATGGGCATATTGGGGCTTAAGGATTCCGATTTGAAGCCTTCTACTCAAGTAATCCGAGGTTATGATAGCACCGCCCGTACAGTCATGGGCATGATCGAAATAGATATTGAGTTTGGGAGCATGGTCATGTCCGTTCCATTCCAAGTGCTTGACATCCCAGCCTCATTCAACTTGCTTTTGGGTCAACCATGGATTCACAGTTCTAATGCCGTCCCGTCAACTCTCCATCAATGTGTCAAGATCCGAAATGGTGATGAAATAGTGACCGTCATGGCCGAAAACGTCACTATCCACAGAAAAGGTGAGCCCGTCCACCAAGTTCAGCATGGTCTACCAGACTCCACTCTCTCCGGCGTCTCAATCAACGCCATTGACAAGAAGGGGGAAACGGATCATGGACCCCCAGCAATCACAAAGTCCTCCGCATAATGAGGAATATGGACTACTTCCCTGGTTTAGGCCTAGGGAAATATCAACAAGGAATCCTACATCCTGTGCAAATCCCATTTGTCAAGAACACATTCGGTTTGGGGTACGAGCCTTCCAGATAAGACTTGAAGCAAGAGCAAGCAATCAAGAATGAAAAGGCCAGAGCTCGTAAAGAAGGCCGTCGTTATGAGGTCCCTAATCTAAGGCCTTACCGCAAGACGTTGAATGGCTATTTTGTCCGCCAAGGGGAAGACGTTCCATACATGATCTTTCCCGAGCCATGGGTTAACAATAAGGGTGTCAAAAAGCCCGGTCTCGAAATCTCCTCCGATTGTGAGATCCAGAAATCCGAAAGGGAGCCAACTCCCATGTCACCCCGTGAATGGTGGGGAAGGAAGGTGACTATAGAGTCCGAGACATAAATCATCGTGGGGGAAGAACTGATAGATTTAGCCTCCATGTTCGAAGGGCTTGCCATAATGAATGAATGCCAAGTCAACACCATCCATGGCACCGTCACCATGAACGAGACTATCAGTGAGATCCCGCCAAGTTCCGAGCCGATCAACAATTGGTATTCTACGAAAGGGCCCGTGGTATCCAAAGAATTCTTAGTCCAAGAAATGGGTTACATACCCCGCACATCAACAAAGGAAGAGCGGCTCACACTTACTTTCGAGTCTGAGAGTATCTCTAATACCCTCACCCAAGAGGATTTGGAGGCCATAGCCGAGCGTGTGTTTCCTTTCTTTGCTAATGAAAAATTTGATATTTCTGAGTACCCTGATATTGCAAACATCATAAATGATGAATTAACTAATAATGAACTTAACGAACAAGTTAATAACGATTCAAATTATGATGAAATAGACCACGAAAACACAACATACTTATATGAACTTGCTCAACAAGTCCGTAGTCGTGGTGAAAATGTGTTCGCATGGTCATACAAAGACATGCCGGGTTTGGACAGAAAGGTAGCGGAGCACAGAATTCCGATCAGAGAAGATGCTAAGCCAGTAAAGCAGAAGCTCAGAAAGATCAAGCCAGAATGGTCTCTGCAAGTTAAAGAAGAGATCGAGAAACTCCTCAGTGTGGGTTTCATCAAGGTCATCGAGTATCCGACATGGTTAGCCAACATCGTGACAGTCAGAAAGGCGAACAGCAAGGTTCGAGTTTGTGTAGACTTCCGGGATTTGAACAAAGCTTCCCCAAAAGATGATTTTCCACTCCCTAATATCGACATGCTGGTAGACTCCACTGCTGCCTACGAGGTTCGCTCATTCGTGGATGGGTTCGCTGGGTACAATCAGATTCTCATGGCCGAGGAAGATCAACATAAGACAGCCTTCACAACACCGTGGGGTACCTTTTGCTACACAGTCATGCCATTCGGGTTAAGAAACGCTGGGGCTTCCTACCAAAGAGCTGTGACAGACTTGTTCCACTATATGATTCACAAAGAAATCGAGGTCTATGTGGACGACATGATCATTCACTCCAAAGGGACCGATGGTCAACATTTAATCGATCTCCGCAAGTTTTTCGAAAGGCTTTGTCAACACAAGATGAGGCTCAACCCTGCAAAGAGTACATTCGGGGTTATCCGAGGCAAAGTCCTTGGTTATATGGTCACTGAAAGGGGAATTGAAGTAGATCCCTCCAAAATCAATGCAATCATTGACATGCCTCCTCCAAAGACGCAGAAAGAGATCAAAGGTTTCATGGGCAGACTGCAATACATCAGTCGGTTTGTACACCAACTCACTTCCATGTGCGAGCCAATCTTCAAGCTACTCAAGAAGAATGTGGCTCTAGAATGGACCGACGCGTGCCAAGTAGCCTTCGACCAAGTGAAGCATTACTTGACGTGCCCTCCTGTTCTAGTTCTGCCACACAAGGAGAAGTCTCTTTTGCTCTATCTCACTGTCAATGATGAAGCCCTAGGGGCTATGTTAGCACAAGAGCAACGAGAATCCACAAAGGAGAATGCCATTTATTTTGTCAGTCGCCGATTCCAAGGAGGCGAAAAGAACTACTCTGTCTTAGAGAAGTCATGTGCAGCATTGGTTTGGGTCACTCAAAAGCTCAAACACTACATGGAAGCTTTTCCAATCAAGCTAGTAGCAAAGGTGGACCCGCTCCGCTACATCTTCAAGAAGCCTTTCATGTCAACAAGAATAGCCAAATGGTACTTCATGCTCGCCGGCTATGATATCACTTATGTCACACTAAAATCCGTCAGGGGGAAAGTGTTCAGTGACCAGCTTGCCGAATTCCCGTGTGACGAAGTGAAGGGGGAAGACGTACAGTTCCCCGATGAGCATTTAATTTGTACTGCAACCGAGGAAAATAAGTGGGCAACTTTTTTTCGATGGCGCCGCCAATAAACACGGTTTTGGTATAGGAGTATTGCTTGTCGATCCAAAAGACATCTACACTCCCATTGCCATCCGTCTGGAATTCGAAGCTACCAACAACATTGCCGAGTACGAAGCATGCATAGCAGGGCTCGAAGCAGCTCTCAAAAGAAACGTCACGGAACTAGAAGTATTCAGCGACTCTTTGCTCCTTATCAATCAGCAATCGGGTAAATGGCGAATCCAAGACCCGACCCTCCAACAGTATGGTCAGCACCTTGAAGAATTGGTTGAACAATTCCAAGAGATCACTTTCAACTACCTGCCAAGGGATAAAAATCGCTTCGCCGATGCACTGGCCACTATAGCTTCATTAGTCGAAATGCCCAAAGGGAAAATGGTGAAGCCTTTCAAAATTGCCCGAAGGAACAGTCCGGCGTACTGCATGAGTATCGAGATCGACGAGGTTCAAACAAACTCCCCGTGGTATTCGGATATCATGAATTTCCTCAAAGATGGCATTTATCCCGAGAATAGCAATAAGAAGTCTCAAGCGGCTCTGCAAAGGCTAGCCTCTCGGTACGTACTGATCGGAGACCGAGTCTACAAAAGGCACCACGACGGGATCAATCTCTCATGCGCCAATGAGGCCGAAGCTCAAGAGATAATGTGTGAAGTGCACAAAGGAGAGTGTGGACCCCACATGAATGGGTTTATGCTAGTCAAGAAGATACTCCGCATTGGTTACTATTGGAGCACTATGGAACGAGACTGTATCGAGAAAGTCAAAAGATGTGCCAAATGCCAATTCCATGCTAATCTGCAGCATGCTCCACCCTCGCAACTTTATAACATGGTCACACCTTGGCCTTTCTCTTGTTGGGGGATAGACATCATTGGTAAAGTCCATCCTGCCGAAAGCAATGGGCAGTCATTCGTCCTAGTGGCCGTCGATTACTTCACAAAGTGGGTCAAAGCACAAGCCTATCGGACCCTCAACGCCAAGAAAGTGGCCGAATTTGTAAAGATTAACATCATGTGCCGATACGGCGTGCCTCATGAAATCATTTCCGACAACGGCTCTCACTTTGAGAAGGAAATGGATGCGCTTTTGGTAGAATACAAGATCACCAAACACAAGTCATCTCCTTACCGTCCCCAAGCAAATGGCGCGGTTGAAGCAGCAAATAAGACCATCGAGACCATCGTCAAGAAAATGGCCTCAACAGGAAGGGATTGGCCCGAGAAGCTACCATTGGCATTGTGGGGCTACCGCACATCAATACGGTCAGCAACAGGAGAAACTCCTTATGCGTTAGTCTATGGTTCTGAAGCCGTACTCCCAATCGAACTTGAAGTCCCATCTCTATGGGTCCTCCTCGAGAATCAAGTTAACGAGGTCGACTGGATGCAAAGTCGATATGAACAGCTAGCCTTACTCGACGAGAAAAGGTTAAGAGCACTCGAACGCACAAGGGCGTATCAGTAGAGGATGGCAAGAGCTTTCAACAAAAAGGTAAAGCCTCGAAACATCAATGTGGGAGATTTGGTCTTAAGACAACATCCTCCTAATGCCATGAATCCCCTGGGGAAATGGGGACCCCGATGGATCGGTCCGTACGTGGTCAAGAAGATACTAAGCGGCGGTGCAGTCCGACTCGTGGATTTAGATGGTGACCAGCTACCAAAGGAGGTCAACCTCGACAAGCTCAAGAGGTTCTACGCTTAATAAACAAAGACTATAAAAAAAATAAAAATAAAAAATAAAAAAAATCGCTCGCTAGGTTGAAAACCCTCAAGGCGGCCTAGGCAAAAATTAGAGCACGTGCAAAAAAGAAGCCCGCTAGATTGAAAACCCGAAAGGGCGGTCTAGGCAAAAACCAGGGTGCACACAAAAAAAAAATGGTCTTTGTTTGTTTGAACTACGAAGACCTGAGCCTCCCATTTGGAGGAACGTAGGCAACCTTCGGGTGCGGTCTAAAACATATCAAAAATACCCAATTCACTTCAAATAACAATATGCAATTTTTATTCATTCAATGAATTATTCAAGCCATTACAACGGATTTATCGAGCAACAAAAGACATCAAAACATTAAATCCTAAAACAAAGTGGTCTAATTGCAATCTCTTGGGGTACAAAGAAAAATCTAATCTTTCTTAGGTTTGGGAACCCATTGCTTCTTGTTATGTCATTTAGTCTTCTTGGATGGGGACGGAACATTCTTGGGACCACCAAGACGGGAGAAAACGCTAGGATGGGACGGAGCTTCATCAACGGCTTTCCCTTTGCCCTTATCAAACGGAGCCTTAGCGGGGACAACCATGGGACTCTTCCACACATAGGGGGAATTTCCCTTACCTTTCTTCTTCTTGGGAAAATGACGGGGTCTATAGTCCCGTACATGAACCACCGGTCTCACGGGGTCAACGACATCGTCATTGGGCCTCCCCAAACGATCAAAAACGCTCGGACGCTTCTCCACCATCGAGATGGACCCCACAGTTGGAACGGCGTTCACCATAGGAACGGACTTCTCACCCTCGGGGACGGAAACCTTGAATTCAAAAGAGAAAGTCATTGGGGCCATTATGATAAGAATTTTGTGGTTTAGGAGGAGAAAGTGTTTGCAGAAGAATGCTGTGTGACCATTCTGGTCGAAAATGGCTCAAAATTTATAGCTGTTGGAACATTCTGATCAGAAAAAGAAAGGGGCTGTAATTCAGCAGGCCAGAAGCGCGCGCCTCCGACCAAGGCTGCACAACGCGCGCGCCTCCCACAAGTAAGGCCCAACGCGCGCGCCTTTGATAGCAGTTCAGACAGAAATAGCCCTTGTCAGTTCAGAACAGAACCCAAGCACTTCAACATATCCAACCTGCAGCAAAATCAAATCCCAGCAGCAAAAAGGAGTTCAAGCATCACAACAAGCATTCTTTGGGCACACATTTGTTGTAAAGAGTCGACACCTAAGATCGAGTCGCTAATAAAGCATAAAATGAGTAGTAAAATAACTAGGATTGTAAATACATGTTAAATGTTATTACAGGCAAAAGTAAAAGTGTTTCAATCCCTCATCCTCTCAGCCACAACAGCTCGGGCACATCATCACCAGCACTGTGCTCATCCCCTGCTACCGCTCTCGGTCTCCTCATCATCATCGTCATCCTCATCATCATCATCCTCAGACTCAGATGTCTCAACCACAACATCAGGACGGGTCCTCTTGGCAGCTCTCCCTGATGAACTAGCGCCACCCCGGCTCTGGCTACCCTCTCGGCTCAGACTCCTACTGTGGCTACCTCAGTGGCTCAAACTCCTGCTCAGCGACTGCCTCGCCGAAGAGACAGCCTCATCAATGTCTAGTGCATCATCCCTGCAGCCTCGTCCCATACCCCGAGCACCTCGGGCAGCTCCTCTCGCAGCACCAGAGACAGCACCAGCATCATCTCTAGTCATGGCAGCAATATCCCTGCACAGCTCCAGCACCCTCTCCTCTAGCTGACGGAGCCTCCGCCTCATCCCTTTGTTCTGTCTGCCCAAATGCCTATAAGCAGCTACGGGCACCTGTTGCAACAAAGAACAGAAAAAGGAAGTTACATCAATACATAGGACAGAAAAACAAGACTGGAACTGAGAAATGCAAAGATGGTCAGAAAAAACATACCACAGCAGCCTGAGCGGGAGGCTCTCTCTCCGGTGACATATCCTCGGGGAAAATCTCCCTCGGCTCCTCAAAGACCCCAAAGTTGGAATAAGTGTAATAGGGAGGAGGCAAAGGAGGATCAAAACAATACCCGGCACCGGTAGTATAAAACCGAGCGAAGGTCGTAGGAGCAGCCTGTGATCTCCTCGGATCAGTAAACATGAAGCCTTGCATCAAGTTGTTCTCCTTGAAGAGGCCATAATCCTGATCCAAGTGAATGTAAGGGACGGCATCAACCCCTACCATGTATGCCGCACGATCAGCCTCTGAAAGTTGTTGGTAGTGGTGCCCTAGGCACGTTTAATAAACGTTGTAATTGTTATCATTTATTTCATATCAATAAAGAGATGTTTTGATTATTATTGTTGTTCATGTTTACTTATAATAATCCCCGTCCCTAGTGCTTGTTAAGCACTAGTATAAAGGCTAAATGATCATGGGATGATCATGTTAGATTTATGGGTACTTGTTTGGAACAAGGTACTGGACTTGACCCGCTGCATGAGATTTATGTCATGGTCTATGTCGTACATATATCTCATATTAGTTATGTCATTTGAATCCTTAGACATGAAGTTATTATAGTCTTCCACTTGATGAACATTGTGTTTGACATATTCAAACGCTACCTTAACACGGTAGTTATAAAGGGTATGATTGGCATAATCGGATTCCCGTTGGGAAGAATAATAAGCTAAATGGATTTGTCCCTCCACGGAGAGATGTCAAGCTTGGGCCCCTCGAAGGAATGATGTTGATGAAATGTTCGGCCGGACTCAAATGGATTGATTGGATCAATAGCATTTGAATTATCAACATATTCGGAATCGAGAAAGTATTGAACAAAACAAATTGACTGTTTGACCATGACTTGTGTTCAATGACATCGTGGACAAAGGGATTGTGACATATTCTAAAGGAATGCGAAATTGTATCTAGTTACACTATTTGGATAGGTATGACGGTTTCTAGAACCTAATCATATCTTATGGGTTCATGTTTGAGCCCATTGCCAACTTAGTGTAATCCTAGAGGGTCACATACAAATAGAACGAATCATAAAGGACTAAATTGGAATTATGGAAAAATGTCAGGCTTTGGCTCTGGCACGGTCGTGCGCCTTAAAATGGCACGGCCGTGCCATAAATCCAAACCAAGGCAAATCTGTCGACATGTTTGGCACGACCGTGCCAAGAAGTCAAGCACGACCGTGCCGAAATTGGTCGACTGGGGAAATCACGCGGACCTGATGGCACGACCGTGCCAGATTATAGGGCACGACCGTGCCAGTCAAGTCGGCCAGAATTCCTTGTTGCCTAATTTGGTGACGGGATTTAGGACTCCTAAGTCCTTAAGGGTTAAGGATTGGGACCTATTTAAAGATCCTTTCAGCAGCCATTAGACAGATGATTGTGAGTGCCTCCATAAGGTTTTGAGAGGTTATTTTTCTTGTTCTAAGATCCCAAAAGTGAAGAACAAGAATATTCATAATTCCATATAGTTCTTGCAATTGTGAAAGTGTGTTTCACAATTTGGTCTAGCAACCAAGATCAAGAAGTTACTTGATATTCGTTCGTGGTGTGGATACCGCTAGAGGGTGAAGCTCATCATCTTCAAGGTTCGCGTTCTTGATCAAGTTTCAAAATCTCCACCAAGTTCAAAAGCTAGAAATTCATAGCCATCAAGGGTTAGTTATTCCTCTATTCATCTTGTTGTATTTGATTTAATCATATGAACGGATCCATGGCTTTGGGTTTCTTAAAATTTTAAATGCTTTATTCCGCTGCGCATGTTTGATCGAAACCCAACAGTGGTATCAGAGCCCCGTTCATGTTGATTATTTCAATACTAAGATCATGTTGTGTGTATATAAATTGTTTATGTCCTAGCATGATATGAATATTGGATTACGTGATGTTTATGTGTTATATGATTTTATGTGGTTTATTGTTTTAAAAACTTTAATCGCACTATTCAATCGCAATAAAAATTATGGTGGATTTAAAATTGTTTGTATTATCAATTTTTGATTGGATTAAAGTTTTGATATTTTAGGGATTCAAGAATAAATTGTTTATTCAAGGTTTTGTTGATCATGGTGATTGGATCACCAAGAACACCAAATCCTTATTGAATCGGGAAAAACAATTTTGAGACAAATTTTGGAACTTTAAAATTTTGATTTTCGGAAGGGTCCGACCGGACCCATACCTTGACCCGGCCGGACCTAGGGTTTGGCACGGGGAAGGGCTTGGGTATTGGGTGTGGATCTTGGGTTTAAATTTCCTATTTGTTTTAGTCTTGTGAGTCTAAGATTGGTTCAAGGTTTGGATGGCTAATCTACGTTCATCGAGATTGTGTTTCCCAAACTTGATCGCAATCGAAGTTTCAAAGATAAAACGAAGTTAGAATTATGAAGATTTCATAATTTCTAAAATTGAGAAACAAAGTTCTTGATTCAAAGATTGGAGATCCATGTGGAATTGTGAATGCAATTGGCCTACGTTCATCGAGACCATCTATTGCTTAGTTTCGGCCACATGGACTACTTTCTTGGTTTCTTGAATAAGTGCGGAATTGTGGATGCCATATGGCTTAGTTTCGGTCGCACTTTTTGTTGTCTTGATTTGGAGATGATAACCAAAGTTCAAATAGTCTCATCCTCATAATTATAGAGAAACTAATGACACATAAATATTATGCTTAAATTAATGGAGATTAATTTAGTGGCTAAACTTGATGTGTAACATGTTTATATTATGTGCTCATAAATGTGTTATATGCTATATATGATGAACCTTCAAAGAAAGTTTTAAGTCCTTTTGCCATGCCATGATTAAAACACTTGTTTATACATGAGTAATTTTATGTGGCCTTGCCAAAGCGAGGTGCATTGATTTTATTCATGTTTGAGCAAGATGAGTGAATAAGAGTTTCCTATGCGTTTAAAATGGTTGGACTTAATTAAGCGTCAAAACAGTTTTGGGCTTAAGGCAAAGATGAGATTTAACATACTTTTTGAAATTGGATTTCTTAAAGAATCTCATGAAAAGAACTGAGAGTCATATGAGATATGATTGACAAGAGTTGTCTACCTAATTGATTTAATTTTGAGCGGTGCGCCAAAGCGTACTCAAAATTAGATTAAAGCGGGATCTCAACCCATTTAAATTATACTATACATTGGATGTATAAAGAAGGTTGTATAATTTGGTGGGAGTATTTTGTTTTAAAATACATTATTTATCTCTTTAATGAAAATCGGTACTTATTAAATTTTGGAAATTTTGCATATTTGTAGACAATGACTAATAACACTCAATCAATGTCGTTGCGATCGATCCTTGAGAAGGATAAGCTCGAAGAGAATGGTACAAACTTTATGGATTGGATCCGTAGCATAAGAATCGTTCTTAGGCAAGAAGATAAGTTGTACATTCTCGATGGGCCTCTCCCCGCTGAACCACCGCCTACTGCCCCTAGGGTAGAAAGAGACAATTACAAGAAACATCGTAATGATTCTAGAGATGTAAGTTATCTCATGCTTGCTGCTATGTGTTCAAAACTCCAACAAAGTTTGGAACATTTGGAAGCCTATGAGATAGGCGTGGAGTTGAGAACCATGTTTCAAGAGCAAGCTAGGCAAGAGAGGTACAAGACCATTGTTGCATTCACTACTTGTAAAATGAATGAAGGGCAACAAGTGAGTCCTCACTTTCTTAAAATGAAAGGTTATGTAGAGCACCTTGAGAAACTTGGCTATCCAATCCCATTGGAGCTAGCCACGGATCTCATTCTTAATTCATTGCCTAAAAGTTATAATCAGTTTGTGATGAATTATAACATGCATGGAATGGATAAGAATCTCTCTGAGTTGCATGGGATGCTCAAAACTGCAGAGATGAAAATTGTGGAGAAAGGTTCTCCCGTGCTCTTGGTTCATGATGGGAAGAAGCCTGGTGCCAAAGGCAAGGGTAAGGCAAAAGTTGTCAAACCTAAGATAAGCAAGGAAAAGGTTGCCAAGGCTTCTGAGGCAAAACCCGATACACAAAAGGATGCAATTTGTTTCCATTGTCAAGAAATTGGTCATTGGAAACGTAATTGCAAGGCTTTCTGGAAGAGCAAAAGAAGAAGAAGGGCAGCAAGGCTGCGTCGACTTCAGGTATCTATATGATAGATATTCTCCTTTCTACCACTGATTCTTGGGTATTGGATACTGGATGTGGTTCTCACATTTGTCTAAATGTGCAGGGACTAAAGAATAGGAGACTGCTTAAAGAAGGTGAAGTAGATCTACGCGTGGGAAATGGAGCAAGAGTTGCTGCATTAGCCGTAGGGACTTATGAAGTCACTTTACCTTCCGGATTAATTCTTGTTTTGAACAATTGTTATTATGTTCCGGATTTAAGCAGAAATATTATTTCAATTTCTTGTTTGGATAATGAAGGTTTTAAGTTTCTTATTGAGAATAAGAAATTTTCTATTTATTTAAATGATGTTCTTTATGGTATTGCTAATTCATTTAATGGCCTTTATATCTTGGATGTCAAGAATGAAAATAATGTCTATCATGTAAATAAGAAATCTAAACCTAATGATGTAAATCATACTTATTTGTGGTATTGCCGTCTTGGTCATATTAATGAGAAGCGTATCTCAAAACTCCATGGGGACGGACTCTTGGGTTCATGTGACTTAGAGTCATATGATACTTGTGAGTCGTGTCTTCTTGGAAAAATGACTAAGACACCTTTTACCAAGTTGGGTGAAAGGGCAAGCGACTTATTGGGGTTGATACATTCCGATGTATGCGGACCATTAAGTAGCAATGCTAGGGGAGGATTTCAATACTTCATAACCTTCACTGATGATTATAGTAGATTTGGGTATGTTTACCTAATGAAACATAAAAGTGAAGCATTTGAGATATTTAGAATATTTCAAAATGAAGTAGAAAAACAACTTGGCAAAAGTATAAAAGCACTTCGATCAGATCGAGGTGGAGAATACTTAAGTCAAGAATTTGATGATCATCTAAAGAATTGTGGAATAGTTTCACAATTGACTCCACAGGGAACACCACAATGGAATGGTGTGTCCGAGAGGAGGAATCGTACTTTGTTAGACATGGTTCGATCAATGATGAGTCAAGTTGATCTTCCAATATCCTTTTGGGGTTACTCTCTAGAAACCGCTGCTTTCACACTAAATCGTGTTCCAACTAAATCGGTTCAAAAGACTCCATATGAGATGTGGAGCGGAAAGAAGCCTTGTCTATCTTTCATGAAGATTTGGGGTTGTGAAGTTTTTGTCAAAAGACTTATCTCAGACAAACTTGCACACAAATCTGATAAATGTATTTTCGTGGGATATCCTAAGGAAACTAAAGGATATTACTTTTACAACCGAGAGGACAACAAAGTGTTTGTTGCCCGAACTGGTGTCTTTCTAGAGAAAGAGTTTCTCTCCAAAGAAATCAGTGGGAGTAAAATAAATCTTGAAGAAATTTGAGGCCCAGAAAATAACATTGAACCAATAGTGGAACAAGAACAAGAACCACAAGGAGTTGTGGAACCTGTTCAAAGTACACAAGCAACTCACAGATCTAGTAGGTTACAATCCGAGCCCGAGAGATATGGATTTCTCGTAACGGATAGTAATGAGGTAGAAATCATTGAGAATGATGAACCGTCAACCTACCAAGAGGCGATGTCTTCTCCTGATTCGGACAAGTGGCTTGGAGCCATGGAATCCGAATTGCAATCCATGCAAGACAATCAAGTTTGGAATTTGATTGATGCGCCCGAAGGTGTAAAAACCATAGGATGCAAATGGGTCTTCAAGAAGAAGACTGACATGGATGGGAAGGTGCATACTTACAAAGCTAGGCTTGTAGCGAAAGGTTATAGGCAAGTTCATGGTATTGACTATGATGAGACCTTTTCACCCGTAGCAATGATCAAGTCTATAGAATTTTGCTTGCCATTGCCGCATATCATGACTATGAAATATGGCAGATGGACGTCAACACCGCTTTCCTGAATGGAAAACTTCAAGAGGATGTGTATATGACACAACCAGAAGGTTTTGAACAAGATTCTAAGGTATGCAAATTGCAGAGATCCATCTATGGATTGAAGCAAGCTTCTAGGAGTTGGAATCTCCGTTTTGATGAATCGGTCAAAGAGTTTGGTTTCATCAAGAATGAAGATGAGCCTTGTGTATACAAGAATATTAGTGGGAGCATAGTGCTATTCCTTGTTTTATACGTGGATGACATATTGCTCATTGGAAACGACATTCCTACACTTCAGTCTGTGAAGACTTGGTTAGGAAAGTGTTTTGCAATGAAAGATATGGGTGAAGCCGCATATATTCTTGGCATTAAGATCTATAGAGATAGATCAAGGAGACTGCTTGGTTTAAGCCAAAGTACATACATTGACAAGGTCATTAGAAGATTCCGTATGGAAAACTCTAAGAGAGGGACCTTGCCCGTGTTACATGGAGTTTCTCTAAGCAAGACTCAATGTCCTAAGACAAACGATGAGCGTGAGAAAATGAATGATGTTCCATATGCTTCGGCAATTGGGTCCATCATGTATGCCATGATTTGTACTAGGCCGGATGTGTCTTATGCTTTGAGCATGACAAGTAGATACCAATCCGACCCTGGCGAAAATCACTGGATAGCTGTAAAAGCGATTCTTAAGTACTTGAGAAGAACTAAAGACTCCCTTTTGGTCTATGGAGGAATGGAAGATGATCTCGTCGTAAATGCTTACACGGATGCAAGCTTCCAAACCGACAAAGATAATATCCGATCGCAATCGGGTTTTGTGTTTATGTTAAATGGTGGAGCTGTAAGCTGGAAGAGTTCCAAGCAAAGTACAACCGCTGATTCTACAACAGAAGCTGAGTATATTGCTGCATCGGATGCTGCAAAGGAAGCTGTTTGGATTAAGAAGTTCATAACTGAACTTGAAGTGGTTCCTAGTATTGTAGTCCAATAGACCTTTATTGCGACAATAATGGTGCTATTGCTCAAGAAAAGGAACCAAGAGCACATCAGAAATCCAAACACATACTTAGGCGTTTTCATATCATTCGAGAGATCGTTGATAGGGGAGACGTAAATATATGCAGAGTACCTACTGATGACAATGTTGCGGACCCGCTAACAAAGGGACTTCCACAAGCTAAACATGATGGTCATGTTAGGTCCATGGGTATTAGATACATGGGAGATTGGGCCTAGGGTAAGTGGGAGATTGTTGGTAGTGGTGCCCTAGGCACGTTAAATAAACGTTGTAATTGTTATCATTTATTTCATATCAATAAAGAGATGTTTTGATTATTATTGTTGTTCATGTTTACTTATAATAATCCCCATCCCTAGTGCTTGTTAAGCACTAGTATAAAGGCTAAATGATCATGGGATGATCATGTTAGATTTATGGGTACTTGTTTGGAACAAGGTACTGGACTTGACCCGCTGCATGAGATTTATGTCATGGTCTATGTCGTACATATATCTCATATTAGTTATGTCATTTGAATCCTTAGACATGAAGTTATTATAGTCTTCCACTTGATGAACATTGTGTTTGACATATTCAAACGCTACCTTAACACGGTAGTTATAAAGGGTATGATTGGCATAATCGGATTCCCGTTGGGAAGAATAATAAGCTAAATGGATTTGTCCCTCCACGGAGAGATGTCAAGCTTGGGCCCCTCGAAGGAATGATGTTGATGAAATGTTCGGCCGGACTCAAATGGATTGATTGGATCAATAGCATTTGAATTATCAACATATTCGGAATCGAGAAAGTATTGAACAAAACAAGTTGACTGTTTGACCATGACTTGTGTTCAATGACATCGTGGACAAAGGGATTGTGACATATTCTAAAGGAATGCGAAATTGTATCTAGTTACACTATTTGGATAGGTATGACGGTTTGCTAGAACCTAATCATATCTTATGGGTTCATGTTTGAGCCCATTGCCAACTTAGTGTAATCCTAGAGGGTCACACACAAATAGAACGAATCATAAAGGACTAAATTGGAATTATGGAAAAATGTTAGGCTTTGGCTCTGGCACGGTCGTGCGCCTTAAAATGGCACGGCCGTGCCATAAATCCAAACCAAGGCAAATCTGTCGACATGTTTGGCACGACCGTGCCAAGAAGTCAAGCACGACCGTGCCGAAATTGGTCGACTGGGGAAATCACGCGGACCTGATGGCACGACCGTGCCAGATTATAGGGCACGACCGTGCCAGTCAAGTCGGCCAGAATTCCTTGTTGCCTAATTTGGTGACGGGATTTAGGACTCCTAAGTCCTTAAGGGTTAAGGATTGGGACCTATTTAAAGATCCTTTCAGCAGCCATTAGACAGATGATTGTGAGTGCCTCCATAAGGTTTTGAGAGGTTATTTTTCTTGTTCTAAGATCCCAAAAGTGAAGAACAAGAATATTCATAATTCCATATAGTTCTTGCAATTGTGAAAGTGTGTTTCACAATTTGGTCTAGCAACCAAGATCAAGAAGTTACTTGATATTCGTTCGTGGTGTGGATACCGCTAGAGGGTGAAGCTCATCATCTTCAAGGTTCGCGTTCTTGATCAAGTTTCAAAATCTCCACCAAGTTCAAAAGCTAGAAATTCATAGCCATCAAGGGTTAGTTATTCCTCTATTCATCTTGTTGTATTTGATTTAATCATATGAACGGATCCATGGCTTTGGGTTTCTTGAAATTTTAAATGCTTTATTCGCTGCGCATGTTTGATAGAAACCCAACAAAAGTGACCTCCAATTACGAGGGCATAAAGGAGGAACGTCTGGAACTGCAGGACGAGGGGGGTTAAAAGTCTGTCACCTGGGTACCATGCTGCCAAAACACTCTGTCTCCCAAATACAGAGCCATGCAGTCACCCGAACTCATCAAAAGCCGAGAACGGGTAGGAATAAGAGTATGCTCAAACCAGTGCTGAACTGATCTCCACGGATACAAAGAGAAGGCAACGGACTCAAGCCTTAAGGTGTCCAAGTGCCGTCGGGCCGAAGTAAGACTAATGGGGTTCGTACCAGTCTTCACATTCCTCTCCTTGTACGCCCACCGTGCGCAGTCCGGATACTGGGGCTGGCCTTCCTTGGCAATCTTGAAATCCCTCAGATTCAGGATAGCAAAAGCCCAAAGCTGTAGACAAGAGGCAGAAACAAAGTTAATGACAGTCAACGAAAAAGGCAGTTATGACCAAGGCAAGGAGAATATAAAAGGGACAGTAAGTGGTATACCTCCCACAGCAAGCTGAAGCCCGTAACCGAGCTAGTGGTCGAGCGGCTGGTCAAATCCATGCCGTGATAACAAGCAGCTAAGCCCGCTGCGCCCCAGTTATACTAGCCGATCTGGTCCAAATCCACTAACAAGTCAAGCAGAGCCAAAGAGGCCGAAGATCCCCCGTTGGCAAACAGAGTATGGGATAACAAGTACCAAATAAAGCAACGGGCCATGGCATCGACCCGATTAGCAGTAACACCTCGAGCCTCAGCCATCAAGATGTTGAAATAGGCCCGGATTCGCCCCCATGTCACTCGAGAATTCTTGACCTCGAACCGGCAGTCAACCAAAGCCAGTAACTCGTCCGGAGTCCGAACAGCCCCTCTCAAACCAAAAGGGACAGGCATCCCTATGAACGGCAAGCCCGTCAAAGCTGTGAAATCGGTAGGCGTCATAGTCACCTCGCCCATGGGTAAATGGAAGGTATGGGTGGTGTCCCACCATCTTTCCCTCAATGCCTGGGCCACATCGGGGTTATTCTTCAAAGCTGGGAGGCTGGTGACAAAAAGACCAAAATGAGTCCCTGTAACTCGGGCCCGAACATTCTCAGGCAACCTCTTCCATATAGAGATGGGCCCATGAGCCCCACCACGAATCTCTATCGGACGGGTCCACTCCTGAAAAGAAAGGAACAGCGAAAATTTCATCAGAATGACTGCTAGAAAACGGATGAACCCAATACAGAGATTTCAATGGCAGAAAAATGTACAAGCAAGTGTGTGAACATGAAAATGGGCGCCCCAACATGTTTCTTACAACAAATCAGCAGCAACGAACAACATGCAAGGAATGATCAATAAAGCTGCTGCAAAAATATTTTGGGTAAAGAAAACGGAACTTCATGAAATCCAAAATCGACAAGAAAGGTGAGGCATTATTACCAAATCCGAAGTCACAAAGTGAGAAATGTGGGTATAAGGCCGGAAGGTAAGCAAGCTCGGGTCCATAGCTTCAACCCCAATCTCGGGCTCCTCGCCCTGTGGCATCTCGAATGGAGGTGATTGTTGACGATCCGACATCGTTTCTGTGATGGAATTGATCCTAGAGCAGCAAGAAAGTGTTTTGGGGGGATTTCTCTACGAAAATTTGGTTTGAAATTGGGAGGGTTCTTCAAATTTTTGAAAACTTGTCGAAAAACAGTGAACCGCCTGTTTAATATGCTAAACTTATGCGCCAAGCGCGCGCCCCCCGACATACTCATCCGAGGCGCGCGCATCCCATAACGAGGCCCGGACGCGCGCTCTTCCCATCATCAGGCAGGTTTCGAAGCAGTCTCCCATGCAAGAAACCATACACCGTATCAAGGTTTCCCCACGGATTCCGAACTCCCTAAGTTCTGTTACGGGTACCATACCCCCCCTCAAGGGTCAATCTCAACATTTCATCCCCAGCAGGGATATTTTTCTGGTCGTGGTCAACTGTGCCCGCACCCCACAATTCAAAAAGTCAAGTGTGACTCCAAGTGACACGAGACTTCGAAGCAATACCTCATCAACGAATTTCACTAACGGATTCGTCCTCAAAGGTTCACTAACGGCCTCTTAAAAGGTTCACTAATGGCCTCTCCAAAGGTTCACTAACGGCCTCATCAAAGGTTCACTAACGGCCTCATCAAAGGTTCACTAACGGCCTCCTCAAAGGTTCACTAACGGCCTCCCCAAAGGTTCACCAACGGCCTCCTCAAAGGTTCACCAACGGCCTCTTCAAAGGTTCACTAACGGCCTTTCCAAAAGGTTCACTGACGGCCTCGTTCAAAAGGTTCACTAACGGCCTCATTCAAAATTTTCAGCCGGCAGGTTCACCTAACGGACCATGCCACCCCCTCTATCAACAAAAGCCGCTCACACAGGGAGCGTACCACTATCTCTCGCAATTTCAAATTCCTGCTTTCATCGAGTCTTTGCTTTTTCTTGGTGATGTCCTCGGCGAGTGTTTTTAACTTTCGTCGACGCGTTTTTCTTTGCAATCCACGTCGCCGAGGGGCTCTGTAGACACCCCGCCTTGGACCGCTCACCCCGATTGCACATTTGATCTTGTGTTTCTCCCCATTTTAAGTATTTCTCGTTAGTTTCTGTCACTTCCGTTAAGTTCCTGACTGACTTCGTTAAGTCTTGGGACTAAACTGAATAATAGGGCTGACTTTCTAGTCCATTCTTTCAAAATTGCCTTCTCTGAGTCGCGCGCCTCCGACAGGAGGAGCCAGACGCGCACGCCTCCCGCACCCAAAGCATGAAGCGCGCGCCTCTGGGCGTCAGTTACAGATTTCTGGCCAGGATTCTCTCCCTTGCTCAATTTACAGGATTTTGCCCGGGAATGATTTCTTGGTGACCGAGTTTTGGCACCAAAAACATCCCTCTTACACCTATAAAAACCTCCCTTCACCTCCATTTTCAGGGACCGAAAACTTGAACAAAAACTTAAGACAAAACTTTGACCTTGGAAACCTTTGGCTCTTAATCTCACACTTTCAATAAGAAATCAAATTTCTTACTTTCAAAGCATTTTCCAAAGGATTTCTCCAAGTAATTCAACAAAAAGTGTTTGAAGTCTCTTGAAGTCTAGGTAAAGCTCTTTCTTTCCCCTTCTCAACTTCATCTCTTTTCTCTTTCTTTTCGTTTTATCAAAGTGCAATCACCCAAATCATTTTGGGACATGACTCTAGTGATCACCTCATCTCATTGAGGTCGGTTAAGGAGTTATCTCCTACATTCCAAACTCTATTTTAAACCCCTTTTTATGATTTAAAGAAGAAGAAGAAGAACGTTTATTATTCATGTAGATTTTGATCAAGCAAGACCAACTTTAGTTGGGTGAGATGGGTGTTTCGGTACTTCCCATCTCGTAATCTATCCCCCGAACCTCAAAACAAAGAATCTCTGTTTTCGTAATCAAATTTAGGCTATTATCAATAGGTTTTTCTTATGTTCCTCAAAACATAGGTGGCGACTCTAAAACAAGTTAGACATCCTAGGATAATTCACGCGCTCTAGCCAAGCCGTGGTCCCCCGGGGTATCTACAACTTCATCATCATCACTCTCACGGAGAAGCTGGAGCTATTCGCGAGACATGGAGTGGATTTCCCCTATCAATTGGGAAAGGTGCCCTTCATAATTGGAGATTTCCGAGCTTCTTGCTACTTCTGACATGTTTCCCTCATCATAAGGACATACCCTTTTAACCAATCTTTTGACGGTTGACAAGCTACATGGTTCTATGACGTGCAAATGATCATTGTGAGGAGAATAACACTAATTTGGACCGTGGCTTTAGCCTTCCGCCTCATTCTTAATGGCCATTTTTATTTCCTCCATGCATTCTTCGTACGTTAGATTGTGCTCGGTGAGCTTAATCACAACCAACTCATTGGCGTTCCGGTGTTGGACCCTTGCACTCAGTATGTTGGCCACCATACAGTCTGAGGGACACTTCATCTTTCCCTCTTGTACACATGCCCACAGGATTTCCTTCCATCTTTCTGTTGGTGTTGGTGCCCTAAGCACGTTTGTTAAACATTGTATAAGTTATCATTTTATTCATAATAATAAAGAGATAATAAGATTATTATTATGACTCGTGTTTGCTTATAATAATCTCCGTCCCTAGAGCTTGTTAAGCACTAGTATAAAGGCTAAATGATCATGGGATGATCATGTTAGATTTATGGGTACTTGTTTGGAACAAGGTACTGGACATGACCCGCGGTATGAGATTTATGTCATGGTGAATGTCATATATAAATCTCATATTAGTTATGTCATTTGAATCCTTAGACATGAAGTTATTATAGCCTTCCACTTCATGAAGATTATGTTTGACATATTCAAACGCTGCCTTAACACGGTAGTTATAAAGGGTATGATTGGCATAATCGGATTCAAGTAGGGAAGAATAATAAGCTAAATGGATTTGTCCCTCTTCGGAGAGATGTCAAGCTTGGGTCCCTCGAAGGAATGGTGTTGGTGAAATGTTTGGCCAAACTCAAATGGATTGATTGGATCAATGTCATTTAGATTATCAACATATTCGGAATCGAGAAAGCATTGAACAATACAAGTTGACTTGTTGACCATGACTTGTGTTCAATGACATCGTGGACAAAGGGATTATGACATGTTCTAAAGGAATGCGAACTTGTATCTAGTTATACTATTTGGGTAGGTATGACGGTTTGCTAGAACCTAATCATATCTTATGGTTTCATGTTTGAACCCATTGCCAACTTAGTATAATCCTAGAGGGTCAAACACAATAGAACGAATCCTAAATAAGGACTATATTGGAAATTTTGGAAAATTGGATTTTCTGGGCTGTTTGGGCGACCGCACAGGGATTTGGGCGGCCGCACGCCTCAGTTTGGGCGGCCGCACAATACTGTCGGGGACAGATTCCTAATTTAACTTGGAATCGAATTTTAGACGTGTTTTAACACAAGTTTCGTATTTGGAATAGGTCTTACTTGTGTATAAACATTAGAATTCGGCCACAACTTAATGCTAATGTTTGTGTGAGTCTCCAAAGAGTTTGAGAGAGTTTTATTTTGTTCTAAGAGATCCTAGATTGAAGAACAAAATTATACACAAATAATATTCAATATAGTTCATGTTTAATTATGAAAACGTGTTTCATAATTTGGTCTAGCAACCAAGATCAAGTGTTCTTGATATTCGTTCGCGTGTGGATGCTTCTAAAGGGTGAAACTTATCATCTTCAAAGTTCGTGATTCTTACTATGTTCGTGATCAAGGTTTTAAGCCTCTATCGAATTCAAGGTTGCATAATCAAAGGCATCAAGGGTTAGTATTCTAGTATTCATCATATTTTATTTGACTTAATCATACGAATGGATCTATGGGCTTTGGGTTTCATTAAAATTTAAATGCTTAATTCCGCTGCGCATGTTACTCCGAAACCCAACAGTGGTATCAGAGCCCCGTTCATGTTGATTAATTCAATACTTTGATCATGTTGTGTGTATATAAATTGTTTATGTGCCTAACATGATATGAATATTGGATTATATGATGTTTATGTGTTATGTGATTTTATGTGGTTTATTGTTTTACAACTTTAATCGCACGATTCAATCGCAATAAATATTATGATGGATTCTGAATTGTTTGATTATTAATTCTGATTGGATCATGGTTTTAATAATCGGGGAAAAACAATTTTGAGACAAATTTTCGAAACTTAAAAATTCCTTCTGTTCAACTTGGGCGACCGCACAGAATCACATGTGCGGCCGCACACTTTTGGGCGACCGCATAGTGCCTTATGGGCGGCCGCAGAGTACCAGGTTTCTGTTCTGATTTTGGTGAAAATCTGAATTTGGAATTTTCGAGAGGTCCAACCGAGCCAGTAACAAAACCAGGCCAGACCTGCTGATCTGGAATGGGTTTTGGGTAGTTGGTTTGAGTGTGGATCTTGGGGTTTGATTTTCCTATTTGTTTTAGTCTTGTGACTCCAAGATTGGTTCAAGGTTTGGATGGCTAATCTATGTTCATCGAGATTGTGTTTCCCAAACTTGATCGCAATCAAAGTTTCAAAGATAAAACGAAGTTAGAATTATGAAGAGTTCATAATTGCTAAAATTGAGAAACAAAGTTCTTGATTCAATGATTGGAGATTCATGTGGAATTGTGGATGCAATTGGCCTACGTTTATCGAGACCATCTATTGCTTAGTTTCGGCCACATGGACTACTTTCTTGGTTTTTTTGAATTAGTGCGGAATTGTGGATGCCTTATGGCTTAGTTTCGGCCGCACTTCTTGTTGTCTTGATTTGGAAGAAGATAACCAAAGTTCAAAGAATCTCATCCTCATAATTATAGAGAAACTAATGACACATAAATATTATGCTTAAATTAATGGAGATTAATTTAGTGGCTAAACTTGTTGCGTAACATGTTTATCTTGTATGCTCATAAATGTGTTGTATGCTATATGTGATGAACATTCAAAGAAAGTTTTAAGTTCCTTTTGCCATGCCATGATTAAAACACTTGTTTATACATGGGTGATTTTGATGTGGGTTCGCCTCCGCGAGGTGCATTAATTTTATTCATGTATGAGCAAGATGAGGTTCATTAATTCAATGTGGGCTTCCCTCCGCAAGGTGAATTAAATTGAATGGTTCCTATACGTTTAAAATGGTTGAACTTAATAAGGCGTCAAAACGGTTTTGGGCCTAGGCAAAAGATGAGATTAAACATGCTTTCGAAATTGGATCCCTAAGAATCATATGAGATATGATTGGCAAGAAATTGTCTACCTAATTAATTTGATTTAGAACGGTCCGCCTCCGTGGACTCAAAGTTAAATTAAAGTTGGATCTTAGCCCAGTATCAAAAGAGTCTCATGAAAGGATCTAAGAGTCATATGAGATATGATTGACAGGGTTGTCTACCTAATTAATTTAGTTTTGAGCGGTCCGCCTCCGTGGACTCAAAATTAAATTAAAGTTGGATCTTAGCCCATTTAAATTAAATTATACATTGGATGTATATGAAGGTTATATAAGTTAGTGGGAGTATTTTTTGAAAATACATTATTTATCTCTTTAATGAGATTGGTACTTGTAAAATTTTGGAAATTTTGCATGAGTTGTAGATAATGACAACTAACTTCGCTGCGATCAATCCTTGATAAGGATAAAGCTTCAAAGAGAATGGTACAAACTTCATGGATTGGATCCTGAGCCTAAGAATGGTTCTAAGGCAAGAAGATGGGTTGTACATTCTTAATGGGCCTATTCCTAAAGAACCCAATGCCGGAATAGACAATCACAAGAATCATGAGTATGATTCTAGGAATGTGAGTTGTCTCAAGCTCACGAATATGTTCTCAAAACTTCAATAAAGTTTGGAACTTTGGAAGCCTATTAGATAGGCGTGGAGTTGAGTCACATGTTTCAAAGAGCAATCTAGGCAAGAAAGGTATAAAACCATTATTGCATTCACTTCTTGCAAAAGGAGTAAAGGGCAATAAGTGGAACCTCGCATGCTTAAGATGAAGGCTACGTAGAACATCTTGAGAAACTTGGTTGTCCAATTGGATTGGAGCAAGCCACGGATCTCATTCTTGATTCGTTGTTCAAATGTTATGATCACTTAGTGATGAACTATGACATGCTTAGAATGAATAAGAATCTCTTCGAATTGCATTAACATGCTGAAAAATTGCGAAGATGAAGATATTGGAGAATGGTTCTCCAGAGCTCATGGTTCATAATGGAAAAGGGTCAAATGCCAAAAGAAAGGTAAGACAAGGGTTGTCAAAACCTAAAACTATAATTGATGCAATTTGGTAAAATGGCAATTGGATTGACCATTTAAAATTGTAGTCAAAAGGTAAGACAAGAGTTGTCAAACCTAAAGGAAATAATTGTGGTTAAAATTATAACTCTAATTGATGCAATTTGGTAAAGTGGCAATTGGATTGACCATCTAAAATTGTAGTCATAATTCTGGACGATCAATAAAAGGAATGGTAGTGGGACTACCACTTGGGATATTTATGTTATAAATTAATCTTTCTAAATTTAATTATTGGGTATTGGATACCAGAATAATTAGTAAATTGAAAGACTACTTATAAGTAAAGGTTGATCTATGAATGGTAATGATGCAAGAGTTGCAACATTATTCATAGAACACTTGTAAAGTGGCTTTACTAATGAAGTAGGAAATATTATTTTGTTATAAGATAATGAAGGATATTTATTTCTTATTTGGAATAAGAAAGGTGCTTTATTTATTATGATTTACTTCATTGTGTTATCATATAAATAAATCTTATATCCTAAATCTTGAAGAACAAAGTAATAAAGGCTATAACATAAATAATTAAAATTCTTTATGCATTATTGTTTTGATCAAATAAATGAGAAATGCATATCTAAAATTCCATGGAACGGAGTTTTAAGTCATATGATTTGGAATCATATGATTTATGCAAATTTTATTTACTTGGACCAAGACATCTTTTGCTATGAATAGTGAAAGGCTAATATCTTACTTGACCTAATACATGTCCATGTATATGGTGCATTAATTAGCAATCCTAAAAGAGAATTTTGGTCGGACTTGGTAAAACTATTCAAAGATTCTGATTGGATCAAGATGATGAATAATTTAACCAAGAATTTGACAGTCATCATTAAAGTTGTGAAATGGTTTCACAACTTAACTTCACTAAGAACATCATTCTAAATGATGTGTCTACGTGGAAGTACAAGAATCTTATTGGATATGGTTCATTAGATGATAAAGTCAAATTAATCTTTCATTATTAATTTTGGGGTTATGTATTATAAACTGCTATAACTACACTAATTTGAGTTCCATCAAAAGAGGTTAAATGGTGAAAGAGAACTCGGTTTGTCTTTCATAAAGTTTTAAGATAGTGAGACCTTTTGGAAAGGAGCTGTCTGGGACACACTCACATTTAAATCTAATAAATATACTTTCATGGGATATCCTAAGAAAACTTGAGGATAATAATTTTACTCATACGAAACAAATAGTTTGTTGATTATGATGATACTGTTCTAGATAAATGGTTTATCTCTAAAAGAATCAGTGGGAGTAAAATATATCTCGAATGGTTCGAGACCCAGAAAATAGTATTTAACCTAAGATGGAAGTTGAACAAGTTTTCACAAGGAGTCATGAAAAGTCCGTTCAAGATATACAAATACTTGCATTACATGACAGGATATAATCTATTAGAAGAAATATTGGATATTTCGAAATAGAAAGTATTGAGGTAAAGTTCATTTAGAATGAAGTATTTACTACCTATCAAAGATGCAATATCAACTCCACATTTAGATTAATGGCTTGGAGTCATAAAATCTAAAAAGGCAATTCATGTATAATAATCAAGTTTGGAACTTGATCATTCTAACCTAAGGTGTAAAAACCAAAGGAGATGAATGACTTTTCTTGGAGAAAAACTTACATGGGTAGCAAGAAACTTATTAGAATTTTCATAGTCACTTGTTCATATTTTTGGAATATGAAATTTGACAAAGGATGCATTCCTCAACGGGAACTAAAGGTTTTAAAATAGTCAAGAAAATTCTAAAAGGTATGAAAGTTGCAAAGATTCATTGGATGGATTGAAGCAAGCTTTTGGGAGTTAGAATCTCCGTTTTGATAAGTCATAGAGTTTAGCTTGATCAAGAATGAAGATGAATCTTGTATATACAAGAAGATTAGTAGGAGCATGGTGCTATTACTTATCTAATATGTGGATGACATATTGCTCATTGGAAACGACATTCCTACACTTTAATCTGTAAAGATTTGGTTAAGAAAGTGTTTCGCAATGAAGAATATGGGTGAAGCCACATAAGTCATTGGCATTAAGATCTATAGAGATAGATCAAGGAAGCTAAATGGTTTAAAGCCATTGTACATACATTGACAAAGTCATAAGAAGATTTCGCAAGGAAAATTCCAAGAGAGGACATTTGTCAGTGATAGATAGAGTTTCTCTAAGCAAGACTCAATGTCCTAAAGACAAAAGATGAGCATGAGAAAATGAATGAGATGCCATTTGCTTCGGCAATTGGATCCATGATGTCATGATAAGTACTAAGCCGGATATATCTAATGCTTGGAGCATGACGAGTAGATATCAATCCGACACCAGTGAGATTCACTGGATGGCTATGAAAGCGATTCTTAAAGTACTTTAGAAGAACTAAAGATTCGTTTATGATCTATGAAGGTATGGAAGATGATCTCGGATGCATGCTTCCAAACCAACAAAGATGATAATAGATCGCAATCAGGTTTTGTGCATATGTCAAATAGTGGAACTGTAAGTTGGAATGGTTCCAAACAGAGTACAGTCACTAATTCTATGACTAAAACTAAGTATATTGCTTCATTGGATACTGCGATGGAAACTGTTTCGATTAAGAAGTTCGTTGGAGAACTTGAGATGGTTTCTAGTATTGCTAATCCACTAGACCTTATTAGTAACAATAGTAGTGCTATTGAATCAAGCAAAGGAACCAAGAGCACATCCCAAATCCAAACACATACTTAGGCGTTTTCTTATCGTTCGAGAAATCGTTGATAAGGGAGACGTAAATATATGCAAAGTACCAAGTAATGATAACGTTCCGGACACGCTAACAAAGGAACTTCCACAAACTAAACATGATGGTCATGTTAGGTCCATGGGTATTGGATACCTAGAGATTGGGCCTAGGGAAAGTGGGAGATTGTTGGTGTTGGTGCCCTAGGCACGTTTGTTAAACGTTGTATAAGTTATCATTTTATTCATAATGATAAAGAGATAATAAGATTATTATTATGACTCGTGTTTGCTTATAATAATCTCCGTCCCTAGAGCTTGTTAAGCACTAGTATAAAGGATAAATGATCATGGGATGATCATGTTAGATTTATGGGTACTTGTTTGGAACAAGGTACTGGACATGACCCGCGGTATGATATTTATGTCATGGTCAATGTCATATATAAATCTCATATTAGTTATGTCATTTGAATCCTTAGACATGAAGTTATTATAGTCTTCCACTTGATGAAGATTATGTTTGACATATTCAAACGCTGCATTAACAAGGTAGTTATAAAGGGTATGATTAGCATAATCGGATTCAAGTAAGGAAGAATAATAAGCTAAATGGATTTGTCCCTCTTCGGAGAGATGTCAAGCTTGGGCCCCTCGAAGGAATGGTATTGGTGAAATGTTTGGCCAAACTTAAATGGATTGATTGCATCAATGTCATTTGGATTATCAACATATTCGGAATCGAGAAAGTATTGCACAATACAAGTTGACTTGTTGACCATGACTTGTGTTCAATGACATCGTGGACAAAGGGATTATGACATGTTCTAAAGGAATGCGAACTTGTATCTAGTAATACTATTTGGGTAGGTATGACGGTTTGCTAGAACCTAATCATATCTTATGGTTTCATGTTTGAACCCATTGCCAACTTAGTACAATCCTAGAGGGTCACACACAATAGAACGAATCCTAAATAAGGACTATATTGGAAATTTTGGAAAATTGGATTTTCTGGGCTGTTTGGGCGACCGCACAGGGATTTGGGCGGCCGCACGCCTCAGTTTGAGCGGCCGCACAATACTGTCGGGGACAGATTCCTAATTTGACTTGGAATCGAATTTTGGACGGGTTTTAACACAAGTTTCCTATATGGAATAGGTCTTACTTGTGTATAAACATCAGAATTCGGCCACAACTTAATGCTTATGTTTGTGTGAGTCTCCAAAGAGTTTGAGAGAGTTTTATTTTGTTCTAAGAGATCCTAGATTGAAGAACAAAATTATACACAAATAATATTCAATATAGTTCATGTTTAATTATGAAAACGTGTTTCATAATTTGGTCTAGCAACCAAGATCAAGTGTTCTTGATATTCGTTCGCGTGTGGATACCGCTAGAGGGTGAAACTTATCATCTTCAAAGTTCGTGATTCTTACTATGTTCGTGATCAAGGTTTTAAGCCTCTATCGAATTCAAGGTTGCATAATCAAAGGAATCAAGGGTTAGTATTCTAGTATTCATCATATTGTATTTGACTTAATCATACGAATGGATCTATGGGCTTTGGGTTTTATTAAAATTTAAATGCTTAATTCCGCTGCGCATGTTACTCTGAAACCCAACACTTTCCCTGATTTCCATCAGCGGGGTGTTAAATTCCAAGAAGCTTACCGGTGCTGTCTCTCCAAGCTTGATCATGTTCACGTTGTTTTGCCCAAACTCAATCATGTTGATGGCGCTGTTGTCGGGGAAGGGAGGGATTGTTGACTACGTTTGGACCACGAGGATGTTCAAGCTTACCTTTATCAATCAAGTCTAGGATGATGCGCTTTACCATGGAGCATTCATCGGTATTGTGTCCGTGATAATTGTGAAAGGCACATCATCTACTTTTGTCGAGGTGTTTCCCGGGATTCCAGTGTTGGTAGTTAACTAAAGGTTTTGCAAGGCCTTGCTTGACTAGCCCTTCAAATACCTTGCTTATAGGCATCCCTAAATCCTCAAACCTTACGTATGGACATCTCTCCGAGCTTCCGGCCCTTTGTGGGGCTTGCCTCGGGTTTTCCCCTTGGATGTTATTGACTACCCCTGAGGTTTACTTCCCTTTGCCGGTAGTTGGAGGGCGGTATCTGTAGGAGCTACCATTACCTTGGGCGGAGGATTACTCACTGAGAGCCTTTTCGAACTTGGACCCAGCGGTTACCATAGCCCGGAGATTAGGATAGAAATGGTGACTAATCAAAGCCCGCAATTGAGGTTTCATACATGACTGAAAAATATCAAGTTGCTCATCCTCAGTAGGTGGATTGGAAATTTCTCCAAGTTTGTAATTCCATCTTTTATAGAATTCACCAATCGGTTCATCATTCCTTTGCAAGGTGCTTTGCAAGTCAGTGCGATTGGTTTCCCATTCCAAATTGGACCAGTATTTGGTGAGGAATGCGTCTTTGATTCGGTCCCATGTGTTCCGAGACTCGTCCTTTAGGTTAAAGAACCACTTGAGCGCATTTCCTCTCAAAGACAGTTGGAAGTGATCGGCCATTTGTTGCACGGTACAGCCCTTCGCCCTTATTGCTAAGGTGTAGGCATTGAGATGAGTCTTCGGGCAAGCAGTTCCATCAAACTTACCAATCTCTGGCATTTTGAATCTGTGAGGAAGGGGAACTATTTTATCGGGATTGGTAATTCCCAAGGCGGGTTTTTTCTCGTTCATCCCCTCAAACCTTTCTTCCATTTGTTTCAACTTTTCCATTAACCACCCCATTTGAGGGTCTATGTGTGGGCTAGAATTAATGGATCCCATGGTTTGGGTTGTCACCGGCATTATGGTCGGAGGCACGGTGGTGGATGGTATTACCCAGGGAATGTTTTTAGGTGGTGCATGGGTAGAGATAAACCCATATCCCGGATTATTTGCTGGGATGTACGACGTAGTGGCTTCGGAGGTTTGTGCATCTGGGTACTGAAATGGGTATGGCATCCCTTGGGATGCAGCTGGCAAAGCTGGAGGCGGTAACCCAGCGGTGGCCGGAGCTAAGGCTGCTCGGCTTGTTAGGGTTGGACCATATGGATTGAATCCGGGCGGATATGTGGGGAAACCTTCCGGAGGGATAAAGGAACCTGGGTGGTGGGTACACTTTGGTGAATGGCCGCTTGGAATGCGGGACGTGAGGTCGCCACATTACGGTAAGTTTGGGGAGGGGGAACTCGATTATAGCCCTGGGGTTGCACATTTTCAACCTCCTCTTCATCCATGATTTCCACAAAACCTCCATCATTCTCAAATATGACGGCTACCCCTCTCTGCCTCATGGCTTCCACAACCCTATTCTGCATATCTTCCTGATGTTTTCTGACACTTTCTTCCCTGGCCTTGGCGGCCTCTAGACCTTGTACCAACTCTTCCCTGGTGAGCCCATTAGGATCAACTACGTTGTCACCCCTACTGCTACTTCCTGCCGAACTAGTCATTCGGAGAAGTATGAGTGAAGCTGCTGATGAACTGTCAGACTCGGCACTAACCAGACGACGACCCGGAACTGTGACCCACTTCTTACGAGCTGCGGAGGAGAGGGAGGTTCATTTCAGACTCGGGTACCAGATTTGGCTAGTGTTTGGGAAAAGGCTTAGGGTCATGCAACATGCAAGCTTATTGTTTTCATTTATTTTGTTTTGTTCATGTTTACTTTAAACGCGTTTTATTCCTAATTGGTTGGAAAAGATTTCTCTTCTTTCTCGTAACTACTTTAAACCCTAGATAAGTGGAGGCCATCACTACGCCTATAGACCCCTCGAATTTCACCTGTATTGCACATTCCCAAGGACGGAATGTCCCGGACGAGGTTCCTATAGGGCACGCAGCTTCCACCGACCGAAAGAAACCAAACCTAGGATCTAGTGCGTCGCAAAGTTCCAATGCCCGGGCCATTCTTATCATTGTTAAGCCTCGGTTAGGATTAAGATTAACTTAACGCTTCAACAAAATTCCGGCATGACCTCTCTTTAATGAGGGATCCCGGACTTTAGCCTTGGGCTTAAAAATGACTAGGATGGATCAAGCATTAGGGCTTTAACGACACGGTGTCAACCTATCCTTAATACATGACTTTGGTTAATTATGGTTGGAATTAATGCATAAGTCAAGGACCGGGTCAAAGTTGACCTTGGTCACACTTCTTTTCACAAGGAGTCGTGACTCGGGCGTTAACTTGGCCATAATCGACTTCGGGCACGTATTGGGGACATGATGACGTGAGCTAGACCAAAAACCAACCAAGGTCATGGTATTTGCATGTCACGGACATGTGTTGTTAACTCGGCTCGGAAGGGGAGGTGGAATGGACCCGTGCGCGCGAGAAGGGCACAAGAGCACCAATCAAGCTGCATCGTGGCATCCATCCTGGGTTTAAAGGGTTTTTTGGAACGTGCACAAGGTCAAGTGTGCGTTCTGTGAAGCCTTCTATGTTCCCTTTTGAGTCAAAAATAGAAATTTTCAATTTGTTTTAATATCATGGACAAGTATTTTGTACAAGCAAGTAAACAAACATATCAATAAGCAAGAATCAAAATTTGTACATGAAAAGGTTGTGCACAACCAAAGGTTTTTGAAACCAAAATTTGACAATAAAAAACAACAATCCTTTGAAAATCATTTGTGCAAAAGGGTTGTGCACAACAAAAGAATTTGAGAAACCAAAATTTTTATGAAAGGGGTAATGCACAATAAGGCTTTAAGAACCCAATTTTATGTCCAAAAGATGTGTGCATCACCAAGCTTTTGAAAATCCATTTTCGGCCAAAGAAATGAAGGTAAATGTGCACAAACAAGGCTGTAAATTTGAACCTGTACAAGAAGAAATGCAAAGGGGACCATCAAAATGCTTCTGCCCTGCACAAAATCGTTAGCTTGAAGCATTCTGTGGGCCCCACCAAACTAGCCGTACGGCTAGAGCAGTAGCTCCATTATTTTTGCAAATTTTCAGTTTCTGATCATCAAGCCCCAGTTTATTGCGATCCCAAAACAGTTTCATTTCCAGAAATCAAAACATAAACATAAAACACACACTAAAATAAGCACAAAGTCAACAAACGGGGACGGGAGTTTGACCCACACAAAAGTGCCCCCAAAGCTTCTAAAAAGAAGTTTGCAAACACTTTATTCCCTAGCGGAGTCGCCATTGTAAGATACCCGCGGGAAAATGAAAGGGTCCCCTCGAGAATCAAACACGGTAATCCTTATTTTCACATAAGACGGAGTCGCCACGTTAGTTTAACTTTAAACCCAAACTTAACGAAAAAAGGTTAGAGATAAAGGATACACTTTGGGAAGAACTCAACCAGTAGTTCACCCAAAGTGCCTCGAAAAACCGAGTCTCCCTAGAGTTTGTCAAAATTGTGCAAGTGTGTGTGTGTGTGTTTCTTGGAAAAATGGGAGAGATCGAATTTAACTGAAAACAGTTAGAGTTTTAACAGAAAGGGTTATTTCATAAACATTTTGGATTAGAGGGGACTGAACTGGAAATGTACCCCTGGACAAAGTAGCCGTACGGCTATAGAGGGTCTTCCTGGGAATTTTAACAAATTCCCAGGAATCAGTCCAGTTCCAGGCAGAAACAGAGCATTCTGCTGGAAACCGGACTGTTTGATCATTTTCAGTTATTTTCTTACAACAAAACATAAATAAAATCATCCCTATGCCATTAATCACTAGATTAGACACGAAAACTAGGATTTGGGTGTGATCAAGGCAATCATTGGGGAATACTTGAGAAAAGGTGATGGACATGGCCTTTGAGCCAAGATCACCATTTAGATGGTTAAAGATGGGAACTTTAACATCTAAATGGATGATTCTTCCAAGGAAGGGCATTGGGACATCAAAAAAATCAACCTTTGATGGATAAAGATTGAACATTTATCATCAAAGGGACATTATTGAGGTTGACTCATAGTTTGGATGATAAAGATTGCAACTTTATCACCCAAACTTGATCATTTCCTCATTTATTTAACATAAATGCAAAGGCTTTAAAGTAAATAACATAAATTTAAAGACACAATGTAAGGGTGCATAAATGTAAAGACAATAAATTAAAGATACATAAATCATAACAAGCCTTAGGCTATCCTTAGGTTTGTAACCCACCATCATGCATAGAACATGAAGGGCACCATGGATTTCAAGGCTTGGGTCCAAGTGTATATTATTAACAAGAAATAAAAGACATTGAAGTAAAAGATAGAATATAGGGATGAAGAGAAGATGGGGAGAAGGAGGCCTCACCAATTTTAGTTAAGACCTATCTTCTTTCTCTCTTTTCACTCAAATATGTTGATCACTCTATTCTGATATGATTCCTGCAGAGCTTATGCTCTCTAAAACGATTTTCTCCCCCCCCTAAAATGATCAACCAGGGGTCCAATTTATAAGGACTGAGGGTGCCCAAACCATCCGTACGGATTGGCCCCTCTAGTACCCAAACCATCCGTACGGCTCAGCCTGGCGAGCTTCTGGATTTTTCTAATTTTAATTCCAGAGAAGTCTTGGAATTTTAGGTTTATCCTAGTGAGGTCCCAGCCCGTCAGTTTGTTCCTGAATGGTGCTAAGAGTTCCTCTAAGTTGGTTGATTTCAGATTGAGGTACTTACACCATGGTCCAAGTGCTCCAAGATCAAGTCTCCACTCTTAATAAGGAGGCCCAAAATAAGTATGATCTTTGGCAATCTCACCTCAACAACCAAAGAGAGGCCCACGAGGCCGAGATGGAGCAAATGAAAGAAAAGCTCACCAATCTTGTCAAGGGGAAAGACAAGAAAGACGATGACAAGTCCGAATGGACCCAAGGCTTATTCGAGAGTCCTTATGTCAGCGCCCGCACCAAGAAAATGGGGGAATCGAGCACCGAAAATAACAACCATAAAATGGTTGACTCAATCATGGCCTACATAGATCAACGCTTCAACGGTCTCAACATGGGGAAAGGCTCTAACACAAGCCTTTATCAGTCATCCATTCTCATGAACACAATGGCTTCTCTTCCCGACAAGTTCAAGATGCCCGACATAAGCAAGTTTAAGGGAAACTCTTGCCCCATGGCACACATCAAGACCTACATATGGACTATGGTTCCGAAGAAGGTCTGTCCTAAAGTTATGGCACAATGCTTCCCTCTTACTCTGGAGGGGGCGGTAAAAGATCTGTATGCAACTCTCCCGCTCACAGTCCGTCTTGATTGGGACGCCGCCATACTTGCCTTCAAAAGTCAATACCAAGGCAATACCACTCACCGCCCGACCAAGAAAGAGCTCGAGAACAATATTCAAAGGAACAATGAGTCCTTTATAGACTTCACGAGAAGGTGGAATGACAAGCTTGCCGAAATTGTCGAGAGGCCTAATACCAAGGAGCAAATGGACATATTTATCAAGTGTCTAAAGATTGATCTTTGCACCCATCTAAGTGGGGCTTGCTATGCAGATTTCTCTCAAATGTATGAGGCGGGGGTCCGAATGGATGATTTGCTCAAGGAGATCAAGAAAGTGCTCCTAGCTTTCGTTACAAGGCCGCCTCTAACTCCACCAAAGTGGCTTCGGTCAATTCCGTTACTACCGACAAGGGGAATTACAAAAGGGTTCCTCCACCTGAAGGCAAGAGATCTCAAAATGACCGTGTCTACACTCCTCTCCAAGGCATGACCCAAACCGAGGCCTTCGAAGTTCTCAAAGCAAAGGGCCAAATCACTCCTATACAAGGGTATCAACCCAAGTCGATCAATGCCAATCATGCTCATTACAAATATTGTGGCTACCACCAATATAGTGGCCACACCACCGAGGAATGCTTTGTCCTCCGCAATGTCATCCAAGATCTTATAGACAAGAAAGAGTTCATAGTGCCTAGTGGTGACGATGTAAATGTAATAGAGATAGGAGAATTTGAGGAGACCACTCACTCAATCCTAATTGTTAATGAGGGCTCCAATGTGATGAATAAATTTGACAATTCTTGTTACGTTGTGACATACGATGAGGTAATGAGGGAAGTATTAGAGAATAGGAAAAAGAGGCAAGATGGGAACATCAACATGCTAACTCGATCCGGACGAGTCATAGCAAGCAACCCCACTACTTCTTCACCAAGCACCTCTTCTCAAAGATAGCAAGCTCGCGACACTCCCGAAGATCCTTTGTTGATACAACTCAAGAAAACTCAAGACAACATCTCCATTTGGGACCTCATTGCATCCTTAAAGAAGCACTGAGATCTTATCATCAGTAATCTCGACGAAACATCAGTCTCTTCGGATACAACTCCCGAGGACCTTACTGCAATGATAGGACACATTCATTTTGGCAATGTCATCACTTTTGCCGACATGGACCTTCCACCATTTGGGTCCAATCACAATGAGGCCATCTATCTAAAAGTGAGAGCAAGGGGGAGACCTATTTCAAGAGTCTTGGTTGACGGTGGTTCCGCAGTCAACCTAATGCCCGGCCGAATCATGGGCATACTGGGGCTTAATAATTCAGACTTAAAGCCTTCTACTCAAGAAAATCCGAGGTTACGACAGCACTTCCCGCACAGTCATGGGTATGGTGGAAATAGACATTGAGTTTGGGAGCATGGTCATGTCCGTCCCGTTCCAAGTGCTTGACGTACCTTCTTCATTCAACTTTCTTTTTGGGCCGACCGTGGATACACAGTTCTAATATTGTCCCTTCAACTCTCCATCAGTGTGTGAAGTTCAGAAATGGGGATGAAATAGTGACCGTCATGGCAGAAAACGTCACTATCCACAAAAAGGGGGAGCCCGTCCACCAAGTTCAACACGGTTTAGAAGACTCCACCCTGTCAGGCGTCTCAATCAACGCCATCGATGAACAAGGGGGAAACGTATCATGGACCCTCAGCAACCATGATGTCCTCCGCATGATGAGGAATATGAATTACTTTCCCGGTCTAGGCCTAGGGAAATACCAACAGGGTAGAATGCAACCCGTGGAGGTTCCTTTTGTTAAGAACACGTTCGGTTTGGGATATGAGCCTTCCAAAGATGATTTGAAATATGAGCAAGCCATCAAGAATGAAAAGGCCCGAGCTCGAAGAGAGGGCCGTCATCATTAGATTCCTTATTTGAAACCTTACCGCAAGACACTGAATGGCTACTTTGTCCGCTAAGGGGAAGACATCCCGTACGTAATATTTCCTGAGCCATGGGTCAACAGCAAGGGCGTCAGAAAGCCCTGTCTCAAAATCTTTGCTGACTGTGAGATTTAGAAATCCAAAAGGGAACCAACTCCCATGTTGCCCCGAGAATGGTGTGGGAAGAAAGTGACCATAGAGTCCAAGACAGAGATTACCGTGGGGGAAGAATTGACGGATTTAGCCTCCATGTTCGAAGAACTCGCCATCATGGACGAGTACCAAGTAAATGCCATCTATGACACCGACACAAGAAGGGAGACTATCAGTGAGATCCAGCCAAGCTCTGAGCCGATCAACAACTGGTATTCTACGAAGGGACTCGTGGTATCCGAGGAATTCTTGGTCGAGAAGATGGGTTGCATTCCGCGCAAGGCCACAAAGGAAGACTTGTTCACATTCACTTTTGAGTCAGAGAGTGTTTTCGATACCTCACCCAAGAGGATATGGAAGCCATAGCCGAGCGTGTGTTCCCTTTCTTTGTTAATGAAAAATTTGATCTTTCTGAGTACCCCGAGATTGCAAACATCATGAATGATGAATTAACTAATAATGAATCTAATGAACTTGTTAATAATGATTCAAATAATGATGAAATAGACTGCGAAAACACAACATACTTAAATGAACTTGCTCAACAGGTCCGTAGTCGTGGTGAAAATGGCCCAGGGGCTGACGAAGAATTGCATGTTGTTAATCTGGGTACCGACGAAGAGACCAAGCTGCCATTTAATACAACCATGAGAGATCTTCAATAAGTTCTACATCCGCAAGTGTTAAGATCCACTATCAACTTTGTTGATTTCGATAGATCTACTACTAGACATTTATCCGATTTCTTCACAAAATATGACAAAGTTATCATTTTACTAGTTATGATTATTAAAAGGAATTTAAGTAACGTATCAGAACTAGATACCTAGATGGCTAACAAATGGCAATATAGAAAATAGAACATGAAACTATTCAAGAGATACATTTCTAGACTTTGATTTTATAGTACAAACCTTGCGGAGGAACCCTTAGGATTTCGGGGAATCAGATTCTCGCCAATGTTTGCGTTACTCAAGCCAAATCAAGCAGGAGCCGGCCGTTAACTTAAGGTTTCCAGTGAAGGAAGTAATTTTTAAGGTTCATCTATTCACCCAATATCGCAATAGTGGAGGCCATAGTTGCAAGCATGAAGTATGTGGAACGACCCAGTTACTACCATGAATATTCTTTTCGTTCATAATCTTAATGGGTAATAGTTTAATTGTGTATCACTAATGTTAAATATAATTTATGCAAAGACATATTGGTATAAGATTTTTGTCTTTTAGATTTCACGAAAAAGATTGAAAAAGTGCCTGTTACTCGTGCCGATCTGGGCGATACTGGCCTATTCCTCCGCGATAAATTGAACCATATCAATGAGGATCTTTCAGACAAAATCCTTAAGTCCAATCAGGAGGAGGAATTCAAGAGAATCCAATACTTAAAGGAACTTCTGGAGGACAAGGAATCAAGACTGATTGTCTTATCATAAAGTTTGGGAAGCATGCATTCTATGCAACAGCAACTAGTTGATGAGCAGAGTTTGCAGATCAGAGACCTAGAAAGAACTGAAAAAGAGCTATCTGTAACCAAGTCTGCTCTTTTCTGATGCTCAATTAAAGATTTCCGCTCTTGAAGCCAACAACCAGATGCTGACTGAGAGACTACAAAGTGCTCAGAGGAGATAGAAAAGAAAAGCTGATAAAGAAAAAGCCAAAGCCAAGAAAAAGGCCAAGGGTACTGGATCTACATCAAAGGCTGCTGATCTTCAAAGATATATCCAATGATATAGATATCCTGCTGATCTTCAAAGATATATCCAACAAATTATTGGCTAACATTTATTTGTGTGTTTGCTTATTTTTGTGTTGTGTTTCTTATAATATATCTGCTGCTATTCATGCTAACTTTGTTTTGCAGATTATTATTCCTCTGCTGACCATTGAATCAACAATCCATTTTCTTTTCCTATTTTTTTCTGTATTTTCATTTTCTTTACTTTTCTAAGACATCTAGTGTGTGACTTGGCTTAGGGAATGATAATAAATAGACATTCCTTATACATTCTTTTACTAAGCTAAGATAGATGTTCTTGGATAGGGTGATTGGACTTAAGCAATTAGGAGGAGATTGTTGTTCAAATATATCTTTAGGACATAGAATTGCTTAATCCCAATCATAGTTATCACTTAGGATCTCCCAATTTTATTAGAACCTTTTTTAGGTACCCTTAGGATTCTTTGTGACCATCCAAATATGTATTCCAACTCTTCAATCATGGAAAACCAGCAAAAGGAAGCAAAATCAGCAGACCAGAATTCAACATGCCGATCAACTTACTACTCAAGTTGCCGATGACACAAATAATCAGCAAGGACAATCTGAACCTTACTGACAGTCAGGTTTTGTTGTTCAATCTCAATGTCAACTTACTGATTTTCTCTGTCCTTTCTGTACTATCTTATCAGAAAGTTGTTAAACTGCTCTGTCATGATTACTGCGCCGTCTGACACATAGCTAGTTTTAGCTATACTTTGTCCTTACTTGCTTTTTGCAGGTAACCGGTTGAGACAATGAGGTCTTTACCCATCATACTTTTCCAAGCATGAGTGTACTCCATATCTTTACCATTAATGCTGAAGATACCGCAATGCTCCTCAACTACCCAGCTGGATATTCAAATTGCAAGCCTTCTTCTACAAGACTCAAGACATTCACTCCTCTTATAAATAGAGGACTTAGAGCATTGAAGACGGTTGGTGAAAATAGAGCATTAAAGAGAGTTGAATGTTTTAGAGTATTCATTGAAGCTCAAACATTCTGTCCAGATAATCATTAGATCATTTAATAGGACATACACTTGTGCACCAACTCAACAACAATGTTAGTATTCCTGAACTGGATCATTTAAAGAATACGTTGTTTGAGTTATTCACACACCCACCTGAGTGAGATAAGTTCTATTGGACTTGCTGCTCAAAAACACTTGGTCAGATTTGTATTATGATCCATTAGTGATCTCTAGAATTTAGTCTTTGTTTCCGGCAAAGTCGTGCTTGTAATGGACTAGAGATATCTAATAGTACTCTTAACCCCAATCCAAGTTCTGACCAAACTTGGTAGAGGACGTAGCAGTATTTATACTGTGAACCTCTCCAAATCATTGTGTCCCTATTGTTTACTTTATCCTTGCCTGTTGGAATTCTATCACCGGCAGATCGTATATGTTTGTACTGATTCATTGTAATTTCCATTGACCAATCTCTTGAAACTGCATTGAACTTTTAGAAATCACTTTGTGTTAAACCAAGCTCTCAAAACCTTTCTCATACTGATTTTGTGTGAGTTAAAACCAAGTCATATCTTCTCCGCTGCGCTTACTGATAATAGTTTGCAAACTGATACGTGACTTTGCTTCTAAAGTGTTTCCTTGAAAAAGTTTTAAAAAGGCTATTCAACCCCCCCCCCCTTCTAGCCTATTTTCCTACCAATTGGGCCTAACAGATCTCATATTAGTTATGTCATTTGAATCCTTAGACATGAAGTTATTATAGTCTTCCACTTGATGAACATAATGTTTGACATATTCAAATGCTACCTTTAACCAGGTAGTTATAAAGGGTATAATTGGCATAATCGGATTCACGTAGGAAAGAATAATAAGTTAAATGGATTTGTCCTTCTTCGCAGAGATGTCAAGCTTGGGCCCCTCGTAGAATGATGTTGATGAAATGTTTGGCCAAACTCAAATGAATTGATTGGATCAATGTCATTTTGATTATTAACATATTCGGGATCGAGAAAGTATTGAACAAATACAAGTTGACTCAATGACCATGACTTGTGTTCAATAACATCGTGGACAAAGGGATTGTGACATGTTCTATAAGGAATACGAACTTGTATGGGGTCCGAGACCTGGAGATATCTGTAGCTATTGATAGGAGAAGGGGCATTGGAAAACCAACTGTCCTAAGAAGAAGAGAGAGCAGCAGAAATCGGAGTCGACTAATGCGGCGGCAAGCAGTGACAATCTGGATGAGGATTGTGATTATGCCCTGGTGACCGAATAAGAAGCATGCAAGGAAGTTGCGTGGGTGCTAGATTCAGGAGCGTCTTATCACATGTGTTCGCGCAAGGAGAAATTTACAATGTACAAGTAGAAAGATAGAGACCATATTTATATGGCTAATGGATCAGACTGCGAGGTAGTTGGCATGGGCTCCGTAAGGGTGAGAAATTCGGGTGATAAAACTCTTACATTGAAAAAGGTAAGACACAGTCCACAAGAAGCAAAGAATCTGATATCGCTTAGTCAGTTGGACAAGAAGGGATACAGTTTCAAAGGTAAAGGTGGAATTCTTGATGTCTACAATGGTTCAGATGTGATTCTGAAGGGTGAAAGAAAAGGTTCCTTATTCATACTCCAAGGTTCTGAGAATGGTGAGGGTGTTGACGAGCAGGTGGAGCAGCGTTTTACTCTAGACCGGAGTGAAATGGGCATGCCACGGCTATAAGATCAACACACACCGGTTCTATCAGCCATGGTGGCATGATCCAATGTCGACTGGATGGGCCACAACTGAATGACTGTTAGTCGCCCGTTGGGGCGATTCTTAGTGTCCGTAGGTGCACGTCTGGGTGTCTGTAGGATACATTTCATGCAAAAAATCTGATTGTCCAGAGGACAAGGTTGTTTTTCGGGTGAGGCAAATTCTGAGTGTCTTGAAGATACATGATGCACAAAATCTAGTGTCTTTGATGAAAGACAGACTGAGGCAAAGGTTGAAAAATCTATTACTAGGGATGTGACTCAAGGTGGAGGCTATGTTGGAAGCTCGTGCATCTGAATTATTAGGGGAGATTCAAAATCAAGGTGGAGATTGTTAGAGCAAAGTGATTTTGAGGAAGAAAAAGAAGTGCAGCTGCAGTCACTAGATCCGGCCGGGTAGCAACAGTGGTGCGGTCGGACAGGACTAGGTCCGAGCGGACCCAGACTAAGACCCGGGCAGACCCAAAATAAGACCCGGGCGGACCATATCCTAGACCCGGGTGGACCAAGCTATTCCGAGGCATTAATTCTAGCACTGTTCTGGCTTGCGTAGAAAGTAAATCAAGTCGTTTAAGGATTTGATTTAGGACTCCTTCTATCTTCTGAGTTAGGTCTCTAAAATCCCAATAAATACTAGCCATAAATTAGTATTTTTTTTCTTACGTGATCAAAGACATAAAGAGAGGGATCAGTAATTCTAGTTCTAGGGATTTGCATAGCTAGGAACTTTGTGATCAAAGTTCATGCAAACATAGATTAGTGTGATCATCATCTTCTTGTAATTGTTTCTCCGCCATAATAATATTTGTTTCCCTTTGCCCGTGGAGGTAGCCAATAGATATTGGTGAACCACATATATTCTATACTGATTTGCGTTCATTATTATTTACTATTTTTGGGTCTGATTTACTAACACACCCCAAAGCCATACATGCGAACCCTCCCATTCTTATTGATGGATGTGTTTTTACCCATCCAAATCATATACTCTTATGACTTATTAGATGCTCAACCTTGGGTGATTTGATGGTTTTTGGAGTATTTATGAGTATAGGGAAGGAGCAAAAGAATGCACGGATTCTTGTACGTTAAAGTGCGAAAAAGAAAGATAAAGAACAGACCAGAACATAAAGATAAAGAGATGTTACCACTAATTAATAAATGCCATTTGATATTACTCGAAAATATCTTTCCAACGATAGTTTACACGTCCAAATCGGAGTTCGTATGAAGAAGTTATGGCCTCCGGAAGATTGCGCGTAAAATGTACAAGCCGTGAAGCAAGGGGTGCGCACGCACACCAAACTTAGGGCGCGCGCACCCACACCAGATCAAAACTCCAGACCTTCTGGACAAAGAGGACGCACGCACCATTCCGGACCGAGCGCGCGCTCAAGCGAGGGACCATAGGGGAATTTGGCCAGGAACCTTAGAGGGATTTCCAAAATATTGTGGGCTTTTCAGTAATTTCCAAAATTCCAAGGGCCTTTCTGAAATTTTTGGAGGATCTTTGGGGAATTTTTCAAGGACTTTCCCGGAAACTAAAAAATATCAAGGGCTCCTGGGGAATTCCGGCCACCAGCACTTTATTTATCCTTTTTCAACAAGGAATCCTAGGGTTTTTCCTATTTTTACACCTCCTTAGCCCTAGTATAAATATAACACTCCATCCAATTTATTTGAGGGATACTTTGTACATACTTTTATTCAAGATTCAAGGATTGTAATCAAGATTTCATCAATTTAATCCCAGGTTTTGATGTTCTTTATAATTTTTCTTGTTCTTGATTTTATTCTTATTAGTAGCTAATTTCTTAGATTCATGAATTGGTAGTAACCATACTTGATCTCTATGCTATAGATTTAATTATTCCATTCTTTCTTCTTCTTGTTTATCAAAATATTCTTCATTCTAAATTCTTTAGTTTCAGTTATATGTTAAGATATAAATTGGCTTTAGAATTTCTGGGTATCTATTGTTACAGTGACTCGGGCATTGATACATTGACCACTATTTTGATTAATATATCTATTTGATGCCGTGATAGGAATCAAGTGGATGTAGGTTTATCTATTCTTTAGAACGTAATAACTCTTTAAACAATTACATGGACTTGATTTGCGAAGTGTGATTAGTTAGAGAGAAATAGTTTGCAATCTGGCCGCCTCACCGTCCCAATTCTTACTTTTGTGAACGAACCCAAGAAAGAGATTGATCTTTTCATTAGGAGCATAGCATAGAGTGAAAGTATTTGTGAATCCAATTCGTGAATCTATTCGTTAATCTTGCTTTTATTTATTTTCTTACTTTAATTTAATTTATTGTTTTAGTAGTTAAATTAATAAAAAAAACCAAAACCCCACTATTTACTTTTCTATTTTTAAACATTCTTGTTTTCCAATCTAGTCTCTGTGGATTCGACCCTTGCTTGTGCATACTACTACACCGGTAACTAGTACACTTGCTAGGTAATTTAATTAGAGGGAGATTTTCTCCATCAAGTTTTTTGCGCCGTTGCCGGGGACTTGATTAGGTTAACAAGTTTGTGTAGATAGTGTAAATAGTTTTCTTTTAGTTTTTATTATTTTTTTAGTTAATTCTTTTATTTCTTTGTTTATCTAAATATATGTGTGACCTGCTCTAGAGGGATGTATGGAATAAACACCAATGATGACTTAGGAAAACAAGAATTAGACCGACAATTAGCCAAATTATCAATTTAGATTTGTTGTTTGCAAAGATAAAGTCGGTAAATTATAATATTCAACATGGATGTGCTAATTGTGGTGTTTATTATCATGCTACTAATGATTATCCGTCTAGGACCTATTTTCCTGAGTATGCTCCACAGGTTCAAGAAAGGAATTTCGCCCCACCATGGTAACCGCAATACGACTATTTTCCTAACTCTTTTAATCCAGGATGGGGAAATTATTCAGACATGGTATGGGGCAATGATGAGGTAGTTTATGATCCCACTTGTGAGCCAAACTATGTGAATAATCCACCACCACCACAGTCGGAAGAGCAACCTTCAACCCTGGTTTGGTATCTAAATGCTGACGGGGAAGAGTGTGTCTATGACTCATTTTTTGAGCCATATTTTAAACCTCCACCACAATATGGAAAGCAAACCATGGAGGACGCAAAAGAGAATTTTGTCTATAAAATCTCTAATGTTTCCTCTCCAGATGAGTCACATGAAGAGAAACCTTTTGAGGATGCAACGGAGAATTTTGTCTATGAAATCTCCAATGTTGTCTCTAATGGAGGGTCACTTGAAGACAAATCTTTTGAGGATGCAAAGGAAAATTTTGTCTATGAAATCTCCAATGTTGACTCTGAAGATGAATCACATTTTGATAATTCAAGTGGGTATATAGGGTGTGTGGAAAAGGAAACGGAGGCAAGAAGGTGGAGAAAACATGGCATGAGTTAGCTATTGAGGAGCTTGAGTTTGCCTTATATGGTGGTGAGAAGTGGGTTAGTAGGGAAGTTCCCAACGAGGAGGAGGACCTTTATATTGAAGAGAACTTGGTGATCCTTATGGTACCCCTTCCTTCTTGTAATAGTGGAAAAGGTGGTGAGAGGCCACAAGTGGAAGAGACCAAGAAGCGAAGATGCCAACAATTCCCTGTGGTACTAAATGATAAAATAAAAAGGGGAATGTACATGGGGCTCGAGATGAAGATAAGGACCTGCGAGAATGCAAAGTGGGCCAAAGGAAGAAAGGTGAAATCCAAACTGGGCAACGGTCGGGCTAACGACCTTAACCAAATGCGCTTGTTGGGAGGCAACCCAACTAGGTAACATTTATTTTGCTTTCATTTTATCATTCTGTTGTGTCATGCCATCCTTTGAACCCAAATCATGCTTTAGTTCCTTATGCTATGAGGACATAGCATGTTTTGAGTTTGGGGGTAGGCATCTCTCCGAGTTTGTGGGTTTATAGGCGAGTGTATATAGTTGTCACCCTCCAAAAAAAAAAAATAGAAAAATTTTAAAAATTTTGTTCTCTTTATATTTTGGGATGTTGGCCATGGTCGGTGATGATCCAAGGGTTTGTTTTTATTAGCCATTATGGGTGCTATTGTTTAACCTAGAGTTGGGACTGCATTAACACTACTAAAGGCATGATTACACCACCTCTCACTTACATTACTTTCATGATCATGTTACCAACTTAGGAATAATTTATGGGATCACTTGGTGTATGTTCGGGGACCCTAGAACATTGTTGCATGGTTGTCAATAACAAGTGTTATTCGGTATTTATTGCATTTCTTTCTAAATCCTTTTCTTGGCCTTATTTTGTCTATCTAGTCACTTAAATAAAATCATCGCTAGAACACCCGTTTGAGCCTAGTAATGGATGAAAGAATGGCACATTAAAGACCGCCGTTCACCTTTTTTTGATACCCGATTTCCTACCCTTTAGCACTTAGAATAGGTTAAACTCACCTTGACGAGGAAGTGGATTAGGGAATGATGAGAATTTATGGTTAGAAATTGGGAGAATGATTTGGGGAATTATGGTTTATGGCCAAAGTTATGAAATGGGTATATGTAATGAAAGGAAGGGGAAAAAAAAGTGTGATCGTTGAGTAGTGTGCAAAGTGATTAAATAAGCACACTTTTATCTTATGTAAAGTTGAAGTTCAAAAAAAAAAAAAAAAAAAAAGGGAAGATTATGTAAATATATATATTCAGAAAAAGCTTGTCCCCTTAATGTATTGAAGTGATGATTGTGAAAGGCAACAGAAATAGGAAAACATGTCTCACCCCATGCAATTATATAAAAGTTCAAGTTTGGGGGTGAGACAGTGTGAGAATTGGGTGAGCGGAGAGTTTATCATATTGTGAGGATATACAAATTGTAGAAGACTTCTTAGTCCACTTTCTTAACTTCGTATGTCCTTACCTTCATTTGTAACCGTGAACCTAGCCTCGCACGTTTGTTGTGCTTAAAACTTTATGCCATATGTTTTTTCAATATCGGTAACCGGGTTGACAACTGTGTATACATGATTATGAGTGTCCTTGATTGGGTTAACGTGCACCATCATCATCATTTGTGAATTTAGAGCATTAACTAAAGTTATCCCATAAGCTAATCTTATTTTGGTCGCATTGATCACCACTTCACTCATCCTATCATGCTGCGGTGGAAAATCAAACGAGTTAGTAGTGTGTATGTGTTGCAATTTGGTTTTTCAATGGTACCTATTTAATGGCACTTCTGTGAGGGACCCTGAGACTTTTGGCTAACGACTCCCATATGTATAGAGAACATCCCAAAAATATTTTTTTTTTATTGTTTTTAGTTTTTGTAGTTTTATAGTTTTATATATGTTTTGTTTTACTCGAGGACGAGCAAAAGATAAGTTTGGGGGTATTTGATGGATGTGTTTTTATCCATCCAAATCATATACTTTTATGACTTATTAGATGCTCAACCTTGGGTGATTTGATGGTTTTTGGAGTATTTATGAGTATAGGGAAGGAGCAAAAGAATGCACGGATTCTTGTACGTTAAAGTGCGAAAAAAAGGGATAAAAAACGGACCAGAACATAAAGATAAAGAGATGTAACCACTGATTAATCAATTCCATTGGATATTACTCGAAAATATCTTTCCAACGATAGTTTACACGTCCAAATCGGAGTTCGTATGAAGAAGTTATGGCCTCCGGAAGATTGCGCGTAAAATGTACAAGCCGCGAAGCAAGGGGTGCGCACGCACACCAAACTTAGGGCGCGCGCACCCACTCCAGATCAAAACTCCAGACCTTCTGGACAAAGAGGGCGCACGCACCATTCCCGACCGAGCGCGCGCTCCAACGAGGGACCATAGGGGAATTTGGCCAGGGACCTTAGAGGAATTTCCAAAATATTGTGGGCTTTTCAGTAATTTCCAAAATTCCAAGGGCCTTTCTGGAATTTTTGGAGGACCTTTGGGGAATTTTTCAAGGACTTTTCTTGAAACTAAAAAAATACCAAGGGCTCCTGGGGAATTCCATCCACCAGCACTTTATTTATCCTTTTTCAACAAGGAATCCTAGGGTTTTTTTTCCTATTTTTACACCTCCTTAGCCCTTGTATAAATATAACACTCCATCCAATTTATTTGAGGGATACTTTGTACATACTTTTATTCAAGATTCAAGGATTGTAATCAAGATTTCATCAATTTAATCCCAGGTTTTGATGTTCTTTATTATTTTTCTTGTTCTTGATTTTATTCTTATTAGTAGCTAATTTCTTAGATTCATGAATTGGTAATAACCATACTTGATCTCTATGCTATAGATTTAATTCTTCCATTCTTTCTTCTTCTTGTTTATCAAAATATTCTTCATTCTAAATTATTTAGTTTTAGTTATATGTTAAGATATAAATTGGCTTTAGAATTTCTGGGTATCTATTGTTACAGTGACTCGGGCATTGATACAGTGACTCGGGCATTGATACATTGACCACTATTTTGATTAATATATCTATTTGATGCCGTGATAGAAATCAAGTGGGTGTAGGTTTATCTGTTCTTTAGAACGTAATAACTCTTTAAACAATTACATGGACTTGATTTGCGAAGTGTGATTAGTTAGAGAGAAATAGATTGCAATAAATAGATTGCAATCCGGCCGCCTCACCGTCCCAATTCTTACTTTTGTGAACGAACCGAAGAAAGAGATTGATCTTTTCATTAGGAGCATAGCATAGAGTGAAAGTATTTGTGAATCCAATTCGTGAATCTATTCGTTAATCTTGCTTTTATTTATTTTCTTAGTTTAATTTAATTTATTGTTTTAGTAGTTAAATTAATAAAAAAAAAAACCAAAACCCCACTATTTACTTTTCTGTTTTTAAACATTCTTGTTTTCCAATCTAGTCTCTGTGGATTCGACCCTTGCTTGTGCATACTACTACACCGGTAACTAGTACACTTGCTAGGTAATTTAATTAGAGGGAGATTTTCTGCATCACTTATCACTACCCAAAACTTGAGCAAATGCGTCGTTGTGAATTGTAGTGTCATGTACTTCATTTGGACTCTCATTTTCTTTTGCAGACAATTGATTCTATTAAGCACATTCAAAACTTTTCATACACTATCTAATTAAAATTTAATGACTTTAGACAAAAATATTTTTAAAATGTTCAATAGCTTAAATACAACAGTAAATCAAGAGAAAAATAATTGATAAAACTTACTATGACATCTTCCAAAGCTCCACCATATGCGACCCCATCCTTCTTCTTGTAGCAAGTTTTAAATAAGTGTGACCTTGGAGGAGATTTGTTGTCCATTTTACCTTTCTACAAGTTCACAAAACCAACAAGATTAATTGTTTATTTGAAAATTAATATTTGAATATTAACAAATCAAGTGAGAGTATAAAACCTCCTCAGCTCGAATCTGTGCGAAGATTTTTGTTCCAGTAGTATGGTTGTACTTTTTATGTGCACGGGCAACTTTATTTTTAGCGCTACATTCCTATATATGAATTGAAAAAATAACTCACTACTCACTAATACAAAATAATTTGACAAAATGAAGTCATGGTGGTACTTCAAAACACCTTAAACTTCTCACTATCCCTGTATGAGATAAGGTTCTCCCAATGGTCTTCTGAAACTCTTTTATCTTTACATTGCATTTGTTGTAGTTTTAATTAACTCAAACAACATATTGAAATGACTATCATAATCCTCCAAGGCATTTAATGTGGTATAACCGCATTACAAATGAAAGCATCGTGTAATTCTTTCAACCTGGATAAAGTTATTTTTCTGATACCTCTACTAGTCTATAAAACAACTCAGCTTCTGGATTTGGTCTATCTCCCACATCCTCAAATACACGGGTTGCATCTTCTCCGACATTTTCCCTTATACCCATAGCATCATGTAAAAGACCATGCATGTCAATGTCCATGTCCAGATTATTATGATCATCCGTCTCAATTTGTGGTGAGGCACGTGAGGAACCTTTTCCATGTAGTTCCCATTTAGTATAACCCTCAACAAATCCATTACAAATCAAATGCTCATAAGCAACCTCGCGAGTTACAGGGATCACAAGTTTACAATTAACACATGGGCAGACAATTTTTTGCTCATGGCCGGCACTAAGGAATGCAAAATTAAGGAATGCCTGAACTCCTTCATCATATGCAAAATTAATGTAAATAATAGATTAACTGTACAAATAGAATGTACAAAGAAATTAAGTCTTAATAATGTAAACAACATAATAAATAATTATTGTGAGAGTGGGATAACTAACCGAATAATCGGGTTTGCAAAGTTTCCAATACGGCTTTCCCCAAATTTCCCGCGAGCTCCAAGTTTCTTCCAATACGGCTTTCCACGGTTCCCGCGAGACCCAAAATTTCCCCAAATTACTTCTCCAACTTGAATACTATACCTCAATCCCTTAAGCCGGCGCTTGAAAAGTTTGACGATCTCGCGCAATTCCTCAATCCATGTAATCTAAGTTTTTTTGATTTTCTTTTTTATTAGGGTTTATTGATTTTTTAATACTTTATGGGTACTACATAAATCTTGAATGAACCACTCATCAGTACATATTGAAGTAATGAGTATTAGCTTGCTGTAACCATTATCTGCATGTCCTATGTTTGATTTGTAAAAATTTCGATCATGTTCACATTCTAGGGTTTTTTTTTTTTTTTTTTTTTTTTTTTTTTTGCTCGAAAGAAGGGTTTGGTTTATTAGAATAAAGTAAAATAGTTTGTCCTTTAAAAGTGATTATATGATTACATAGTTTCTTATGTACATTTTTACTTTCTTTGATTGATAATTGTTTCCTAATTTCTTTGTTCTTGTCTCGGGCATCTTATTTTATGTGACTAGTGATAAAGATGTATATCAATTTTTATTGATTTCTTAGATCTCAAAATGTGAAATCTGTGTTTTTGATGTCGATTAATTAATTGTACCTGTCAGTTATGTGCCCTTGTGTGAATTGCATACCTATGTGTTAGAATAATATGTATCCATTCATCTCATATTAATCAAGAGTGAAATAGTAAAGTTTTCTTTTTCATTGCTGGATTATAGTTCAATTAATATCATACTATAGTATACTAAGGAGTGTTAAGTTTAAAGAAAAGTTCCATATTTAACTAATTTACTTACATAAAACTAGTATAACACCCGTGCGTTAAACGCACAAATATATATGTTTGATAGATTAACTAAAAATAAATCAAATTTTTAAGTGTTACATTTTATAATGATATATTAGATTTAAAATTTATAATTCATAATAAATAAATTTAAATAATATATAAAAATAGCAATCATGGTAGTAAAAACAATTATTATCACGATCTTCATTATTATCCAGAATTACTATTTAAATTATTACTTTTGTTAGTAGCTTTTCATAAACTAATAAACATTTGCTGTAAAAAAAATACAATCAAAATCACAAAGGGCGGTGCTAGGATTAAAAAAGAAGTTCACAAAATGATCCATACAAAATAATGTAGTGATATTTTATTGTTGCATTGAGTGTGGACCCGCCACACTCTAATTAATACCACTAAAAAAATTATGATATCTCATTGTGTACACCACATTTTATTGTCATTTTTTATAAATTTATTATTTCTCAATCACAAATATGATGACAAGGCGAAAAGGGAAGAAAATGAAAGAAAATAAAAGAAAAAACAAGTTTACACTTTTCATAACCCATCCTATTTCTCTGTAACCCCCTTCCACTCCCTATAATACCGTGTCCTTCAGTTTCTCCAAATTTCAAAAACAAAAAATCCTTTTTCTTAAGGAATCACTAAATCATTGAAATATTCTCATTTCATAAAACATTAATGTTGTAATTTTTTAATATTATTTAAGCTTATAAATTCTAAATTTGATTGTACAATAAATCTTTGAAAATTAAAATATTCACTAAAAGTTTAATTGCATTCAGAAATAGATAAAAATATCATAAATAGTAAATTTATGTTTTGAAATTTACTAATAAGAAACAAATTTAAAAATCTCGTTGATTTAAAATAAGATAATTATTATTTTATAAATAATTAGTTGATAGAAATCAATGGCAAGCAATTAAAAAAAAATCAAATCATACACACAATGCCAAGGCTAAAAAAAGGAAAGAAAATAATAATCAAGTTTACACTTTCCTTAACCCATCCCACTTCCTTGTAACTCCATAAATTTTGAAAATCTCATAAATATTTTCCTTTGTCTCTTACCTACCAGACTTAGCAGGCCTAACCCATTTTACTTAAAATTAATAATTTTCAACCCAACTCATTAAATAAAATTGTACTCTCTCTCTACCAGACAAATCCTTTAGAGAGAAGTGAGATCATCTCACTCTAAGAGAAATCCATCAGGCCATTTCAAACGAATTAAAAACTAAACAACATAATTTAAGCCTAAAAATAAGGCCAAAATATTTAAATCAACAACAACAATTGACTGAATGTAGGTTTCTATTTATAGAGGGAAGGGTTTGAGCGGGAAACCTTTATAGAAAGGGACTCATTTTACTTCACTCATTATATATATAGATATGCTTCATTTATTACTTTATTTTTTTTTATATTTCAAATGATTGTTTGACTAAATTAGGAAGAATTGGATCGATAGATCCCATTCACAAAAAATATTAAAACATACTCTAGTTATAATAATAAATTTATAATATCTTTTTGGTTTTGAAATTATACTTATTTATTATTTATTAAATATTATAGAAATATTGGCTTTCAATCAATTTTACAAGAAAATATGCATGACTATTTATAGTCCATTTCTTTAAACTTTAAGTTTTACAAATACATATTTCCTCCGTCTCAAAGTAAGAGTCATATTTTTCTTTTTTCACCTCGGAGTAAGAGTCATATGAAAAAGAATGAGACATAATGAACAATGTTCTGAACAACTTTGTCCTTGTGATGCTTACTCCATCTGTCACACCCAAAATATGACATTTTGTCATTTTAGGTGTCCCACCTTAAATAGGACCTCTCAAAATAGAAACTTTTTATTTCTTTTTATTAATATGAGTCCATTTGTCATACTCACAATAACTTTTCATTTATTATTCCATATCCACTTTGTCTTTGCTTCATACTCACAACACTTATTATTTAAAAAATTTATTCTAATAAAGTATTACTCCCTCCGTCCCAGAGTATATGTCCACCTTTACTTTTTAGTCCGTCCCAGAGTATATCTCCACTTCCAAAAATGGCAAAGAATCTTTACTATTCTTCCCACTCATTCTCTCCCTTACTTTACTTTTATACTCAGAACACCAATCAACTTAATATTCCCTCCCACTAATTCTCTCTATTACTTTACTTTTATGCTCACAACACTTACATCACTTCCACCATTTCTTAATCTCCGTGTAAATGGGATAGTGGACATATACAATGGGATGGAGGGAGTAGTATTTCTTAATCCCCGTGTAGGGAATAAGAATCCTATTTTTGTTGGGACAGAGGGAGTATATAATTACAAAAAAAAACAAAAAAAAAAACCCAACTTTTTACTAACTTATTTTATCCATTGCATTATGAATAGTGTTTTAACAATTATGCCCTCAATCCATTTAAGGGCACAATTTGATTTTTTTGGTCAACTCACTTCAAATGTGACCACAATTTTTTGAAATATTGATATCTCTATGCAATTCTAGAAAATGTTATTGATACTATTTCTAACGGCGAAACAATAACAATTTTTAAAATTTCGCAGGAACATCTAGATTCTTATAAAATTATGGTCAAAGTTGAATTGAGTTAACCAAATGAACAGTAACTATGCACATTGAGCTAGGATGAACGCAGTATATTTTATTTTTTTGATTTCAATGAAATACTAAAAATGATAAAATATATATTTTGTTATGAGGTGGAATTTTTTCCTTTGTCTTTTTGTAAAGATTTATATTTAAATAAATATTCTTTCCATGAATTAATTTCAAATGAAAATAGAAAAATTGAACTAGTGGCCCTATCTAGTCAAGTTATGAAATTTTCTTAACTACATTCAACTAAATTTGAAACAATGGTGGCGTCGTAGATGAGTGACATTATTATTTGAATTAGCTACACATGTTTTAGTGTCATTACTTTAATGCAACCCATATATTATTTATAGTGGTATTTTTGATAAATGACACTATAAATTAAGCTTATAGTGTCATTTTCTTGCCAAATGACAGTAAATATTATCCTGTTTTAGTGTCATTACTTTAGATGCCACACATTCATTATTTATAGTGTTATTTTTTATAAATGACACTATAAATTAAGTTTATAGTGTCATTTTCTTATCAAATGACACTAAATATGTATACTCCAATGCCACTATAAATAAAGTGACACTATCTAATTAACATATAATGTCATTTAGTAATATAATGCCACTAACTTTATGTCACTAATTTACCTTTTTCTTGTACTGTAAGCATGAAGATCGAAACCCTAATTCTAGAATAAATAAGGTTTTATTCTAAGAACATGAAGAACATGTGAAGAACATGTTATGAGCCTATGAATATCATGAAGAACATATGAATAAACATGTTAAGAACATGAATATTATGGATCTAAATCAAGAACATGACTAAAAAGGTTATAAAACTTACCTATGATGGCAAGAATTAATCCTGGAACTTCTTAGGAGCTTTGAGAACGTTCTTGGATGCTTTAAAGGCTTGATTTAAGAGGAAATTCATCACTTAGGAGTCTTGGGAGCTCTAAGAAACGATGTATTGAATTATGGAATCTGGTCCGTAATTATGAGGCTACGGGGGCCTTTGTATAGGAAACTGGTGGAGAGATCTACCGGTTGAGATCATCCGAGGCGATTGTGGCCGCCTGGCCAAGGTCGGAAGTGGCCGCGTGGCCAAGAGAAGAAGTGGCCGCGTGGCCATCCTTTCTGGCTGACGTGATTTCAAGCTAGGGTTTGATTTGATTTATGAAAACCCTATTTTAGTTAATTTTAGGATATTCTAGAATATTGAGCTATATTTTGGGAATTCGGGACAAGTCTTTGCAAGGTTTCTAATTTCTAGAAAGTCTTCGTATATTTGGGAAAGCCCTAATAAACTCATTTTCAGATCGGGTACTAACACCACTATGACCAAAAATGACCCTAAACCTTCCTGATGGATTGGGCTGTCACCCAATTTATTTTGGGCTGCATCCCACTCCTTCCAGCAGTTGTTTCCTTCTCCTTTTCGAATACCTCTTCGACTCTTCAACCCCTTTTGACTTAGACTCATTTTCTCCCATTGCTTCCACTTAGGTTTAGGATTCCAATCCCAACATCCTTCGATTTGGATCAAATTCTACTCCATAGCAGGTGCCTTTTGACACATACAATAAACACGAGCAAAGAATTAATGAAGACGTTTGGAGAATGTTGCAATTATGTGAAACCACAGAGGAGGGCTCAGTAATTACACGCTAAGAATAGTAGGTAGATCATGATTAATTTATTTTTTTTGCAAACCCAAAAACAACATTAAAATGGTAGGGTTGGATGCTGATAGCTAATTAAGCGCTAAGAAGGGAGGATGGTGCATTTATGTCAAACAGTTGCTCCAATGCTGATAGGTACTCCATCCGCTTCAAAATAATTGTCGCTTTAGCTTATTTCATACTCCTTTTGTCCCTAAATGAGTGTCCATTTCTAGGAAATTTTTGTCCCAAAATGAGTGTCCATTTTGATCATAACTTTGTCCCTTAATGTTTTTTTTCGAATTTTTTTTCATCGGTATCTTTATTCTTGTAAAAAACTAAATGTTTGTAAAGAGGATTACAAGATTATATATGAATTTTGTCACCAAATTGTACAAACTTTAATGTCCCTTAAAATGAAATTTGGACACTCATTTAGGAACAGAAGTAGTACATATTAAAAAATATAATGAATGTGTATGTTTAAAAGACTCAATTACCCTTAAAATTAACCAACTTCCTAAGTGATTAAATGCATTTATAATAAATACTCTCTCCGTCCCAAAATGATCTTCACGTTTGACTATTCAAACTTTTTAAGGATATGTGAAAGAACCTGTTACACTAATGAACTTAAATGAGTAAACAATTAGTTCACAAGAGGTCGACTATCTTGGTAGGACATGTCAACAATCTTGAGGTGAAGTGTGTGCTTATTGAGTTATGCAGCGGAATAAAGATAAAGTAAATAGAAGAAATCAATTAGTAAATAAGAAGTGATAAGTATGTGAGTAAGTGTGAGTAAAAGAGACACAAACACAACAATTTAACGTGGTTCAGAGTATAGCAACTCTCCTACATCCACGCTTCACTGTCCTCAACAGTGAAGAAATAATCCACTATAATTCTTCGTCAAGTAATTACAATAAATTGTATGAAAAATTCCCTCAGAACTTTCCAGCCTAATCAGCCTCACTAACTAAGCTTTGTACTTGTTGCAAAGTACAGAAAAAGAAAAGAAAAGAAAAAGGTTCACAAATGTGAGGGTTTTGGTGATCTCAAGAATGGCTCTTATGTAGCTATGTGAGATCTATTTGGGTTATTTATTTAGCACTGATTTATAAGTTTCAAGTGTGCTTTACAATTGAGTTGCTTAAAAGCTTTTATCAAGTTGTTAAAAATGGCAAGAGACAGGGGTGTTGTCTTCAGTAGTGCCGGGCTCCTTTTATAGGTCCTCACATTTATATCCGTTGAGTTACAATGGCTTAAATATCTTGGAAATGCCATTGTCAGTCGTTTATCTTTGACTGGAATAGTGTTTGTGAATAGTGTTAAGTCAGTTTTGACTTTGACTAGGAGCTGAGTTGGCAAGGGTGTCAAGGTCTGCTATCTTGAAGGTTTGTTATCCCGATATGTGAAGATAGTGGACCTGTGATGCCTTGATGATTTCCAGTATACTTCTTGATAATCCATATTAAGTTCTTAATTTTTTGTCAAAACTCTTAGTTTAGAAACTAGGGTTCTAACAATTTCCCCCTTTTTGGGAAATAATTAAGAAAAGAAGTAGAGAATAATCTGAAAAGATAAATCAATCTATAATTGAAACAAAACAGAGTTATATCACAAAGAGAGATGCAAAGATTAAGTTTACATCCCAACAACATATAAAATAAATTTGTTCAAGAACAACAAAAGAGTTTGAGATAAAAAGACTTAGTGAAATAAGGCTTCAATACTATCTTCACTTTGATAATATGGTTCTGGTTGTGCTTCTCCAAGAGCTACTGCAATCAAATGTCTTTCTCTTTCAAGATTCAGCAGTTGGAGTTGTTTCTTGTTGAACCTGAAGTAGTATTGCTTGTTGTTCCAAGTGAGGTTCATCCTATCATCATACTGAATGCCAAGATTGATGAGTTGGCTCTTCTTCATTAATTTCTCCTTCTTTCCTAGATTTCTTGATACTGTGGGGGAAGGACCAAGTAGGAGTTGTCTTGTGGAAGATAGACCTCTTGATGATGGTTGCTCTTGGGTGAAGATTTCTTAAGGCTGAGAGAATTCCCTGAAGTTTCTTGATTAGGACATGGCTTCAGTTTGGTCTGCTATCCTTCCTGCAAGTGTTTCTTCGACCATTTTTGTCAAGTCAAGTCTGAGTCCCTTCATTTAAGCTCTCACATAATTCCCAACTGCATTGATGTCTTCATGTGTTGCAGCAGGATATGTGGTTGGATGTGCAGAAGTAATAGGATCAAGAATGAGAGGGCAACAGTACTGATGGAAGGGCTCCTGCATAGAAGGTTCATTGGAAAAGATAGAGGAGCTTGTCAGAATTCCTCCAAACAGTCTCTTGATTGCACAAAATCCAAACACTTTCTAAAAAACTAGCCTCCAATAGATAACCTTGATTAAATCAATGCATTTGGTAAGAACTACTCCAGATTCATATGAAGAGCTTCATTGAGATTGGGAGTGAACCACTTGGTGAAGAATTTATCCCATTGGACCATTTTGCCTCCATTGAGGGTTGAGGGAACAAGACAGGTCTCATGAATATAGAACTGATTCAAGGATAGTCTGAAGGTTTTCCACTCATTATGCACATAAAAAATTCTCCCTGCAAGCTCTCTAGCAGTCATTTTGAGTTGGGCTTTAGAGTATGTCCAATACTGACTAGATATAGCTGAGCTAAGAATTTCTTGAGGAAATTCAAGGCTTTCAAAAGTAAGACCAAGATGGAGAATGGATGGAATAGAGAAGTCAACAGGATGAGAGATGAACCAAGGAAGGGGAGTATAGTACAGATGGATCAAGTGTCTGGAGAAGAAGGGATCTGAAGAGAAATTATAGGGGCCAGGACAAATGATTTCAAAGGAAGAGTTGGTATGAATCTGTGGATCCTTAATACTAGAAGAGTGAGTAGAGGACGATGATTAAGCAGTAGGGGGAGTTTTATCCAATCCAATTCTTTTCCAGGTGACATCAAAACCAAACTGTTGCTCAAGTTCATGAAACTTGGCAATTTTTCCATATCTGATAGGGTTGAATAGGCTTCTTTATCAAAAGGGTTTTCTTCAACTAGGATTGCTTTACCCTTTCCAGAAGGGATTTGAAGGGATGGAGTAGGCTGAGCAGGCCTTTCAATAATCAATTGAGTGGAAGGAGTAGATCTTGGAGGGCTGGGAATGATTTGGACAAGGTCTGCTATCATGGACCTAGTTCTACCAAGGACTATTGTCTGTTCCTAAACAACTTCAAAAGTGTCATTCCCCCTTTCTTTTTCAACCAGTGGTTCAAGCTCTATAAGAGACTCATTCCCCCTATAAGGTTCAACTGATGCATCCTCAAATTGGGTTAAGAGACCAGAAGTGGGCATAAATGAGGAAGATAGAGGACCTGATGATTTTGGAGTGTAAACTGGGGGAGAGGAAGCTTTTTGGCTTTGAGGCTGAGTAAGGGTTTTAAGGCCCTCAGTAGCTTCTTTGGCTCCTGAACTGAGGGTCTCAGTTGATGAGCTTTGATGGTGAGGGTCATAGTCAAAAGGTTTAGGTGGTGAGATAGAAGGAGATTGGGGTGGTGTTTCTTCTTCAGGAATAATAACTTTCCTTTTCAGAGGAATAACTGAGGCTAGAGGAACCACATCTAGTATAATAGGTTCATTTTCTCTGTGTAGCCTTTTGGATTTTCTGGAAGGCTTGGGAATTGTTGGAGTGGGTGAAGGAGATGGTTTAGATTTAGTTTTTGATCTTTTATACACAAATGCTATTTTGGAGGAGGGAGATGAAGTTTGACTAGTACTGGGACTAGAAGTAGAGGGAGGTGGAGCTTCAAGAAGCAAGGGTGGAATAATTTTGGCTAATGGTTCATGACTGGCTTGTTCATCCTCTAGGTCTACTACTGCTTGGGTCCTTTGCCTTTACTACCCTTTCCTTTAAACCTTTATGCCATTCCAGCTAAGGTTTCCCTTTCAAGATCACTACCAGAAAGGGATGAGACATGAGAAGGTGAGTTATCATCTTGTTATTCAGGTTCTGGTTGATCATCAATAGGTTCCTGTACCCTACCCACTTGTTTGTAAGAGAATGTATGGATGCTAAAGACGTTATATATGTGATGAGTAGCTTGCCTATCATAAGGGGAAGGGACTCATATTCTCATTGTTCTCCCAATATGAAGTAAAATTACACTCATAAACCTAAATAATCCAGGATTTGTTGAGGATTTGGTTTTGGTTTTAAGGGGATGATGGCCAGACCTAAGTCTAAAATTAGACAATAGTACAAAGCTCCAATTGGTCGTTTGAACTGTGTGTAGAAGACACAACAGTTGTTTCCATTCACTAGGGCTTATAACATGGTGAGATGATGTCTTTCCATATAGTCCCTTCATTACTACATCAGCCAAGGTAGAGAATTAGGTAGAAATGAACTTCTTATACACAGGTTTATCAGAATTGTAAACAGGCCATCCCACAATTTCAGCAGTTTAAGAAGAGTGATTTATATTGGAGTCCCATATATTTGTTATCATATTAGGTTCATTAGGTGTGCCATATGTAGCAGCAACATCACTGGGGGATATGGTATAGGAGGTACCTTGAAGGGTGAATTGAATGTTATGCTTCTCTGTCCAGACTCCATTGTCGTATATGTGAAAGCAGAGTAAAGGAAGATTTGGTAGGTTTGCTTTCTTAAAAGTCTTCAATTTAGCATTGGTTAGAAGCTTTCCTATCCATCCACCAGCAGGATTATGGTAAAAGGATTTTTGAATGAGGTAGCCATGGGCAGACGAAGAATCCATAATTTTTAGGGTTTGAGAGAAAACAGAGAGGTAACGGTTACTTTGTTTTTTTGAATAAAGCAACAAGTATCTGAATAGAAGATTGAATTGAGATAGGAAGGGGGATTTTAAAGAGGAAGGGGTAACTGAAAATAAGTTGAAAAGACAGCCCTTAATTTAAGGAGAAAGGGTGATGAGGGTAGTAGGTGACTCATCACATTTGTAACCGTGCTACAGTAACTTCTCTCCTTTTAATACTTTCGCAGAGGACATAGCTTGTAAGGGAACACATATTCTTTATTCCTTCAATTAATATTGACATGGTTAAGTCCAATTTTAACAATAACTCTGTCTGGTCAAGCGGCAATTTTAATTTCATATCAAATCAACCTTACTGGAATTTCATCTTTTGAGGTCTACTATCATCATTGTATCTACAACATGAATTCTCGAGATGAATTAAATGATGTAAAATCTTTCTATATAAGAACCATTGTTGGTGAATAATAGATCACAACAACAATTTTTCAGATAAAATATAGCATATAGCAAGATAGTAGACCTTGAGTCCTTTTCAGTTCACAAGAAAATGGGTAGAATAACCAATCTTTTTAGTCCGAGCAAGATGTATGATCTTGTAAGGAAGCTAAAGTTCAATGAAGAGGAGGAGGAGAACAAGGTAGATAAGAAATTCTTGAAGGAATTTAGAGAGTACCAGGCCCAAGAGACATTGGACTGGGAACAGGAGGTTGAGCAAATTCTTCCAAATGATCCTCGGAAGAAAGAAGAGTTGTTAGAGAGAAGCATCAAGAAGGAGATGTGGCTTCATGCAAGGGATGAGTTTATTAAGGAGGAAAGAAAGAGGCTAAAAAGAGGAGAAGAGGTTGAGAAATGGAGAAACAAAGGCAAGGGAAAGGCCAAAATGTTTGAAATAGAGGAATATAAAGGACCTCAAAGGTCTTTGTTTGATTTGTTGCAGATGGAGAGGAAGTATGATTTGGTGATAGGGGATAGGGGAGAGAAAGGAGAATGAAAGGGTGATAACTATGAAGGCAGTTCTTATACCAAGGCTAGTTCATTTTCCTTATTTTTAAGCAAGTACTTTGCTTGTTATAGTCCATTCAGAGCAGGAGTGAAAGAGGATGGAAGTTTTAGGTCTAATGAGGCCTATGTTTTCAGTGAGACTAACAATTCTTCTGGGACCTTTAGTTTCATATCACCTCTTGAGGATTTTTCAAAACCTCAAGAAACAAAGAATTGGTGGCCTAAATCTGTATGGCCATCTTCAAATCAGTTTGTCCTTGTAGTTGGATCATGGAGGTGGGATACCAGAATTATGTTGGAGAGAAGTGATGGGTCTGGACAGCCTGTTTCAGGGACCTCGTATGGAGGTATGAAGGAATAATAGGAGACTTCAGCTGAATGTTCCTTCATAGCTGGAGTGGAGAGATCAATAATAGAGTAGATCTGTTATTTGGAAGATAGTAGACCTGGTGGAGAGGTCTTCTATCTTAATTGTGACTGGAGCAATTGATATATTTTTAGCTCCCTGTTGTTTGTAGGAGTAAGGTAGCCCTTTGATGGCACCGTTTTTGTTGTAGCTCCCTTTTGTACTCTATACTCCACTTATGTTTTAATGAAACTTCCTTTTTTAATTAGTTGGCATATTTAGCATTCCCATATTAGCTCTTAAATATCCAAACCTTTGTTCATCCAGTGCTTTTGTGAGAATGTCAGTAAGTTGATTCTCAGTGCACATATGAGATAGGCATATATCACCTTTTTCAACATAGGCTCTTATGAAATGGTGCCTAACTTCAATGTGTTTTGCTTTTGAGTGCTGAACTGGATTTTTAGTCATGGCTATTGCACTAGTGTTATCACAGAAAATAGGAATTTGATCTTGATAAATCCAAACGTCTTTAGGTTGATTTCTGAGATAATGGATTTGTGAACAGCAAAGGCCAGCAACAACATATTCTGCTTCTGCAGTAGATGTAGCAACTGATGTTTGCTTTTTGCTACACCAACTTATGATTCTTGAGCCAAGAAACTGACAGCTACCACTGGTGGATTTCCTATCCAAGTTGCATCCAGCATAGTCTGAATCGGTGTATCCAAAGAGAGATAAAGGAGATTATCTAGGGTACCAAATCCCATAATCAGGAGTCCTTTTGAGATATCTTAGAATGCTTTTAACTGCTGCTAAGTGTGATTCTTTGGGATCAGCTTGAAATCTAGCACAAAGACAGACACTAAACATAATGTCAGGTCTTGATGCAGTGACATAGAGAAGGGATCCAATGTAGCTTCTGTACAAGGTTTGATTCTCACTTTGGCCTTCAGGATCAGCATGCAACTTTGCAGTTGTTGATATAGGAGTTTTGGCTGTAGACACATTCTGCATATCAAAATTTTTCAACATATCTCTAGTGTATTTCCCTTGATTGATGAAAATTCCATTTGGCAACTGTTTGACTTGAAGTCCTAAAAATAATGTGAGCTCTCCTATCATGCTCATTTCAAACTTCTCTTGCATAACTGACCCAAATTCTTTGCACACATCATTATTAGTTGAACCAAATATAATATCATCCACATAGATTTGAATGAGTAAAATATCTTGGTTTGACTTTTTAATGAACAAGGTTTTATCAATGTGCCCTTTTGTAAATCCTTTTTCAAGTAGAAAGTTGGACAATGTCTCATACCAAGCTCTAGGGGATTGTTTGAGTCTATATAATGCTTTATCCAACTTGTAGACATGATCTGGGAATTTTGGGGATTCAAACCCAGGAGGCTATGCAACAAACACTTTTTCATGTAGAATCCTATTCAGGAATGCACTCTTAACATCCATATGATATACAGTCATTTTCTTGGATGATGAGTAGGCAAGGAAAAGCCTAATTGTTTCTAGTCTAGCAACTGGAGCATAGGTCTCATCATAGTCAATTCCTTCTTCTTATCTGTAGCCTTGAGCTACCAATCTTGCTTTGTTTCTTATGACTGTCCCATCCTCATTCATCTTATTTCTAAACACCCATCTAATTCCAATCACAATTTGATTTTTTGGTTTAGGGACAAGTTTCCAAACTTTGTTCCTTTCAAACTGTTCAAGCTCTTCCTCCATTGCTTCTATCCAATCTTCATCAAGTAAAGCTTTATTGATCTTCTTTGGTTCCATCTGGGATATAAAGGAACTATACAAAGCTTCATCTTCAATATTTGACCTCGTTTGAACTCCTCTGGAAATATCACCAATTACTAGTGACTTAGGATGATTATTGTTGAAGTTTCTGGATATGGGGAGATCAATGTAAATGTTGGAGATAGGAATGAATCTGGGTGGATTAGAAATTGATGGTTCTTGAGTGGATGAGCTTGGTTCATAATTGTTCCCAGTTCTGTCTTTAGTGATAGGTCTATTATCAGTAGTAGGTATACTATCATTGGTAGTTCTACTATCATCAGTAGGTCTACTACTATCAGAAGTGAGAATAGGGTTAGTGAGAGTAGATCCAGACTAAGCAACTACTGGTAAAGGTTGATTGTCAATTTATTTTAAGATTGCTGAAGGGAGGAAAAGATTCAGAAGAGCTTTTGGGTAGATTATAGGGAAGATAATCAATTTGATCATTTTTGGAATTTTGAGAGGTAATGGGTGAGGGTTCAGGCAGAGAGTCAACATTTCCAAGAGTTTCATAAAACTCATTAATTTTCAAATCCCATGCACTGGGAGATTCATCAAAATCCACATGAATGGATTCTTCAACCACCATTCTTCTTTTATTGTACACTTAAAAGAACCTGTAATACTTATGCACTTAAACAGGTAAAGAGTTAGTTCACAAGAGGTCGACTATCTTGTTATAACAGGTCGACTATCTTGAGGTGCAATGTATGTATGTTGAGTTGTGCAGCAGAATAATGATAATGTAAATAGAATAAATAAATGAATAAATGAAAAGTGAATAGTGTATGAATAAGTGTGAGTAAATGAGACACAAACACAACGATGTAACGTGGTTTAGAGTATTGCAACTCTCCTACATCCACGCTTCACTGTCCTCAACAGTGAAGAGACAATTTACTATAATACTTCGTCAAGAAATTACAATAAATTGTATGGAAAATTCCCTCAGAACTTTCCAGCCTAATTAGCCTCACTAACTAAGCTTTCTACTTGTTGCAAAGCACAAAAAAAGAAAAGAAAAAGGTCTCACAAATGTGAGGGTTTTGGTGATCTCTAAGATGGCTCTTGAGTAGCTATGTGAGATCTATTTTTGCTTATCTATTTAGCATAGATTTATAAGATTCAAGTGTGCTTTTACAATTGAGTTGCTTAGAAGCTTTTATCAATTTGTTTAAAATGGCAAGAGATAGGGGTATTTTCTTTAGTAATGTAGAGCTCCTTATATAGGTCTTCAGTATGTATCCGGTTGAGTTCCAACGGTCTTGAACATCTTGAAAATACATATGTCAGTCATTAATCTTTGACTGGAATAAAGTTTGTGAACAGTGTTATGTCAGGATTGACTTTGACTGGGAGCTGAGTTGGCATGGTGTAAGGTCTGCTATCTTTGAAGGTCTGTTATCTCGACATGTGAAGATAATGGACCTGTGAAGACTTGACGATTTCTAGTATAATTCTTGATAATCCATATTAAGTTCTTAATTATTTATCAAAACACTTAGTTAAGAAACTAGGGTTCTAACAAAACTCTATATGCCTTGCTAGTTGTAGAGTATCCAAAGAATATTCCTTCATCACTTTTAGAATCAAATTTGTCTAAATTGTTCATCCCATTATTATGAATGAAACATTTACTTCCAAAGTCATGAAAGTAAGAGATTGTTGGAGTTATTTCATTCCATAATTCATAGGGAGTCTTCATGTGATATTTGTTTATTAAGGTCTTGTTCTGAACATAGACTGCAGTTGTAATAGTTTCTCCCCAAAAATACTTAGGAAGATTTTTTTCAGATAACATGGTCCTAGCAGCTTCACAAATGGTTCTGTTCTTTCTCTCAGCTACTCCATTTTGTTGAGGAGTTCTAGGGCTGAGAAGTTGTGACTTATGCCTTGCTGATTGCAGAATTCTTCAACACCAGTATTCTCAAATTCAGTACCATGATCTGACCTTATTCTGACCACCTTGATATTTTTGAGATTTTGAACTTGATTTATCAATTTGAGTAATTGACCAAGGGTTTTTGACTTAGACTCCAAGATAATAATCCAAGAGAATCTGGTAAAATCATCTACTACCACAAGGGAGTATCTTTTTCCTCCAAGACTTCTAGTTCTGATTGGTCCAAATAAATCCATATGAATAAGTTCAATTGGTATTTTTGTGTCCAATCTGTTTTTGACTTTAAAGGAAGTCTTTTGTTGTTTTCCACACTGACAAGCATTGGATAGTTTATCATTTTTGAAGGATATTTTTGGAAGTCCTTTCACAAGATTGGAGGATGCAAGCTTGGCTAAGCTTTTGAGATTTAAGTGAGCCAATCTCTTATGCCAGAGCCATGCTAAATCAGATTGATTATAAGATAGTAGACACATGGCTTTAGAAGATTGAGTCACTTCAAGGGATATGCAGTACACATTTCCTTTTCTGAAGCCAGTAAGAATGATTTCATCTTTTGAATTCTTCACTTGAAACAAGTTATGGGAGCATATAACATGGAATCCTTTGTCACAGATCTGACTGATGCTAATCAAGTTATGCTTGAGACATTCCACATAGGAGACATTTGTCATGTGTCTGCTGTAACCACTATCTAGGTACCAAACTCCTTTACTAAATTCCTAAAAAACAAATAAAGAAAAATAAACATGGTCCCTTTTTTAATGTGGGTCCAGGAGGTTAGACATCCTTAGGGACCCAAACTTTCACAATTTTCTTAGGAGGGTTATTGTTCTTTGGGACACAAGGTTTTTGGTTGAAGGAGTTCAGGTAAGATATGATTTAGTACATATAGGGTGTCATTCTGAATTATTGGTGATGGTGGTTGTGGTGAGGGTGAGGATTATATGAGTTGTGTGAGGCATGAGTTTTAGGGAAACTTGAAGTGCTATATTTACTTTTTCTTCCTTTGTTTCTCCTTTGGTAGGTCTGCTGTCTTCTAGAATAACCTTGGTAGATCAGTTGTCTTCTAGAATAACCTTGGTAGGTCTGCTGTCTTCTAGAATAACCTTGATATTTCTGTTGTCTGTTGTTGTACTGACTTGTTTGATTGCTTTTCCAAGTCTTGGATTGCTTTGGAGGACTTGGGGCAACAATTTTGTTGTTGGGGTTTGCCATTTGAACCCTGCTACTGGAGGCTTGATCATGATAGCAGACCTCCTTCATTTTACCTTGAGCCTTGTATACATCTTGATTTGTTTGGACATGATAGATAGGCTTTCTTATTGTCTAGTCTCCCATTTTAACAAGAAGCATTTTCTCAAGTTTTCTTTCACCTTCAGGAAGTTTGTATTCTACTATACTTGGATTATTTGCTCTTAATCCAGTTTTGTCAAGAGGATGCCTTTGAGTGTATAATAAGTGTGACATGGTTGTGCTTGACTTGTTCCAAGATTCAATTTTGGTTTTGAATGCTTGGTTCTCATCATTTAAATCCTCTATTCTCAGGTTCAGTTCTTTTACCTGATTGCTGATGTGGAGGTGATTTTTTCTTGGATTAAAAACATCAGCATGAAGGTCTACTATCTCATCTTCTTCCTATTTGTTATGTTTTTGAAGAGTGAGGTTTTGGGTTTCAAGAAGGGTGTTTTTGGTTTTTAGACTATCTAACTCCTTAGAAAATTGTAAATTTTTAGTTATATAGACCCTAAGACTTGATTCTTCTTTCTTTCTCTGAATAAACAAAGTGCAAGCCAAATTTTTAAGACCTTCAAGGTAAAGAGAATTAAAATCCCTTACCTCTTTTAGTTCTAAAGCAGCTACAAGAGCTTCAAGTTCCTCTTCACTGTTTGAGTCATCTTCTTCATTTGCCATGAGACATATCATGGCTTCCATGTCATTATCTGAGTCTGAGGAGTCACTTTCATCATCACTGAATTTTGACACGTCTGCTATCATGACCTGTTCCTTCTTTTCAACATGTTTGGCTTTGGCACAGTTGAAGCAGTTACACCTAGAGTTGTGTATGATATCTTTTGAATAATATAGCTTCTTTTGGGATGAAAAGTTTCTTAATTTCTTCGGTTCAGGGCACTCTTGTGAGTAGTGACCTATCTTTTCACAGTTATAGCAATTGACTTCTTTTTTCTCAGTTTGTACTTGGTTAGAAGTAGATGCATTTTTTATTTTGTCAAACATCCTTTTTTGATTTTTCATAGCATTTTCAACATCTATGGTTATTAGACTAGGAATGTCTTCTTAAGTCAAAGGTTTGACTTCTTGTTTTTGGGAGAAATTGACTTTCTGAATAGCATTACATATAAGGGAGTCAATGTCATGTTGTGAGTAAGATTTTGGAGCCTCTTGTGAAGCAAGAGCCATGGTGTGAGCATTGGCTAAAGATGATGCAATGGTGGGTAATTTCACAGTCCCTTCAAGTTCATATACTTCCAATTTTCCAAAGTATTGTTCAACTGTCATGGTTGGCCATTCAACACATTCCCTTATGGGTAGGGATACTTTTTCATATTCTTTAGGGAGGCTAGAAAATATTTTCAAACATAGGTATTGTTGGTCCAATTTCTTGCCATGGTTTGACACTAGTCTGAGTAGGTCTTCAAATCTGTCTTTGGCAGCACTGACTCTTTCACCGGTGGCAAACTTAAAGTTGTCAAGTTGCCTTAAAAGGTTATATAAGTTTTGTGCTCTTACACTTGTGTGCTTAGTAAACTTTGTTTTAATAAGATCCCAAGCTTCTTTGGCAGTTTCAACTTTCCCAATTTCTTGGGCCGAAGACTCATTAACACTTTTTTGTAGAATCTTTTTGACTTTTTGATTAGCTGTGATTTAGTGTGTTTCTAATTCAGTCCAAAGATCTGGGGTCTTATATTTGTCATCTCCTCCATTTGTGTCAGGTTGAGTGAGAATTATGACTTCTTCATGAAGTACAAACCAATTCCAAACACTATTGGCATCAAGGTAAGTCTTGATTTTGGAAGAGAATATTTCAAATGATCCACACTCATCAACATGTGGAATGTCTTTCTCATTGTTTCTTGTTGGTTGAGGCATGATGTTAACGCTTCTGGATTCTTCACAGATGTTAAGCTTGAACACACTTAAGTCTCTTAGAAACCAGCTCTAGTGCCAATTGAAAGAACCTGTTATACTAATGCACTTAAACGAGTAATCAGTTAGTTCACAAGAGGTCGACTATCTTGGTAGGACAAATCGACTATCTTGAGGTGCAGTGTATGTTTGTTAAGTTATGCAGCGGAATAAAGATAAAGTAAATGGAAGAAATCAATGAGTAAATAAGAAGTGATAAGTGTGTGAATAAGTGTGAGTAAAAGAGACACAAACACAACGATGTAACGTGGTTCAGAGTATAGCAACTCTCCTACATCCACGCTTCACTGTCCTCAACAGTGAAGAAACAAGCACAAAATTATAAGTTTCAAGTGTGCTTTACAATTGAGTTGCTTAAAAGCTTTTATCAAGTTGTTAAAAATGGCAAGAGACAGGGGTGTTGTCTTCAGTAGTGCAGGGCTCCTTTTATAGGTCTTCACATTTATATCCGTTGAGTTCCAACGGCTTGAATATCTTGGAAATGCTATTGTCAGTCGTTTATCTTTGACCGGAACAGTGTTTGTGAATAGTGTTAAGTCAGTTTTGAGTTTGACTAGGAGCTGAGTTGGCAAGGGTGTCAAGGTCTGCTATCTTGAAGGTCTGTTATCCCGATATGTGAAGATAGTGGACCTGTGATGACTTGATGATTTTCAGTATACTTCTTGATAATCCATATTAAGTTCTTAATTATTTGTCAAAACTCTTAGTTTAGAAACTAGGGTTCTAGCAATATGACCTCTTGCTTCACTAGCCATGTTTTGCTTAGGCACTTTTAAGACTAAATTGTAGAAATATGAAGAACTTTCTGGGACAATAAAAAATGGCAAATGAGAAGATCATTTTGGGACGGAGGGAGTACTGCACAATAATTAATAGGTGTATAATTGACAGAAAAGATAAAGAATGTCTTCTTAATAGTAAAGTGTCAAATATTTGGAAAAAGTTTTTACCTCTAAAATGACAACAGATATTTTGAAACGGAGAGAGTATCAAATGTTTTAGACTTGATGTTGATAGGTAAACCAGAATATTGTATTTAAATAAACTTAAAAAAAAGTTGGGGGCCTCTATGACAGTTATCCAAACATTTGGAGGATGCTGCAATTATGTCAAACATCAGGGGTGGGGTCAGTAATTAACTGCTCGGAAATTAGGTTTGCCCAAAAGGGGCAGATCACGACTAGAAACTTCTATCAAACCCTATAAATTCATAACGATACCTTCAAACATCTCAACCTCCGCCTGCCCTTTCTCTCCCAAATTCTCTTCCAATTTCTCCTCACTCCCTCTTTTTGATTGTCTCTATGAGGTAATATTTTTACTGATTCAATGTGTTCTTATGCCATGATCTTGTTTATGCTTAATCTTTTTTTTATTTCTATATCCAGGCGATGACCCAAATTAATCTTCTCCTAGGATCAATGTCACTTCTAAGGCCACCTGATTGTGAGGTAATTTTTATTGCAGTTTTTGATTTGTATAGTTTTTTGTTTGGTAAAATTTTTATTGATGAAAGTCCAGAATAAGAAATCAGTTGTGCTTGATAAGTATCTGAACTATAAACATGTTTGTTAAATATCTAATTTCAAAATAACACCAAAAAGTGCATATTAGAAACACTAGAATTTGTTTGCATAAATGTCTTGATTTTGTTTGCCTATGTGTATATTAGAAACACTAGAATTTTCGTCTTTTTCTTAAAAATATTTGTTAATAAACAAAACTTGCCCATAATTCTTATGTTTTACAACGTCAATGTCGGTTTATTAGGCTGACTTAAAACAAAATAACATTATTTATCCTGATGATTAAACAGTCAAACTGAGTTGGTAAAAGATCGGTACATTCGAGGTGTTAGATAAGTTCCATTATGTTTAACTTTCTTCAGATTACTATAGCTTACCTGCATCTGCTCATTCTTTCATAACAATACCAGAAAAGATGATCTTTAATTCGTAAAAGAGACATCTTAATCATAAGAAAGCAAAAGTAGTTTTCTTTATCTTTATTATTGATTATTTTACACTAAAGCGAGCGTAAAACAAGTTTTTCACAAGATTTTCACGTAAAGGACCCGTTTACATACGGAATCGAGTGGTCAATAGAACTCTAAAGATTATAAATGTTTATAATGTAGCGACCCCAAAACCCGTTTATAATTATTTTATAATTTTGGGGATTTTTATTTGACTTATATGTGCATTTTATGTGTTGCATCATATTTTATGATTTGCATATCATACTTGATTATTTGTGTTATTTACTTAGTTAGTAAAAATAATGATTAAAGGAGTTAAATGATTAAGTTGAAACTTTAGGGTCCTAGTTGAAAATGTAAGTTTAGGGGCTAAAGTTTTAACTTTGAATCTTGGGTGATCAAATTGTAAAAAATGGGTAAGATATTTAAGAAACTTTCCTTCTTTCTTTCCTTCACTGTGTATTTCATTTGTTCTGCAACATTCCTCGTTCTGTTCCTAGGGTTAGGAGAAAAGGTAAGTTCAACCCATTTCGATTTAATTCTTTTTATTTACTTACCCGTTTTAAAAACTAATTATATAAAAATGATCAGGGCGTCGAGTAGGTCATTTCTAGCCGAACAAAACTTATTTCAGCGATACTTTTTCCGGAACTAGGTAAGTTACTAATTCCCCTTTAAATGTTAAAATAGTCATATATGCTATATATGATACTCCTACTTGTTAATTTTGTGTTTTGGGTAATATTTGCTATACTTGTAATTTTGGGACAAAGGGAGTATATGAATTGGGTTTTGCTGAGTATGGAATTGGTTTAGCAACCAAGTTGTAATCCTATGAAAGTTGCTAATGTTGTGTACTAAATTGGGTAGAATATATGTTGTACTTGTGGGACGGAAGGAGTAAAAATTTAACTAAGGAAGAATCTGGGATTTGGCCCAAAATTTGAGGAGGCGCGCGCACCCTATATAAGGAGGCGCACGCACCCCTTTGTTACCAACCTAGGCAAAATTGACTGGAGAAGGGAGGCGAGCGCATCCTCTTGGGTGAGGCGCGCGCACCCTTAAGTGAATCAACAATAGTGAAGTTCTGGTCCTAGGAGGCGCGCGCATCCTATGGGGTGAGGCGTGCGCATCCACCCTGTTTCCAAGGGTTGATAGTTTGTGTTATTTGGGGTATAAGAGGACAAGTGTGTATGTGATCCTTGGGGTTGTTTATGACTTAAACATGAATGTGTATGACTTTTATGTCGTTAATGAAAAAGATTGGGTTGTGACTAAATGTCCTCATTATGAACTCTTTATGAGAAATCTTTCGTGTGCATCTTGTGATGTTTTGGCTTAATTCCTTCTTGGATTAAATGCCCCAGGTTTTGTTTAGCAAGTATTCATTACTGTGCTTCTTGTTAAAAGTCCAGCTGGTCTTGTTGTGGAGTCAGCCAATGGAAAGATTATAGTGGTACAGGTAAGTCCACTATAAGGTTTTCCGTTGGAGCTTGTGAGTCAGGCGGTGGAAGAATTATAGTGGCACACAAGCCAAGTTCACTATAAGGTGTCCACTGTGCCTTCTAGTTTCCCCAGTCCAGATTGGCCTTGGATGGGATGAATTGCTCCCTTTGGTGAGTATTTGGGTTATGACTTTGTGTCATATTTCCATCTCTGGTTACTTGGTTCTATTGGTTATGGTTTAGTTTTCGGGATCCCAACGGCTTCAGCTATTTATGCTGCTCAGATGGTTTTCTCTGATGGGTTTCTCAGTTGGATTTCTCATCAGTTATGGTTATTGGTTAAACCTTGGCTTTGGTATCCACCGGAGTGTGGGCAATGTGATATAAGTGGTATATGGGTTGATGTTATGTGCTATATGCTATATGATTACTGTTGATATTGTTTCTTTATGATCATCATATCAGCATGTAACGTAGTTGCATTTTAGTAGCTTACTGAGATTTATTCTCACCCTTATTTGTTTACTGTTTTAGATAAAGGCGGGTCCAGGGGATAGGACACTTGGCACGGGAGGACGTTCGTTTGGTAAGAGTTGGGACTTGTTTTGTGAAGGTTACATTATGTAAATGTAAACCCTTTGCGGTAGAATACCCGTACTTCTTATGGTTACATCTATTTTGGTAAATGTTGATGTATGTACATTTGTTTAAAAGTTTGTAAGCCTTTGGGCTAAGTACTTCCGCTGTGAAAGTGTTTGTCAAAGTTTGTTTCAAGATTAAGTGAAGTCTTTGAACTTCAAGTGTGTTTTTATTCCACTTTCTAAAAGTATATTTCGAAAAAAAATTCTGAAAGGTTTTATAACGTCTTCCGTTCGTGTCCCGAGCGTGGGGCCAAGTAGGACCACGGGTACGGGGCGCGACAGTTGGTATCAGAGCTAGGTTGTAGATGGTCTAGAATGACTAAATGACCTAGGAGGGTAGTAGAGTATAGAGTGAGTAACGTTGAGTGTTTGATGCAGGTATTCATTAAAAATGGGTGAAACTGACGGAGATCAGGCCGGCTCTTCGGGGCAAGGGGATGCCAGAGAAGAGGCTCGAATTATGTTTCAGGGAATGTTTGAAGCAGCGATGAAAACATTAAGTGATCAGAGGCAAGAAAGGGAACAGGTACCACCAAGATATGGCCTAGAACAGTTTCTGAAAATGAAGCCTATGGAGTATGATGGAGAGCCCGATGTATCTAAAACTGAAAGGTGGATTGAATCGATGGAAAAGATCTTTGATGCTTTGAGATGTTCGGAGGAAGATCAAGTCAGGTTTGCTACCTATAAACTGAATGGAGCGGCTGAGCATTGGTGGAAAGCTTTGAAAACAAAATGGGATGAGACTCATGTACCTTATACTTGGGAGAATTTTCTAGGAAAGTTTAAAGAACACTTCATTCCTCGAGTAGATCAAGACAGGAAGGAGATGGAATTTCTTAACTTGGAGCAAGGTTCTATGTCAATTGCTCAATATTCAGCTAAATTTTCAGAGTTGTCCAGGTATTGTACTCACCTAGTGGCAACTGAGGAGAGGAAGGCTACGAGGTTTGTGAAAGGTTTGAAAACTGTGATTAGAACTCAGCTAGTATCCCATAAGTTGCAAGATTTCCAGGATGCAGTGGATCGAGCTTACCAGGTGGAGCATGACATTGAGGAACATAAAAGGAAAATGGAATTGTTAGGCGCTGGGAAGCAAGTTAGGCAACCACAACGTGGTGAGAGTAGAGGAAATCAAGGTGGATCTTCACAATTTAAAGGGTCTTCTCAAAGACAGTCAGGTAACAGAAATCAAAGTAACACTTCAGGGAGTCAGAGTAGAGGAGTTTGTAATTATTGTCAGAAAGAAGGGCATTCAGAAGAGAGATGTTGGAAGAAGCAGGGCAAGTGTTTGAACTGTGGTCAGTTAGGACATTTTCAGAGGGATTGCCCTAAGTATAGGATGCAAGCATCGGGAAGTGTGGTTGGGTCCTCTCAGGGTCAGAAGAGGGATTCCTCAGGCAAGCCTAAGGTTCAGGGTCGTGTCTTTGCTATTTCTCAGCAACAGGCTTCGGAGTCCTCTAATGTGATAGGAGGTATTATTTCTGTGTCTAGTTTGAGGGCACGTACACTTATAGACCCTGGCTCATCGCATTCTTATGTGTCTTTGCATTTTGCTTCTAGATTGCATAAGTCTTCTGAATCTCTGCCTTATGTGTTAGAGGTGTCAACTCCTATAGGGGAGTGTTTGGTGACCAATGAGGTGTTGCATTCTTGTGATGTGCATATACGTGAGCATGTTTTACCTGCTGATTTAGTTATCTTACCATTACAAGATTTTGATGTTATCTTGGGTATGGATTGGTTGGGTAAATATCATGCGTCTGTTGATTGTGCTAATAAAGTGGTCACATTTTCTATCCCAAATGTTCCTAAATTTTCTTTTGAAACTGTTCCTTGGGGTAGAGAGATTAGAATTATTTCTTATATGAAGGCTAGAAAGTTGTTGAACCGTGGTTGTGCGGGGTATTTGGCTAGTGTTCTTGATACTACTAAAAGGGTTCCTGATATTGAGGATGTGCCTATTGTTAAAGAATTTTCAGATGTATTTTCTTCTGAGTATGCTATGCCTCCTGACCGGGAAATAGAGTTCTGTATTGACTTACTTCCAGGTATGGCTCCTATATCTGAGGCACCTTACAGAATGGCCCCCGCTGAATTGAAAGAGTTGAAGGTTCAGTTGCAAGAGTTACTTGATCGAGGATTCATTCGTCCTAGTGTATCCCCGTGGGGAGCTCCAGTATTGTTTGTTAAAAAGAAAGATGGGTCCTTGAGGCTGTGTATTGACTACAGAAAGCTGAATCAGGTAACTATAAAGAATAAATATCCGCTTCCTCATATTGATCATTTATTTGATCAACTTCAGGGGTCAGTTGTTTTTTCAAAACTTGACTTGAGGAGTGGGTACCATCAGTTAAAAATCCGTTCTGAAGACATTTCTAAAACTGCTTTTCGTAGTAGATATGGCCATTATGAGTTTCTTGTTATGCCTTTCGGGTTGACTAATGCTCCGGCTGTTTTTATGGATATGATGAACAGAGTCTTTAAACCTTATCTTGATACCTTCGTGGTTGTATTTATTGATGATATTCTGGTTTATTCCAAGTCCCGGGAGGAGCATGAGCAACATTTGCGAATGGTTTTATCTATTCTCCGTGAGAAGCAGTTGTTTGCTAAATTCAGTAAATGTGCTTTTTGGCTCAATGAAGTATCTTTTCTTGGGCACGTGATTTCTAATAAAGGTATATCAGTTGATCCATCTAAAGTTGAGGCTATTGTGAATTGGAGGAGGCCAGAATCAGTTACAGAAATTCGAAGTTTCTTGGGGTTAGCTGGGTACTACAGAAGGTTTATTGAGGGGTTTTCTAAGATTGCAACTCCCTTGACTCAGTTGACTCGAAAGAATATTCCTTATGTGTGGGATGAAAAGTGTCAAGCTAGTTTTGAAGAATTGAAGAAGAGATTGACTACAGCTCCTATTCTCGCCCTACCTAATGGTAATGATGATTTGGTAATCTATAGTGATGCTTCTAAAGAAGGCCTCGGGTGTGTATTAATGCAGAATGGAAGGGTGATTGCATATGCTTCGAGGAAGTTGACTCCGAGTGAGCAGAATTATCCTACCCATGACATGGAGCTTGCAGCTATTGTCTTTGCATTACACAAATGGAAACATTATCTTTATGGGGCAAAGTTTGAGATTTTCACAGATCATCAGAGTTTGAAGTATCTTTTCTCCCAGAAAGAGTTGAATAATAGACAACGAAGATGGATGGAGCTATTGAAGGATTACGATTGCACCATTTCCTATCATCCGGGCAAGGCAAATGTGGTAGCTGATGCCATTAGCCGGAAGTCTTATGTAGCTTCATTGATGGTGCGAGAATGGAAGATGTTGGAGGATGCTCGAGATTGGAGTCCTTATGAATCAAATCATGGAGCTATTTTTGCGAACATTCGAGTATTTCCAACTTTAGTTCAACAAATAAAGGAAGCTCAGAAGGATGACCCGGAATTGGTAAAGATTATGGATAAAATCAAAGATGGTAAATTTGAGGATTTCTCACTCAGTTCTGAAGGGGTATTGATTTTCAGAGGTCGATTGTGTGTACCTAATGTTGATGGGATTAAACGCCAAGTTCTTGATGAAGGCCATAAATCAAGGTATACTATTCATCCCGGGAGTACTAAAATGTATCAGAATTTGAAGCAACACTTTTGGTGGAATAATATGAAGAGAGAGATAGCGGATTATGTATCCAAGTGCTTAACATGTCAACAAGTTAAAGCTGAACATCAAAGGCCTGCAGGATTGCTTCAACCATTAGAGATTCCGGAATGGAAGTGGGAACATGTTACTATGGATTTTGTGACAGGGTTACCTCGTACTCGAAGAAGGTTTGATGCGGTTTGGGTGATTGTTGATAGATTGACAAAGTCTTCTCATTTTCTACCTATTGAGATCGGTTATTCTATGGAAAAGCTTGCAACTTTGTACATTAATGAGATCGTGAGATTACATGGAGTTCCAGTGAGCATTGTATCTGATCGTGACCCTAGATTCACATCTCGGTTTTGGCAAGCGTTTCAGAAGGCTTTGGGTTCAGAGTTGAGATTTAGTACAACTTTTCATCCTCAAACAGATGGCCAGTCCGAGAGAACTATCCAGATTCTTGAGGATATGTTGAGGGCTTGCTCAGTGGATTTTTCAGATTCGTGGGATATTCATTTGCCTCTCGTAGAGTTTTCTTATAATAACAGTTTTCAGTCCAGTATTGGGATGGCTCCTTATGAAGCCTTGTATGGAAGGAAATGTCGGTCTCCTATCTGTTGGGATGAAGTGGGAGAAGCCAAGATTTGGGGTGTTCAGATGGTTAATGATTCAGTTGAGAAGGTTAAACTTATTCGAGATCGTTTGAGTACTGCCCAGAGTAGACAGAAAAGCTACACTGATCATCGGAGGCGAGACCTTGAGTTCGAAAAAGGTGACTTTATGTTTTTGAAGGTTTCCCCTAAGGTTGGTATTCGAAGATATGGAAAGAAAGGCAAGCTTGCTCCGAGGTTTATTGGTCCATTTGAGATTCTTGGAAGAGTGGGGGATCGAGCTTATCGTCTTGCTTTACCTCCTTCTCTTGATAAGATCCATAATGTGTTTCATGTTTCTATGCTTCGGAAGTATGTGTATGATTCTTCTCATGTTTTATCTGAGGTTCCCGAGGATATTGAGCCGAGTATGTCTTATGAGGAACATCCGGTCCAAGTCATTGATTCGAAGGTGCAAGAATTGAGAAACAAAAGTATCCCTCTTGTTCGAGTTGTGTGGAGGAATCACAATGTGGAGGAATCGACTTGGGAACTTCGGGAAGAGATCGAGAGGAAGTACCCTTGGTTGTTTGAGGGCCTCGGTAAGTAACCCTAAAATTCGGGACGAATTTTCGTTAAGGGGGAGTGATTGTAGCGACCCCAAAACCCGTTTATAATTATTTTATAATTTTGGGGATTTTTATTTGACTTATATGTGCATTTTATGTGTTGCATCATATTTTATGATTTGCATATCATACTTGATTATTTGTGTTATTTACTTAGTTAGTAAAAATAATGATTAAAGGAGTTAAATGATTAAGTTGAAACTTTAGGGTCCTAGTTGAAAATGTAAGTTTAGGGGCTAAAGTGTTAACTTTGAATCTTGGGTGATCAAATTGTAAAAAATGGGTAAGATATTTAAGAAACTTTCCTTCTTTCTTTCCTTCACTGTGTATTTCATTTGTTCTGCAACATTCCTCGTTCTGTTCCTAGGGTTAGGAGAAAAGGTAAGTTCAACCCATTTCGATTTAATTCTTTTTATTTACTTACCCGTTTTAAAAACTAATTATATAAAAATGATCAGGGCGTCGAGTAGGTCATTTCTAGCCGAACAAAACTTATTTCAGCGATACTTTTTCCGGAACTAGGTAAGTTACTAATTCCCCTTTAAATGTTAAAATAGTCATATATGCTATATATGATACTCCTACTTGTTAATTTTGTGTTTTGGGTAATATTTGCTATACTTGTAATTTTGGGACAAAGGGAGTATATGAATTGGGTTTTGCTGAGTATGGAATTGGTTTAGCAACCAAGTTGTAATCCTATGAAAGTTGCTAATGTTGTGTACTAAATTGGGTAGAATATATGTTGTACTTGTGGGACGGAAGGAGTAAAAATTTAACTAAGGAAGAATCTGGGATTTGGCCCAAAATTTGAGGAGGCGCGCGCACCCTATATAAGGAGGCGCACGCACCCCTTTGTTACCAACCTAGGCAAAATTGACTGGAGAAGGGAGGCGAGCGCATCCTCTTGGGTGAGGCGCGCGCACCCTTAAGTGAATCAACAATAGTGAAGTTCTGGTCCTAGGAGGCGCGCGCATCCTATGGGGTGAGGCGTGCGCATCCACCCTGTTTCCAAGGGTTGATAGTTTGTGTTATTTGGGGTATAAGAGGACAAGTGTGTATGTGATCCTTGGGGTTGTTTATGACTTAAACATGAATGTGTATGACTTTTATGTCGTTAATGAAAAAGATTGGGTTGTGACTAAATGTCCTCATTATGAACTCTTTATGAGAAATCTTTCGTGTGCATCTTGTGATGTTTTGGCTTAATTCCTTCTTGGATTAAATGCCCCAGGTTTTGTTTAGCAAGTATTCATTACTGTGCTTCTTGTTAAAAGTCCAGCTGGTCTTGTTGTGGAGTCAGCCAATGGAAAGATTATAGTGGTACAGGTAAGTCCACTATAAAGTTTTCCGTTGGAGCTTGTGAGTCAGGCGGTGGAAGAATTATAGTGGCACACAAGCCAAGTTCACTATAAGGTGTCCACTGTGCCTTCTAGTTTCCCCAGTCCAGATTGGCCTTGGATGGGATGAATTGCTCCCTTTGGTGAGTATTTGGGTTATGACTTTGTGTCATATTTCCATCTCTGGTTACTTGGTTCTATTGGTTATGGTTTGGTTTTCGGGATCCCAACGGCTTCAGCTATTTATGCTGCTCAGATGGTTTTCTCTGATGGGTTTCTCAGTTGGATTTCTCATCAGTTATGGTTATTGGTTAAACATTGGCTTTGGTATCCACCGGAGTGTGGGCAATGTGATATAAGTGGTATATGGGTTGATGTTATGTGCTATATGCTATATGATTACTGTTGATATTGTTTCTTTATGATCATCATATCAGCATGTAACGTAGTTGCATTTTAGTAGCTTACTGAGATTTATTCTCACCCTTATTTGTTTACTGTTTTAGATAAAGGCGGGTCCAGGGGATAGGACACTTGGCACGGGAGGACGTTCGTTTGGTAAGAGTTGGGACTTGTTTTGTGAAGGTTACATTATGTAAATGTAAACCCTTTGGGGTAGAATACCCGTACTTCTTATGGTTACATCTATTTTGGTAAATGTTGATGTATGTACATTTGTTTAAAAGTTTGTAAGCCTTTGGGCTAAGTACTTCCGCTGTGAAAGTGTTTGTCAAAGTTTGTTTCAAGATTAAGTGAAGTCTTTGAACTTCAAGTGTGTTTTTATTCCACTTTCTAAAAGTATATTTCGAAAAATTTTTCTAAAAGGTTTTATAACGTCTTCCGTTCGTGTCCCGAGCGTGGGGCCAAGTAGGACCACGGGTACGGGGCGCGACATATAAGCATCAAAATTTGTATCTTAAAGATGGCTTGTGTATTTAAGGATGGTAAATTGTCTGTTGCTTAACCCATAGAATTTGTTTCTTTGAGTATATTATATAATATGGAGGTGCATTTCAAATCAACTCGGGTTTATTATATATTTGTATCTAAACATGTTTGATTGATTAACTGTTGTCCTTCTTCAAAACTCCTATGAATATATATTTGGCTGTAACAAATATTTAATAACATCTTAGTGGACACTTTGTTAACTTGAAAATGTTTATTTGTAATAATTTACTGTTTTTTTTTCATCTGATAACTAGCGAAATAAAGATTATTTCACATTTATCTATCACTGTATTTATTTCTTTAATGTAATTCAAATGGCTCTCAGCGTTCGTTTTTATAATTTTCTCTCATGTTCTACAGATTGATTTCACAGAAAAAGAGAAGGCCGTTGTTCATATCATCTCAGAAAAAAAAGCACATCTGCTGCTTTAAGCATGTACGTTTGAATCATCAGTTCCATTAAACTAACATAACTCTTATTGAAATTTATTACTTTATAAGATAGAAAAAAATATAATGATAATTAAGCTCTTATAAGTTAATGGATATTTATTTGATATGAAACCATTTAAATTACACGGCATCTGCATGATATAAATCATCTGTTTTATAGTTAATGGTTATGCTTGGATATAATAACTCTGACTCCAGCCTAATCAGTTATTAGAATACTTCAACTCAATACCTGAAAACATTCATATGTCTTGTAGATATTTTAAATGAGACTAATGCTAGGGGCACAAAATAAGCTCACAAAATCTTGCTCACACAATGAGGTAGCGATATTTTATTGGTTGCATCGATAATGGACCCGCCATACTTTACTTAAAAACACCAATAAAATCATTACACCTAGGATTTTGTGAGTAAGATTTTGTGACTTTTTTGTGCCCCTAGTATTATTCTTTAAATGATCCACAGATTCTAGGAGAAATTAGGTTTCAAGATGTGATTTTGTTTAAATCTCTTTATAAGATAATTTTTTATGTATAATTTTAAAATGATATTCAATATATATATATCTGAATAAATTCAAAAATCTTAATTTTTTATTCTTTTGGTAGCAAAAATTGATATTTGACATTAGTAAATAAACGTATGCTTCGGATAATATTATTTCCAAGAAAATATATTTTTTAAAGATATTAAATCCAAAATATTTTCAATGTTAAACGTGTATCCAATATTTTTAACTCAAATAAAATATTTTGACTTAAATTATTTTATGTGTCTTTTGTGCTTATTTTATAGGCATTGCCTGGTAAATTTTACAAGAGCAAAGAAGTGAAACTAGAAGTCATCTTTGGGACATGTCGTAAAATGCGGTCAGAAAAAGGCTAAAGTGAGCTTGGAAAAAAGAAAGATAAATCAATCTGTTACTGACCCTAGTGACTCCAATAAGAAGAGCAAGAAATGTCATGATAAGCCAGCTACCGCAAAACATGATCTGAAGGATGTTGAGAAAAGAAAAAGTATGTAACAAAAGATTCTAATATGCCTCAAAAGGGTGATGGTACGATCTGGAATTATATTTGTATTGGTGTGAGCTCCTTTTGAATGATCAAGCAGACCACTCCATTTAAGTTGGAAGAGGAAATATCAGATGATGCTTTGAGATCAACCACCAAAAATCAAGTTAAATGAAGACCAAGGAGAATATCAACAGATGATGCTTTGAGATCAACCACCAAAAACCATAACTTTTGAAATGTTAAATGAAGTTTATTAGGGAAAATGTATAAATAGGAATGTTTTATCCGTAACTGTTTTGTATTATTCTGGTCTTTCTTTGTGAATATATATTATATATTTGTATGTATGTAATATTATTATCTTATCTAGCAAGCTTTGTAGTAAGCCTAGTTAAAGGCTCTCTTAGTTGATGAATAAAACACATAAAACACAAAGAACACAAAGTTGACTAGCCTTTGGAAACTTGCAAATCTCCATTTCTATTCATTTGGACATTTATTTTGTTTTTACTTTTTCATATTCACATAAATTTAACGTGGCTTGCTCCTAATGTGCAGCCTAAAGAAATTTAACAGTCAAGAATGGCTATTGAGTTTTTTGCGAACACTATAAAGCTATAATATTTATAGTATCAAGACAGTCCATGACACCAGTGAAGACTCAATCCATATGCCTCATGAATTTCCTACCTAAACAATAATCCAATGGCAACAACTAGCTCTATCCCATGAAAATTCCCTCAAAAAATTCCCTACTTAATACGCCTCACTAATTAAGTGTGCTTGTTGCAAAGCATGAAAACCTAAAAAGAAAAGGTTTCATAAAAGTGAATATTGTTGATCTCTTGCCATAATCATAAGCTAGGCTTTAGACTTTCTCCCAAATTCTTTGATGACATTTATCAAACTTGTTGCGCAAGTCTTGACTGATGGGATGGAGAAGTCAATTTGATGACATATGAACCATGTGGTTGGAACATAGTAATGTTATGAAGTGTTTGTAGAACAAAGGGTCAGTGAGAGTACTGTATGGCCAAGGGTGACAATTTTAAAGATTTGGGTTGTCAAGCCTAAGGGATTTCGTTATTACCTTAGTTATTACTCACATGGATTTGGAGCATATGATGATGATCTTAGCATTTCCCTTTTCCCATTTCTTCCCTTTTCTGTCCAGATTCAATCCTGCCCTGACTCAACAAAATTTCCAGCTTCTGTCTGAGTCAGGGCAGATTTAGATTAAGAATATGTGAGAAATAGTTGCCTAGAAAAAGAATCCGTACAGACTCTTTTTTTCTCCTTGTGAGTTGAGTCCGTACGAACTCTTCCGCTTCCATGGCAAATTGTTTCCATTCTCTGTTTAATCTTTCTATTTCAGTCTAGTCCCGCCTCAAAACAGTTTAAATAACAGTTTTCTCTCCAAATAGTTTGTTCCTTTACTTTTAAAACACAAACACACACACAGACACACACAAATTCAAAGAGGTAGGAAGAATCATGGACATGAGGCGCTTCGGGTGAACATGCCAAATGTTCTTACCGAAGTGTAACTTGACGTTTGGACTCATGAATCCTATATTTATGACCTTTTCATTGTTGAGGCTCAAATCTCAAACAATGTGGAGACTCTTTAATTTTTTAGTCCGTACCACTCGTTTGACCTTTTTAATCTTAGAAACTCCAATTCTCGCGATTTGGATGCGGTATCTCACACTTCTATACCAAAGAGATCTAGCTCAAGTAGTATCCACTGATAGCTTCTCATATGGAGGTCACGAGTTCGAATCCTGTTAGGGAGATTGTGTTAGCCTATCTATAAGCCCAGTTATAGCCTTCATGTCATTATGATTAAAAAAAAAAAAAAAAAACCCCAATTAGTTTTTTTAAGAAATTGTCCTTCTATATGAGATATATGTGAGAAGATTCTTATGTTGGAACAATCCATATTCACTAATGCCATAAACTCAATTCTGGAATAAGTTAGAGAGGGGAGATGAAGGCGGAAGCATCATTGATGTTGTCTTTAGGGAGAATGAGAAGAAGAAAGTAGGGGACGGAGTTCTTCAAAATGATGAGTGCCTTTATCAAGATCTTCTTAACACTTATGAAGAGAGTATAGAGAGAAATGAATTGTATGAAGTATGTTTCTTGGGATGATGGAGAACCCTTACATAGGAAACAAATAGGCACTTCATTTAGGGACTACACCCTTACACATAAGTTGTGTGAAATTACCATTTTGCCCATCATAAATAGGTAATATTACACCCAAGAATTTTACACATTATATTCATCTTCTACACTTTATATTAACATTATAACTATGATTTCATGTATGGAATTGATTAATGACTTGTTATGCAATCCATGTTCTAACAATCTCCCACTTGGGTTGCATGACAATGTCTTTCCTTAAAATCATAAGTATAATACAAATGACAACCCTAATGTGCACCTTGTTGTCATCTATAACAATCATGTCCATTAGTCACACAAGTATAAGGAGTAAAGGGGCAGTCATTGTAATTGATTCGCAACTAAACCCACAATAATCGCGTATATATATTCAACTAAATGAAATAGATCAAAAATGTAGATGTGTAGCATGGAACAAAATGAATATATACATATTCTTCCAACTAGTCCAATTTAACCAAATGATATCAAAAACTTTAAATAATAATAGAACAATCAATGAAAGAACAACATAAAATCCCACTATATTAAATGTTATCAAAAGTTGTTACACCCATATGGGCAATATGCTCTTGAAACACTAAAGGTGATAACGCCTTAGTAAACGGATCCACTAACATGGAGTTTGTTCCTATAAGTTGTATTTCTATTTGTTTATTTTGTACTCTTTCTCTTACAACAAGAAACTTAATATCTATATTCTTAGATTTTGATGAACTCTTGTTGTTGTTGGAGTATAAGAGTGCTGCCCGATTGTCACAATATAGCTTAAGAGGTCTTTCGACACTATCGACAATTCGCAGTCCCTCAATAAACTTACGCAGCCATATAGCTTGATTGGATGCCTCGAAACAAGAAACAAACTCGGCTTCCATGGTAGAGGAAGTTACGAGTGTCTGTTTGGCACTTCTCCAAGAAACTGCTCCACCGGCTAATGTGAAGACATAACCAGACGTTGATTTATAACTGTCTTGGCAAAAAATCAGAGTCGGAATACCCAACGATCTCAAGATAATCCGATTTTGAATATGTAAGCATGTAGTCCTTGGTGTTTTGTAAGTATCTCATCACTCTTTTGGCTACAACTCAATGTTCTCTCCTCGGATTGCTTTGGTATCTACCAAGCATCCCAACAATAAATAAGAGGTCTGGACGAGTACAGACTTGCCCAAACATTAAGCTTCCTACTTCTGATGCATAAGGGATATTTTCCATATACTTGGATTCAAAGTTATTTTTAATACACTGTTTGAGACTAAACTTGTCTCCTTTAGAAACAGGGGTGTCATGTGGTTTACAGTTTTGCATGAAAAACCTTGGTAATACCTTTTCTATATAGGCCTTTTGTGATAATCCTAAAATACCTCGTGAGCGATCACGGTGAATTTGGATTCCTAATACAAAAGATGCCTCACCGAGATCTTTCATTTCAAATTTGTTTGAAAGAAATTTTTAGTTTCTTTAAGAAGGTTTATGTCATTACTAGCAAGCAAAATATCATCCACATATAAGACCAAAAATATAAATTTACTCCCACTGAACTTATTGTATACACAATCTTCACCAAGATTCGTTTCAAAACCAAATGAAAGAATAACTTGATTAAATTTTAAGTACCATTGACGAGAAGCTTGCTTGAGGACATAAATGGAATTCTTAAGTTTACAAACTAATTGATTAGTTTAATCCAAATCAGTCACCATTTCAGGTTTCTTCAAATAGATAGTTTCCTCAATGTCTCCATTGAGAAAAGCTGTCTTTACATCCATTTGATGAAGCTCAAGATCATAGTGTGCTACAAGTGCCATAATGATCCTAAAAGAGTTTTTGAAGATACCGGAGAAAATGTTTCTTTGTAATCAATGTCTTCTTTTTTAGTAAAACCTTTACCAATGAGACGAACCTTATATCTTTCTACATTACCTTGTGAATCCTTTTTGGTATTAAAGACCCATTTACTCCCAATAGGTTTCACATTTTTAGGTAATGGAACAAGATCCCAAACGTCGTTGTCTTTAATATATTTTAACTCTACATTAATGACATTGATCCATTTATGAGAATTAGGACTATTAATGGCTTCATGAAAGGTGAGTGACTCATCTCCCACTAAACCTAAGTGTCCTTCATTCTTGGCAAGATACACTTGATAATCATCCGGAATTGCACTCCTTCTTACTCTATTGGATCTCCTTAAGGGCACCGGTTCTTTCTGATTTTGAGGTTGTTTAATTTCATCCTCATGATCATCATTTTCATATTGTTCAATATTTATAGGGGAGTCATTATTTTGAATTGTATGTTCCTCTTGAATTTCATGTATAAAAACTTGATTTCCAATGGGAACTATGGGAAGAGGTATAGAAATGGATGCCTCTTCCTCTTCAAATTCAAAACTATTCCTAATTTCCCCTCTAAATTCAACATCCTAAAAAAACTTAGCATTTCCCGTTTCAAAAAAGGTTCTAGTTTTTGGGTTGTTAAATATATAGCCCCTAGATCTCTCGGCATACCCCACAAAGTAACTACTAAAAGTCTTAGCATCCAGTTTACCCTCATTCGGCCTATAAGGCCTAGCTTCTGCTGGACAACCCCATACATGAAGATGATTTAAGGATGGTTTTTTATTCATCCATAATTCATAAGGGGTTTTATTAGTAGCCTTAGAGGGAGCTCTATTGAGAATATAAGATGTGGGTTTTAATGCATCCCCCATAATGAGTGTGATAAGGAAGTACAAGAAATCATACTCCTTACCATATCCTTAAGGGTTCTATTACGTCTCTCAGCTACACCATTCATGCTAGGCGTACGTGGCATAGTGTAGTGAGGGACAATCCCACACTCTTCAAGATAGCGAGCAAAAGGACCCGAACGTTGTTCTCCCGAACCATCATTCCGACCATAGTATTCACCACCACGATCGGATCTAACGTTCTTAATAGTCTTTCCAAGTAGATTTTCAACTTCGGCCTTATAAGACTTAAAAATGTCCAAAGATTGAGACTTTTCATAAAGTAAATAAATGTACCCATAACGAGAGTAGTCGTCTATGAACATAATAAAATATTGTTGACCATTTCATGAAGGGGTAGTGAATGGTCCACAAATATCCGTATGTATTAGTTCTAAGATGCTTGATGCTCTCGAGGATACTTTTCTTTTAGTGTTTGTAAACTTTTTCCTTTAAGGCATTCAATGCAAAAGTTTTTTTCCGGAATATCAAAGCTTGTTTAAGATTCCTTCTGACACAAGCTTATCAATTCTCCTTTTGGAGATATGACCCAAACGCATATACCATAAGGTATAAGAATTTTCACTTGATAACTTTCGCTTTCTACTTTTGGTTTCATTATTATGGGACTCAATTATTGTTGGAATAGTGTCAAGCAAATAAAGATTATCATTACTTGACAAAGTACTTGTAGCAATAATTTTGGAATTAAAATAAAGATCACATTTATTATTACCAAATGAACAAGAATAACCTTCCTTGTCCAACACTGTGATAGGTATTAAATTCTGCCTAAAGTACGGTACAATAAATGTATTATTTAATACAAAATAATAGCTAATACTTAACAATAATCTAAAAGTTCATATCCCTATTACTTCAACCGGATTCCCAGCTCCCATATAGATGTATCTCTCATCTTCACAGGGTCTTCGGTAATTCAGGCAACCCTGCATAGACATACTTATGTGAGTTGTTGCACCAGAATTCAACCACCATGTATATGTAGGAATTGAAACCAAATTAGCCTTAGTACAAACAAGACCAAATGACATACCTTTCTTAGCACGCCAAGCGTGATACTTAGGGCAGTCGTACTTCATGTGCATAAGGTCCTCGTAAAAGAAGCACTTCTTAACTTTTTGATCATCGGATGATCCCTTATGCTTCTTATTATTTTCAACCGCAATTTCCTTCTCTCTTCTCTTTGTCCCATGAGAATAGGTAGATGCTAAATGAGCACTTTCAGTTTTAAATTGCTTTAACCTATCTTCCTCTTGTGTCACATGTGAAATTAATTCATTAATATTCCACTTGTCCTTTTGACAATTATAAGTCAACTCAAAGTGACAAAACTGAGGAGGAAGAGAGATCAAAACAAAATGCACGAAATCTTCCGATATCTCTAACTTAAGTGCCTTTAGTTTTGTCGATAGGTGAAGCATTTCAAAAATATACTCCCTTAAGTTCCCGATACCCTTGTACTTCATGGAAACAAGCTTTCTCAAAGAAGCAATTGTTTTCAATTTTTCTCTTTTTGCAAAGCGTTATTCAAGGGTATCAAGGAATGTTTTAGTATCAACATCCTCGGAGTCACTGTTCAAAAAAGTCTCCGGGACAACATTCTTCATGATCATTAGGCTCACGCTGTTGGAGCGTTTCCATTTCTCAGCACGTAAGCGATCTTCTTGAGTGCTTTGATCAGTGAGAGGAAGAGGAAACGCTTCCTTTAATGCGAGGTCTATATCCATACAGCCTAGGATCATAGTTATTTTGTTTTTCTAAGTTTTATAGTTTGTCCCATTAAGCATTGGTACGGTACTCATCGCAATAGTTATAGATGAAGCGTTAAGTAAATCTGTTGGAATTTAAGAACAAAAGTGAAATACAAAACATGTATAAGAAACAACATAATGAATAAATGATTAACTATATCAATGAAATCCATCTATAAGACAATCAACATGACATCAAAACTAATCTTTGGATTGCGAGTTGATTCATAAATGATTGCCTTAGGAAAAAAATAATTTGAACGATGTTTTGATTAAATGCTTAATATTCATTTGGGCTGTCTTAAGCATTAATAAAAAACAACTTAATATTCATTTCATTTGTTACCACATGAATGTACAAATTTAGTCAAATAACAAGATCTTCTTTGGAAAATTCATGTTACTCACACATTAATTTGTACATTCAACACTTTAACAATTTTGGATTTAAATAACGTGAATCACTTTTGCGATAATATTATTTAAATAATGTATAAAATTGTCTAAGCATATAATTAATCACAACTTTATGGTTTGAAAAAATGTATGTTTTGCTCAAAGGGAAACAAAAATTGTGCAAAATTTTGAAAATCTCAAAACCTGTGAACAGTGTATGTACGGCCGAGTATATAGAATAGCACGGCCGTGCAACAACTTTACAGAAGCATTTATTTTTGGCGCATTAGTGCACGGCCAGGTCAAGGATTATGCTCGGCCGTGCATTTCTGCCCGACCAGACTTCCCTTAATGCCCGACCACACCAGTCCACAAGGTCCGACTGGACCAAACCAATGACCCGACCGGACAAAAAATAAGGTCCGACCGGACCGTAGTAAACACCCGCCCGGACCACATGTTTCCAGGTAGCACCGGTTCATATACTAATGGTGCACGGCCGAGAAGATCCCAAGACTAGGCCGTACATGTCGATTTTCAGTAGATTCATAAAGGGGAGGAAGTGATCATTTTTTCTCCCAATGAGCTAGCCGGGAACAGGGCCATGAGACAGCAGCCGCTAGTCATCACGGGCAGAATAGACAACTGCGATTCAGATAGGCTCCTAATTGACTCGGGGTCCGCTAAGGATGTGCTCTACTACAAGACCTTCAAAGAAATGGAGCTTCCGGACAGCATGCTGACGCCATATAATGGGAGACTGGAAGGGTTCACGAATCACAAGGCCGAAGGAAAGGGAACCGTGGACCTACTGCTAGAAGTCGGTGAGTACCCTTTTAGGGCCTCGGCCATAATTACTTTCATAGTTATGGATTTGGCCAGTGATTATCACGCCATTTTGGGCTCCCCCAATCATGGAAAGTTGGGAATGGTTGCCTCCCTCCCTCACCAAAGGGTGAAGTTCCCAACCCCGGCAGGCATAGGCTGTGTCCCCGGCGCCTCTAAACACTTTTTGGAACACGTGATGAAGTCCAGAAAAGCAAAAACAAAAATGGAGATTGACACTCCTGAAAGGAACATCACCATATCCAAGTTGACAACGGTCAGAACGTCAGCTCCCATCGGCGTGATAACAGTAGACATGCCTGAGGAATGGGTGGTACTAGACGACGACAAAACCATGACCGAGACCGAGGTAACATATGGGTTGGATGGATTTGGATGTATCTCCATGAACACAGCTTCGGACGAGCCGAGTGGCTCGACCCTCGCCCTCATCCCAAGCTCGGGGGCCACAATACCCAACCACATGGATGCCGAGATAGATAGACTCCTAGATATGGAGAATTTGAGCCTAGAAGGAAAAGACAAGGAGAAAGTCAAACAAATCATCGTGGAAAACTTGGAGTTCAGGGACGGTCCCGAGCTGAAACCAGTTGACCAGTTAGACGAGGTCATTATCAACCCCGACTACCCGGAATAGAAGGTACGAATTGGAAAACAACTCCCCCCAAAATAAAGAGAAGAGCTTATCAACCTACTCAAAAAAAACCTAGACGTGTTTGCATGGAAGGTGGAAGACATGCTTGGCGTTAAAGAGGCCATTGCTCTCCACAAACTGGAGGTCGACCAGTTTTTTAAACCGGTCAAGCAGGCACGAAGGGCCTTCTCCATAGATAAAGAAAAGGAGATTGAGGTCGAAGTAGATAAACTGCTGGAAGCCGGTATCATCAGGGAAGCGACCTACCCCGAGTGGCTAGCTAATGTCGTCATGGTTAAGAACCAGAATGGTAAGTGGAGGATGTGTGTAGACTTCACCGACCTCAACAAAGCCTGCCCGAAAGATAACTATCCTCTTCCAAGGATCGACAAGTTGGTGGATTCAATTGATGGATACCAAACTCTGAGTTTCCTTGATACCTATTCAGGCTACCATCAAGTCAAGATGGCCGAGGACGACATCGAGAAGACCGCCTTTCAGGCAGCCGAAAGAATCTACTGCTATGTAATGATGCCATTCGGCCTCAAAAATGCCGGGGTGACTTACCAGAGGATGGTGAACAAGGTGTTCAAATCCCAGATTGGCAGGAACATGGAGGCTTATATCGACGACATGGTAATCAAGACCAAATCAGGAAGTCACGTCCCAGATTTGACTGAAACCATAAAGAACTTAAAGGCCAATGACATGAAGTTCAACCCTAGTAAATGTGTTTTCGGGGTCACGGCAGGTAAGATCCTCGGCTTCATGGTATCGCAGCGAGGCATAGAGGTAAATCCGGAGAAGATCCAGGCTCTTGTCGACATGAAAGAGCCGACATGTGTGAAGGAAGTTCAAAGGCTAAATGGGAGAGTAGCCGCCCTGGGAAGGTTTATCGCCAAGTCGGCAGAAAAGTCACTTCCATTCTTTAAAGCTTTGAAGGGGACTAAGGACTTCGCCTGGACCCCAGAATGCTCGGCATCGTTCCAACAATTGAAAGGCTACTTGGGTACTCCTCCACTACTTAGCAGTCCAATTATAGGAGAAACGCTCTTTGTATTCCTTGCAGCAACAGATAGAGCTGTGGCGGTCGTGATGGTACGAGAAGATAATGGGGTTCAGAAGCCGGTCTATTATGTAAGCAAAGCCTTGTCAGATACCGAGAGCAGATACTTTAATGATGAGAAAATAGCATACGCCTTGGTGATAGCGGCTAGAAAGCTTCGCGTATACTTCTCCGCTCATCCCATCACGGTTTATAGTGACGCGCCGCTCAGGAATATTCTTCATAAGATGGATAGCTCGGGCAGACTACTCAACTGGTCCACTGAATTGACCGAGTTCGTCATAACCTACAAGCCGAGGAAGACATTATTGCCGCAGCCTCTAGTGGACTTTCTAGTCAAGACCGCGTTCTCAAGTGAACACACGCCGACAACTAGGAAGAGGAAGTTCCCCATGAATAGAGAACCTCTAGAAGAATTGCCAAGTGATTTTGGGTTTTATACAGAGACGGGTCAACAACCCGAGAAAGAAGTGGAGCTGGAGTGTATTTAACAAGTCCAGGAGGTGAGCATGTGGACCGTGACTTCATCAGGTTCAAATTCCCAGCTTCAAACAACCAAGCAGAATATGAGGCCTTGATATTGGGAAAAGAAAGGGCAAAGTTCTTCGGTGCAAACAAACTAGTGGCCTATAGTGATTCCCAATTTGTGGTGAACCAAGTGAAATGGGAATACAATACCGAGAACCACATGCTGAATAAATAATGAGATCTCGTCCTAAATCTGACTAAGAATTTAGAGTTCTAGGAAATAAGGAAAGTAGGACGAGAGCACAACCAAGAGTCCGACTTGTTATCCAAAATGGCCACGTCAGAAGAGTCCAATCCTTTAATCATCTACGCCGACCAACTTGCTTACTAGAGGCTAGAGATCCTAATTCTTGATGACGAGGAGAGAACGTGGATTGAAGACTACAAGGACTACATCGAGAAGGGAAAGTTACCAGAAGATGAGTTGGTGGCCAAGATGATAAACAAGAAGACGGTCAGGTATATAGTCTGGAATGATATTTCATATCGAAGGTCGTTCTCTAAACCCACCCTGAGATGAGTCTCCCCTAAAGACACAGAAAAATTACTAGCCGAGGTACATGAAGGAGTTTGCGGAGGACACCCGGGGGCCAGAACTCTTGCCGATAAAGTGATCACACTCGATTACTACTGGCCGAACTTAAGAGAGGATGCTCAAGCCTACGTAAAGAAGTGCGACAAATGCCAACGCTTCTCGGACCTACCTAGAGTACCACCAGTAGAGCAAAGCCTTGTCATACCGACATGGCCATTCGACATGTGGGGAGTCAATATCATTGGGCCATTTCCCTTGGCCAAAGGAAGCAACAAGTTCGTAATTGTGGCAATCGACTACTTCACCAAGTGGGTGGAAGCTAAGCCCCTGGCAAGGATTACAGAAGAGAACGCCATCAACTTCATCCATGACTACATATGGGCAAGAAGTGAAGCATAAAAAGTCATCAGTCAGTCATCCTCAAGGTAATGGGCAAGCCGAGGAGGCAAAAACAAGTTTATACTAAGAGCCCTAACCAAGAGTGGAAGGAAGCCAAGGAAAGTGGCTGGACGAACTCCCCCTAGCTCTATGGGCAGTTTGTACAACCACTCGCGGGCTGACTGGAGAGACTCCCTTTGCACTAACTTATGGATCTAAGGCTATGGCTCTAGCCGAGATGGCCTTACCTACCTTCAGAGTAACAAATTACGATGAGGTCGTTAACGAATACAATCGACTGTTGGACCTAGAACTAGCTGAAGCAAAAAGGCTGACTGCTCAGCTCAGAATGATTAACTACAAGCAAAGAACCAAGGCCTATCATGGCAGGAAAGTAAAGAAGAGAGTTTTTGAAATTTGTGACTGGGTACTCATAAAGATTGAGTCGACACACTTAAAGGCTCAACAAAATAAGCTCTCCCCGAATTGGAAAGGTCCCTACATTGTCACTCACATTATCAAAGAGGGGACCTACATGCTCAAAACTCCGGAAGGAAAAGAGCTTAAGTACCCATGGCATTCGGAGCACTTGAGAAAATACTAACAGTAATACCTCGGCATCCTATCTATCTTTCATTGCTTTCTAGATTAGATTTTTGGTCTCTAGTTTTTAGCCTCTGGTAGCTTAAATAGTCATAGTTTGATTTCATTAATAAAGTTTCCTTTTATTACATCGTTGATTTCACATCACATATACACCAAGCACGGTTTAAGCATTACTGGACAATGCCGGGATCGCCATTTGGAGTCTAGGGCTAATACGCCTGACTTCCCTTAAAGCCTAGATTAAACAACTAGCACGACCACGGCATATATGACCTGCTGGGTCGTTTTCTGAGTTGAGAGCTAAGACATCTCGACTCCTGATAGTTTGAACCTAGTTCTGACAACTAGTCCACTCAAAACCGAGTTAAGATCATTACATCTGACTCCCATCACGGTTTGAGCCTAGTTATGACAAGTAGTTCTTTCAAATTTAACAAAACCGAGCACTTAATGCTCGTTGAGGCCCATAACGGTGAACGACCATGACCTATAAACATAGCCTAAACCTGCTGACATATCTCATCATTTCAGACAGTGTTAAGACATCTCAAACCGAGATAAAATAACATGAAAAAATAAACGAGAGAATAAGGGTTAACTAACACCTCAAACCGAGGTAGGTAAATCCCTGCAAATGACAAGTGTTTACGCCCCCCAGTTAACACTGGGCCAAGGCATACCAATAGTTAAACAACAAAAATAACAGTGTTTACGCCCCCCCCCCCCAAGATTACGCTTGACCCAGACATACAAATACTGAACAAATACAAATTATTTCAAGCCAAATCGGCTCACAGGCATAAAAGAAATAAATTGTATCAGATGGCCACACCGGACCTACGCGATAGATAAAGTTTATAAAGTTCACAGAGCCTGCTGCTCCTCTTCATCCTCTTCTTCATCGAAGCCCAACTCTTCTTTGAACCGCTCAACCAGAACATGAAAATTATGGGTCCACCAGGGGAATGCTCTAGGCTGGCCTCTCCTCGACCTCATCATCCTAGGCTATCAGTCTCAGAATTTGCTCAGAATAAGGGATCATGGAATGAGCAGCACTGGCCTCGACACTATAGGCGTTATTCAGCATAAGGCGAGCCAATTTCTCAACTGGAACATCCACTTCAGGATCAATGTGGAGTTGGCGAGCTGCGTGTATATAGCCATCGACATAAGTAGTCTTCACCTGATCATCAATGATCGATGGCATCACGGTGCATTAGAAGTTCAATACAGCAGCCTTCTCCTTGGCCATAATGCTCTCTTCCAGCTGTTGGAACTTCATCTCCACCTCCTCCTTCTCCTTGGCTAACATGGCGGCATTCTCCCTCTCCTTCTCAATCTCCTCCCTGAGTAACTTAGCCTCCTTCTCGAATTGCCTAGCAGATGCTTTGTGCTTCTCGATCTCGGTGTCTCCGACTGCTTTGATCCTCTCAGCATGGGCGAGTTTGGCATTTTCGCGTGCCTTATTGACTAACTCCACAGTCTGGCCTAGTTTCACTTGGGCCTGAGTCGCTTTGCCCTCCAGATCGGCCATCTTCTTACTAACTCTAGACCATTGTGCCGCCTCATGTTTGGCAAGGGTGGAAAGCTACACAAAGAAGTTGATATCAACTATGGGAACAAAAGGACAATCAGAAAAACAGGCAAGTTAGCTCATTACCTCAGCAATAATGAGACCCTTACGTTCGGCCATATGGGCATAGGTGGGTGGCATGGAGTCCAATCCTTGTAAAAGATCAGCATTAAAGGCTCGTTCCAAAATTGGCCGGCCAAGTCTCATCATTGGACCAGATCTAGCAGTCACATCGAGGCTCTTCAGTGGACGGACATCTGAAAAATCCGCTATCAAAGCATCAATCTCCTTAGAGGAAAAAGCAGACGGAATATCAGCAGGTGGAACAGTGGAGGAATGCCTTTTTGGAAATGTCTCCTCTGACAACTCGTCTCCACCCTCCCTAGCTCGATTTTCACCAAGGGACTCGCTGTCATCCGCTACCCCTATATCCTTAAAAACTCTATCTCCGGCCTGATCTAGCACAGAAGCATCCACAGTTGGCATGTTTTCACCTGCATTCACCTCAACTCGGCCTCCGGGAGCCACATCGGTTGTAGGGAGAGGACCAGCCTCTTTGATGGTTAAAGCCTCTTGTCGTGCTCCCATATCGGCATGTCTCTTGGAGCATCCCAAAGCTTTTGATTTCAGCCTTCTCCTGTTTAGAAGCTTGTTGGGGTCAGAAGAGTACGCACGAGCCAACTCTATCTTCTTCTCCATGGTCAAATCTGTCAAGTACAAAGATAAGAATTAGAAGCCAAACACGAAAATATTACGATATGAACAGAGACGCCGAGATCAAAAGTTTACATCCGACAACTTTTTGAACTTTCAGACAAGCCTCATCCTGAGTGCGGCAGATATCACAATCCCTTATGAAAACAAAGTCAGGATGAACAACCCAATCAGGATAGCGGTTGCCTCTGACTATAGGGACCATGACACTCATGCCGGCCCATGGTCCCAGCATAATACCAGCTTGGACATAGTAGCCATGATTGACTTCTAAGGCCGACCACTCCAACTGCTAAAACGAAGCAAATTCTGTTAACCTTTTGATTAGGGCATCACTCCATGGGGCCTTATAACAGGTTTCTGGGTCCTTGGGGGTACTTATTGGGATAGGGAACTCCCAGCCATGGTGGCTCTCAACTCTGATAACATGATTATTCCAACCTGACACCTTGCTTACCGAACTGGAGATCGGAGCGATAATTTTGGGCCGCCTTTACTTGCTTCTTAAGGTCAGCACACACGTGTTTTCATTAAATCTGCCCTCAAAAAATTGATAAAAGGCCCAGGGGAATGGCTCAAAACACAAGCTTCAGCATAGAACAATGAAAGATGTAAGGTACCTAACTGCATTAGCACTTAGCATGGTGGGGACAGCCAGCCAATCCTCTAAGAATTCATAGATGAAGGGATTAAGAGGTAAGCGGAGGCCTAGTTCAAATTGTTTAAAAAAGAATGACACCTCGGTATGGTTTAAATAGAAAGAAGCCCTTTCCTCACTAGTGTTCAGAGGGGAGGCACGCTGGTACACAAGATCGTAATCTTCACAGGAGATCCTACATGTATCATGGAGATACTCAATTATCTAGTCCCCGGCCTTGGGTTGCTTCGGCCTGGCAGAAGACACCGTTTTTCCACTCCGTCTGGTATTTCTCCGACCATGAACTCGACCCCCCTTAGGGACGGCGGCACTAAACTGATCCACTATCCTGTCCGAAGTACTCTCCCCCGACATAGCTGCAGAGGAAAGAAGGGGGTTAGCATCAGAAATCAAGGTGGGAGCTGCATTTAGCCCCCTCTCCTCATTCACTGAAGCCGAGGGGAGTACCTCGTCCTCAACCAATATCTCTATCATAACCCATCTCAGTATCATCCATGACATCCTCCTCCTCTTCATCATCATCATCTTCATCCTCGTTACCTTCACCATCGCCATCGCCACTGCCATCACTGCTATCAGAAGATTCTTCATCATCGCTCTCCATGGTATCTGGGGAGTGGTATTCTCCATTGCTATCGGTCGGAGAGTCCTCCTCCGGGAAAGACGAACGTGGTTTTGAGGGCACTATAGAATCATTGTTGCTGTCATTTGGAGAACGTCCATCGTAGTTATCAGAGTCGGAATCGGTCTCCTCTGGAAAGGCAACGCCATATGATCTCTTGGGCGTCATCTTGATTTTCTTGAAGGTTTATTGAAGGTGAAGGGGAGATTCTGGTAAACTGACTTCCTTTTTGTGGCCAGCATAATGTGAAAGGTTGGAGTATTTATACTACTCATAATGGGGTTGTAATTAATGAACCCCAGTTTCCAAAAGAAGTAATGATTACTTCACCAAGTATAATCCGGAGGTTGTCAGAATATCTAAAGATATAAGGATTTGGCGGCTGAATGTCAAGTCAACAATAAATGTTGTAATCAGTGCAGTCCAGTTCCTACTCGTCACGTCGAGATAGAAACTCGGGGGCTACTGAGCGACATAAACTGACTTGGTTAAATAAGACCCACGCACCTAAAGGCCCATATCGGGAGGCCCCACTAGTACAGATTTAGGCTTAGACAGCGTCTTTTTTAGGCCTTACATAGCGTATAAAAGCGCTATGCAAGCGTCCGCTATGTAAGCTTGCATAGCGCTTGCTATGCTCTATCTAAGAGAGTGATTTACAATAGCGTATACTACGTTAGCGCATCCAGAAGCGTTGTTGTACGGACTTTTTTTAATTTTCAGGAACTAACTACTATAGCGCTTAATAAGCGCTATCAAAGGTCCATGTTTAAAAAAAATCCACATTAACATAGCGCATCCGAAACGCTATCGAAGAATGATCACATTTTTTTATGAAATACTTGGATAGCGCATCAAAAACGCTATGTAAGTCCGTGTCATTTTTTTTTATATATTGCAAATTATAATTTAATACCAGAAAATGAAATTTAAAAAAATAATAATACGAACTAGCCAAAATTTCATTCAACAATAACCATCAACATTTGATTGCATACACCAATAATTAATAACATTTACAATCATCCACAATATATAGTTAGATCTAACTCGATCATACTATTCAACAATAGCTAGAACTAAAATACTTAAATTTGTTATACCTATTTTCTACTTCTCTGGTGCCAGCTTCGCCTTAATAAATCGGTTATACAAGTATCCTGCCCAATTATACCTGAAAGCGTGCATTTTGCTCTGAGAATAACTCTTGATTCGATATGTATGGACAAACTGTACCAAAAAATACAAGACATGTATTAGAAACTGCAAAGAATACTACCATATATTGCAATAACCACATAGAAAGGTATATATATGCTCTTACACCTCTCTATCGTTTTAATATCATTCTACTGACAGGTTCCAAGAAAGTCTACGAGTGAAAGATTGTCATAGTCAATGTTGGATCAGTGCCATGACCCCCATAAAATTTCCAAATTTTTAGTTTAAGGGACCAAGTGTACCAGGTGAATCAATGAGGTCTATTACATAGGGTTGATGAGGTTCTCTACAGAGGTGTGAGTAAAGACAGCCAATAGACAAGAACGGGTGCTTTCCTAACCATGACTAAAGAAACATGTCAGAATCTAATGCAGTTCAGTCGACAATTAAGTTAGGGTCAGAATTTGCTGAACTAGATAAGCAATGGCTGCAGGCCATAAGACACGACCGTCAATTTTCTCGCTAAAACCAGCACTTCCCAAGCTCATCCTTTTGACAGCCCTACTCGCAACCAAAATCCTCAACAATAAGGCAATAATAGTTGTGCTAGACATTACACACAGTGTCTAAAAGAAATCCCTTTAAATTAATTGTGGGAAGTAAGCTGAAAAGAACTGGAAGATCTCACTACCTGTTGTTACTCATATCCATATACAGAATATACAGCCTTTTACTCCATATGGAGTATTCTTATGGACTTGAATACGTAAGGAGCGAGTTCATAGAGGCAAAAGGCAAGAGTTCACATAACCAATGAAAAGAAAAGGGTAACATATTAATAGCTGGTCCTTGCAGAAATGATGCAAATGGAAATATGTCCTGTTTTTCCCTTTAGACTGACTCCATGTTTACAAGAGTTATGGTAGTACAGTTTTCAGGATAGTTCATTTCCAGTTATGTTGTGATATCCTTTATCACTTGCACACTCCATGCGTAAATGGGTTCTTACATCCCTTCTTAAGGAAAACTTTTTTAAAAAAATGCAAAAGAAAGTACCATGTTAAAAGAAAATATCTCAGTATAGACTACACCTCACTCATGTCTTCCTGTGATTCTCGTGTTGAAAACCTTATTACAGGGAGTAAAAACCTTTTTACTCCCTCCGTCCCTAAATTAACAGGAGTAGAAATTTTTACTCTCTCCGTCCCTAAATTAACAAGAGTAGTAATTTTTACTCCCTCCGTCCCTAAATTGACAAGTCAAGAAACATTATAATGGAGGCCGGAGGACATGGGTCAAAATACAATTCTACTATTGAGTTATTGAAAGCTAGAAAAAGAAGTGAGAGATGAATATGAGCGATTTACTTACATAGGGAGGGATACTTGTTTCACCAACGAGCAATATACTCTCAATGTAGCATCCAACATAGTAGCCACAATGAATTCCATCACGTTGAGGTTGCTTCGGGCACTATCAATAACAATTGATGTTTGTATTAAAAAACAAAATCTAAAATATGAATTCATTTCTACTCTATCGACAAGTTGTAATGTAAATTACCTGAATGTTATTCCATTTAAAGTTTTTGAAGGCCTTCTTGGTATTATTCTTATGGATCCGAAAAGCTCTCAGACCACTATAAAAAGATGAAATAAACATGTCAAGAATATTTAAATGTATAATTCTAGTTTTCATTAAAGGAAAGTTTAAAAGGGAACGCGTTACTTTTCAACAAGATGTTTCAACTTATCATTTATTGAAATTTTTTCCTTTTTCAGCTGGATCCATATAGTGTATGTTCTCTGTCTTGGTATTGATGGCAACCAATACCCAATGATCCCTGTATCATATTTGAAAGAGTTCAAATAAATTTATATTTACTAAGCATAAAAATGCGTAATATATTTAATCAACTTACCCCAAATTATAAGGTATTAAAATAAGGTGGTCCGCTCCATCATGCAAAAGCATACAATCAGCCAAATAATTGGACGCGGCAGGCATATCTACTAGAGGAAAAAACGAATGGGGAGAAGCGAAAGAGAACTTCACAGCTGCTTCAGGATTGTTGGAAAGATAAACATCACCCAAATACCTTTTATTAAGACAAACTATATGAGTATATAATAGATAAAGCAAATATATAGTAAATGTGAAAACCAACATATTTAAGTAGTAGTAGCAAATTTACCTTATATAGAAGACAATAGAAGAGGCACTTAGCCACTGGTCATTGAGAATCTCCTTAATGTTCTCTCGTCCGATTTGATCAGTCCAAGATTGTCCATCAAAATATGAATGTAAGGGAACTTCAATGTTGTTGAAAATTTCCATGTGAATGACATTACGTAGAAGGAGCATGATGACATCATTGTGCTCAGAATCCCCAGCAATGGGATAACCAAGTGGTCTCTGTAGCGCTCCACCAGTGTACTCTAATGTTCTCTCCTTTTTCTTTCCCGTTCCAATCTGATCAGCTTCCTTGTGAAGCTTTCTTTTCCCAATATCCATGTTCTTCGGCTTCAAGATCTACAAATTTTTTAATTTAGACATAATTAAATGAACAAAATACATTCAAAGACAAAATTTGATTGATTTTTCATTTTCAGCCTTTTCAAATATAGTAGTAGCAATTTACCAGTTTCGTCAAAGACACCAACTTTTTTGGCCATGGAAGAAAATACCCAGGAGCTTCTCAAACAGTTGTTGCTTCGTCACATGGAACTGGTAGGGCTGTATCTTTTTCCTCTTCAACCGCCACCTAAAATTGAACTTTCACATAACCATCTTTGAGGTGAACACCATGACACGTTTCGTTAGGGCGATTGTGCAAGATCCCTTTCCCAACATATCTTCGTGGTGCCTCTAGATATAAATAACACTCGACCGGTCCCCGACCACGAATTATCAAATCAAAAAACAAATAGTGAAAACAGAAAACGAACATCAATTTCTAAAAAACTAAAAAAAAGATGGTCCAAAACACAAGTGTAAAAAAAATTTACCTCAGGAAGGTCTACATGTGAATCATCATGATCAACTCGATCGGCACAATCATCCATCTCAAAATTATCCATATGGCTCGATCCTCCCGATGACGGCTCGCGAAAGAACATGCCTTTCATCTTTTCAACCTCTTTTCCTAAAGAATAAAATTTCTTTTTGAACAAAGCAAATTCAGATTCGCTGTGTGCCGACTGTAATGACGTTTTGGTGACGCCCCAACCATAACCCCTTATGCATACAGGGTACTCCAAGGGTATGGCTCGAGCAAGCAAATCCTTTGTGCCAATATCTGTATTCTCATCTTCACCCAGAGTGTTAGCTATATGAGCCTGATAAACAAAAAGAACAGAATATTGATAAATACTTTGAAACATGTATTAATCACTAGTATTCTTACCCGTGCCGATGGCACGGTGATAGTACAAATTATAAAATTTTGTTGCTAGACATAACATTAGCCTTCTCTTTCTCCCAAAATGTCTCCCAATTCAAATAATACGCAGTAGGTTACTTAACAAAATTCCTGATGCAACATGTTGATTTTATAAAAACCTTTAGCAAACAGTTTCACAACAACTCGGAATCAAGTCCATTTCAACCAACTCTAACAATCTTTCAAAATATTCATAAAAAAATAAGCATAAATACCATTTTCAGAATTTGAAGAAATTAATTGACCACAAATACGAATCCAAACTTCAGAGTAACTAACTCCATTGTGTTTTAAGACACTACACATTTGGAATGAAATCAAGAAATGCAAGGCAGACATTGTAGCAGACTATATCAGCCCCCCTTCCTCACACACCAACACAGGGGAAAAACAGGGGGGAAACAGGGGAAAATTTTTCAAAAACTAATTACCACATCCTCAAGCACTCTCAATGCTTCTGGATCATCAACAACTCCGTCAGTATTTGTCCTAGCAGCCTCCCACAATTCCAGTCGAGTCACAACTGGATTCTCTTCTCCATTCTGAATTCTCTTTGCAATCTGCATTGACCATCATAACCTCGAATATTTAGGAATGTTTTTCATTTAAAAAAAAAAACTCAAGTTCATTATATGCACTTACAATCTTCTCCCTAAGACGGGCATAACCAACACAAGCACTCTTATATCTCGCCTCCATTGCTTCTGCTCTCTCTTTATTTTTCTTGCTTTTCTCCTACAATTTTACTGAACTTGTCACTTTTTTATTTAAAATAAAACGACAATTTCAGTTTCACATTTGATATAACATTAAACATACCACGAATTCTTCCTTTAATGCTTGTTTTATAAACTCATTCCAATGTGGAGACACCGTTTCCAGATGTCGATACAAATTTGGTGGCTGTGGTGAGTAGTTACCATCATCATCTCTAGCAAGATTTCTCAACCTTGTCCTAAACACCCTGTGAGCGCAACCGGCACGAGAAATGATAGCCTTCTTATGACTTTCATCCAACCCTTTGAAAGTCGCCTGCAACATAGATTTAAACATATGAAACATAGATAATTTAGATTGAAGTATAAATTAAACTTGACAATTTAAATAATCATATTATACCACAATCTCATCCCAAAATGTTTCCTTATACTTAGCCAACTCCTTCTTGCGAAAATCAGAAATAGTGATTGGGAACATCCTCCTAGCAGTAGACCCAACATAATGTGCAAGAGTCACTGACTCCTTACCAATCGGCTGGCCTAGCTCATTCCAATTTACCTCTACCAATATTCCCCTACTTCGGTTTTTTTTTACTTTGAGCATACTTACTATTCCTCGTCCTAGAGGATGAGAGATCTCACTATTATCGGTGGTGCCTCCGCCTTGGCTCCCACTATGAACATCGTTGTCCCGATCACTATTACCAAAGGTGCCTCCACCTCGAGTACTATGTCTGTGCACATGTAAAGAGAGCCAACAAGAAAAAAAATTAAATCTCCCAGTGACATCTAATTCTATTATAGCAAACAGAACAAGCTGATTGCTACGGGTCAATGATGCAACTATGCAGATCTTGAAAAAAATAAACAGCCAATAGGCTTATATCAAACATGCTTATCTCTTACCAACTATGCAGATCTTGAAAGATCTATGTGTCTATTTTCATAAAAAAAAATCGGTTCGTCGTTTGGAGGTCTAGACAAGGAGCTAATACATTTTTGGTACAGAAGGTATAATCTGTCTGGATACAGATTTTTGGATATGCAGAACCAGATTTTCTGCCAACTTTGAAGAATTAACTGTTCTGATCTAGGAGGTTCTAGAAGGCGTAAAATAGTTCGTTTGAAATATCTACGTGTCTATTTTCATTCAAAAAAATCGGTTCGTCGTTTGGAGGTCTAGACAAGGAGTTAATACATTTTTGGTACAGAAGGTCTAATCTGTCTGCATACAGATTTTTGGTATCAAGTAATATGAAAGAAACTCTGAATCCAAAACTACTGATTAATTTCTTAGACTCCAGAACAACTCAAAAGACTGCATAACTACTATTGATATACTAAACATACACAAATTCCAACAAATAGAAACTGCTAAAATTAAGTAGGTTTGCAAGTCCCCTAAAACCTATTTCAACACCCCAATCCACCAGATATTAACCAACAAGAGATAAACAAAGAAAAATAAGCTGAAAGTTCAGTTGGGAACAATAACCATTAAGAGATGTTACTTTTTGATGCCAGCAAGATAGCCAAACAAACCAAATAACCAAACCAACTAAAGAGCTCAAAATATCAGTCCAACTTGTGATTAGCAACTACGTTGATGTGGGGTTATTTTGATTGAATCATTGAAGAAACATGCAAACAACACAGAAATCCACCAACATAATACACCTCACAAATTTCATATACAACAATGAAGTAATGATTTATACTTGCTTGTTTAAACAAAGAGTAGCATAATATACTTGCCACTAGCTGGGTCGTCTTTTTGAGACTCACCACCACGTCGAGACCTAGAAGTCATGTTTCTGTAAAAAGTAATAATAAAAATCGGTTATTACATAGTTAAAGTAAATATAATTGAGAGAACAAATACTTCAAGAGGAGAATAAAAAACATAAACTGAAATTTTATATTGGGAAAAAAAATCATACTTTTCTTTTTAGTCTTTTTAGCTTTAGTTTTTCTTTTTCGTTTCTGAGGCGCTGTTTCATGTTCATGACCATGGACATTGAAAAAATCTGGATTTACAAATTCATCCTCATTTAAGTCTACATATTCACCCTCGTGATGATCGTGTCTCTGGTACAGGGGTTCATAAGCATCATCATTGAGAAACGAACCGAGAGTATCAACCATATTTTTAAAAGGGTCATCTATAGCATCTACATCTTCATCAACGTGATCACTAACTTGGTAGCTGTTGTTGCTCTTGTTTGACAAGACAACAATAGACCACTTTTTATCAACAGGATCAGAAACATAGAACACCTGTTTAGCTTGTGTTGCCATAACAAATGAATCATCTTTGAATCCAACCCTATTCAAATCAACCCGTATGAAACCATTATTTTCAACCTGCACCCCACTAGGAATATCGACCCAACTACAATCAAAGACAGGGACCCGAAATGTGACGTAATCGACTTCCCAAATTTTCACAATTTGCCCAAAGTATGTGGTTCCCGACTTTTCGTTTTCGTTGCCTAGAACTGAAAGTCCGCTATTCTGCATTGTGCTATTCTCATCGTGATCTCTAGTGTAAAATGTGCATCCATTTATAAGGTAACATTTATAAGAAAACACATGTGGATCAGGTCCCCTAGACAACCACTTCACCCTTTCAAAGATTGACTCATTCTCTATTAGCAACTTATCTGAAATATGATTACGGAACCAATCAATGAACGTACGGTTGTGCTCCACTTGAATCCAATTCAAGTCTCTATCTGGATGCTGGTGTGATATAGTTTGCTTGTGCAACTCAACAAATGGTTCCACATCGACACTATTGTGTAAAATACACAAATGTACCCTACGTCGTTGTTCAAGGGTAATCTCAACTTGTTGACCTCCCTGACACCTTCACCATCGATCCTACCGGTGTGACATGTAGTTGGAAGTCCAATTGATTCAACATTTGGGATGTACTCAGACCAATATTCTAATGCTTCTTCCACTATATAGCATTCTGCGATGCAACCCTCCGGACGATACTTAGTTGTCACGTACCCTTTCAATACTCTCATATACCTCTCACTACCATACATCCATCTCTTACGACCAGGACCACACATCCTTGTCTCGTAAACCAGGTGAACTGTCAAATGGACCATGATATCAAAGAAAGAAGGTGGGAAATACATCTCAATGTCTCCACAATTTGCTTTTGGTAATGAGATAACCTTCCAGGATCAATTACTTTACTCTGAATGTTAGATGATTATTTGCGAACAGTCACTTGACCAGATTGGGGGTTTGATTTGAGATTTTAATTAATTCCTAAGATGGGAAAATAAACTAAGATGATAAAAACAATGATTTAAAAGCACTTCAGATTGATCACTATCCCCGTCCTCTAATTCAATTTCATTGGTACTTCTTATTCTCCGTTAATCCTATTCACTTGAACACGAGATGTGTTTCAATCTCTGTCTCTTCTTACTGTTTAGTTTATAGCAGTGGCACACTCACTATAAACCCTAATTAAAATTAAACCTAGACTGGCACAGAAAATATTTAAAGATTAATTGATTCAATTTAAGAGACTAAGATCAAGAACGCTTTCTAGGTTACTAGATAATCCCTTAATTTTGCCTACTCCCCAAATTGCTATGGCACATACACAATTCGTGAAGATGCTACGGTGAAAACCCTAATTCTGGCACAGAACAGAGAATTCTAGCAAAGATTCATAAAAAGAACTAATGGATTGGCCAAATCCACAAACCCTAATTATAAACCTAAAATCGGAACAAGCAAAATTATGAATAGATCAAACAAGAGAATAAGAAAATTACCTCAATTGAATTAAAGTAGTTTTAAGCTTTCAATCCAAAGCAATGGAGTTAGTTCTCCATGAAAGGGTTACAAAAATCTCCAGAGAGAAAAAGAGTACGTAGTATTCTCCAATCCAGAGAGAATGATCGTTCCCCTTTTTTTTTAACCTAATCCTAATTCCAAACTAATAAAAAAATGATAAAAATAAAAGGAATAAAAATAAAATAAAAGAAAACAAAATTCAAAACAGCCGCATGTGTACGGACAGCTTAGGCCAACTTCCAGAATTTGCAATTCAGTCCTCAAACTTTCAGAAATTGCAAAACAGTCCCTGAACTTCAGTTCTTTGCAGTTTGGTCTCTGCAGTCTTTTAATTCTTCATAGCAAACCCTAGACTTTTCAACAATGCAAAACAGTACTTCAACTTCAAGAAATTTCAGCTTCATCCTATTCTCCTCCGCTTCGGTTAACTTTGACTTTGCCTTGACTTTGACTATTCTTGACTTTTTGAAATATGACTTTGAAGCTCATGAAATAATACATCCGGATAACCAATAAAAAGATTAAACTACCCCCGGATTACATTAAAGCCCAACCATTACATAAATACCCCAAGTTACATTAAAACTAGTCTAAAGTACATCAAAATGAACTAAAATACATAGGAAAAATAAGGGAAATAATATATACAAAATCCGCCACATCAAATTCCCCCACGCTTAGACCATTACTCGTCCCTGAGTAATATCCTAACCCCACTCTAAGCACCGGTCTAATCAGCGTAGCATGGGAGAAAATGACCCCTAATCTCCTCTAAGCGTCCAAGTCAAAAGTCAACAAACACAACCAACTCTCGGAGTATAAGAAACTCCGTCCCCATATAACTCCAAAAATCAAATAAAGATCAATGGCCTTAGCCCGATACAAACTCCAAAATAGTGAAAAACCGTATCCGGACTAAGGCCCACTCATAAAACCACGGGGAACTAAAATATCCTAAATTTCCCCCACGCTAGTCTCACACTACAAGTCTCCCTCATAAAAATAAGTTTTTGGCCGGGTAGTGGTCCCGCGTAAAACTCATGTCGTGTTTAGCACCAACACCGCTTTATAACTCCAAAAGCAAAACGAGGTTTTCTATCCTATTACCCACTAACCGAACCTCCAACATAAAAATATCCTAACCCGAGACTCCTTACCCCCCTTATGACTTCTCTCCGGTGAATAAATGATAAAACACTCAATATCTCATCTTTTGCCTAAGCGCCCTTTCGGGTTTTCACTTAGCCTTTCTATTTTTTTATTTTTTTTTTTATTTTTTAGGAAGAAGAAAATAAAATAAAATCCGTACTCTACATCATACAAAACCTCCCCCACGCTTAAACTACACAGTGTCCTCAGTGTGTGTGAAACAGTAAAAATAAAGGACAATACCTGTGGCCACTGCCACTGCCAGTGGGCCTGGGAGTAATACTGAGGCTGCTGTGGATACTGAGGCTGCAGCGGCTCCTGAGACTGTGAACTGGATCCCTCTCCCTGATGTCGGGGACGTCTGGATGCACGCCGCTGTTCCCGAGCCTCTGACCGGGATGCCATCATGGCGTAGTACTCATCCTCCACCGATACATACTGTGGGGGCCCCTGCTGCTGCATCATCCAGGACTCCATCTGCTGATGTCTCCTAGATATAATAGCTTGCTGGTCCTCGAGCCCCTATAATCTATCTGAAAAATCCTCCCAGCGCCTATCCTCAAAGGCATATCTGTTCTTATGCATCTGATCCTCAAATGTGTGCTGGGACTGTATAATGGATAGCATCTCCTGCTGCTGGCCCTCTAAGAAGGACCGCATCTGTGACCAGTCCCCAAAAGTATCAGAACCACCCTGCTGCTGTGGCATCTCCTGCATCTCCTCATCATCTGGTGCATTCTCCTCATCATCACCATCATCCTGCTCATCATCACCATCATCATCATCATTATTACCACCTCTCTTAACCCACAGTTTACTCCCGACGTCAAGTACACCGGGCATTCTCCAATCCCTAGCCGTCGAGCCCGACGGGAAAACAGCCCCACGCTCACACATAACAAAAAGCTCGTCCCCATAATGGAACTTCAGAACAGGACCCACACGTGTGAAGTCATCATACCGGCTCAAATAATCCTGGTCATAAAAGTTGGGTCTCCCAACATACACAGCCGCATCGGGATGATCTTGAACAAAATGTTCCACCAATAGAGTGATCATGCCCCCCATCGAGATCTTACCACACCCCCTACTCACACAAAGTGCACACCTAACCAAAAAGATATCCACCCAATCCGGGAATGTTCTCTAGGCCTTGGGCAGTGTCGTCCTCAATAACGCAACATCCATGGTGTTCAGTTGTGCCGGCTCCCCCTTTGCCAGAAAAGTCATTGATAAGCCTCTATAGAGAAGCCTCCAAGCCGGGTGGGTTAGACTGGTGGCTACATTATCGGGCTTGGAAAAAGCGACCCCTGTCAACTCCACAAAGAAATGGTGCGGTAGTTGATCATTCTCCTCGAACTTCCCTCTCGGCTCCGACACCCCAAATAAATTCCTAATTTTAGAATAGGTCAAGGTTTTCACCTGATCATTAAGGTGAAACTTCACACTCGGCACCCCCCTTACTTGCACCCTCTCAAAAGTCGAAAGAAATTCAAGCGTGTAGCGCTTGTAAACTGCCGCCTTCTTCCCCGAGAATAGCTTAAGTCCAGTCTCCATCAACAATCTTCGGACTTGGATTTCCAAACCAATTAAATCAAGCACACCCGCATCCAAAAATTTTGTGACTTGAAGTCTACGGTTGTACTTATCTAAACTCTTCCATTTGCCCTTTTGTGCTTCACTCAATTTTTTAAGTCCTAAGAAGATATCCCCCTCGGGAGGAGGTGGTATAAGAACGCTCTTTTTAGGCTTCTTCACGGCTTTACTACTCTCACCACTACTTCTTGCTCCGACCTTATTCCTTCCCATATTTCCAAACCAGAATTTATCACCACACAATACACAATTACACCCACACTATCAACGCTCACAATCACTCACCAGTTCACAATTCAACAAAATTATAAACACCACAATAACGCCACACAAATAATAATAACACCTCCGATAAAATCCAACCGAACCACCACAACGACAATATCTCTTCAACGATTCCAAAATAACCACCACATACAATCCGCAGATTAAAATTCAAAGGAGGATGAGAATTATTACCTTCCAATGCTCTATTTGTGCCCAAAAACTATCCTTGTCCCTCCAAAATTGCTCCAAGAGAGAGAGTGAAAAAGCCCCAAAAACTGAAAATTTAGGGTTCTTGAATTTTGGTTGAAACTCGGAATTGATGATCAACGGTGGTGGGTGGGGTCGTATTTAGGTTAGAGATGGTGGTTTAAGGTGGAAGAATGGAGGAATTTGATGAAAATTGTTGAATTTGGGATTTAGGGTTTAGAGAGAGAAATTGGGTGAAAATGGTGTTTGGGGATGAATTTGGGGGTGGGGATGGTGTTAGGGAGGAAGGAGATGAGGAGGTGGTATGATTTGGTGGAGGGGAAGGTGGTTTTCCGTGGTGGAGAGAGAGGAGTATGGCGGCGGTTGTGGGGTTTTGGCTACAGAGAGATATGAACGGGGTGAGAGAGAGAGAGAGAGATATGAATGGGGTGTGAGAGAGAGAGAGAGACCTAGCAAGGAGTTTTTTTTTTTCTTTTTTTTTTTTATTTTGAATACAGTAGCCGAAACCTTTCCCTTCACGAGTCGTGACGAGTGGCACGAGTCGTGCCAATACGAGGCACTCGTGAGCACGCCTGAAGCATACGTGCAGATAGAAAATTACTCCCATAGCCATTCGTGATCACGCCTTGTTCACACGGGCAGATAGTGAACTATTAAAACGTCACGAGTCGTGCCTGATGTCACGAGTCGTGACAGGCCTGGCAGATTTTTTTTATTTTTTTTTTCAGGCCTGCTCCGCTTTGACCAAGTGTACCCCCAAGCCATGATTTCCTGCACCAACAAAAACAAAAAGATACCCTTCAGTAGCACCAATTCGATATAAAAATTAAAATCAAAAGCATAATGTACACAATAACCAACAAAATAAGCAATTAAATCCCGAGTTGCCTCCCGGTTAGCCGCCCTTCTTTAACGTCTTTAGCTAGACCAAATGCCGGGAAAGCACCCGGCATGCATCATAGTTTAAAGTCTTTGACAAGACTCGGAACCAAAGCTATGAAACATATACCGGGTCTTGGAGATCAATCACCTCCAAATCCGCAGTATTTACGACTTCGTTCTCAAAATACAGTTTTAACCGTTGACCATTAACTTTGAATCCTTTGTCCTCATTAGGACTAGAGATTACCACCGTCCCAAGCGGGGACACCTCCCTCACCACATAAGGGCCGGTCCACCGAGACCTTAACTTACCCGGAAACAAACGAAGACGGGAATTAAAAAGAAGGACCTTTTGACCAACCTTAAAGTCCTTTCTAATGATCATTTTATCATGCCAAATCTTCGCTCGCTCCTTATAAAGGAGGTTATTCTCATAAGCATCTCTCCTAATCTCATCCAACTCACACAAATGCAATTTTCGCTCCTCACCGGAACACTCTAAGTTCAAATTGAACTTTTTGACCGCCCAATAGGCTTTGTGTTCAAGCTCCACCGGTAAATGGCAAGGTTTACCAAACACCAATAGATATGGTGACATACCAATCGGTGTCTTATATGTCGTCCGGTAAGCCCACAACACATCATCAAGCCTTTGACTCCAATCCTTCCTATTTGGGTTCACAGTTTTTTCAAGGATGGATTTTATCTCTCTATTGGACACCTCGGCTTGGCCATTTGTTTGGGGATGATAAGCCATCGACACCTTATGGGTGATGTGATATCTCTTGACTAGAGCTTCGACTGTCTTATTGCAAAAATGAGTCCCCCTATCACTAATAATGGCCCTTGGCATCCCAAAACGACACAGAATGTTGCTCCTAAGGAAGTTGACCACTACTTTTGAATCATCGGTGCGGGTATGGATGGCTTCCACCCATTTGGACACATAGTCCACCGCAAGTAAAATGTAGACACACCCATAAGAATTAGGGAACGGACCCATAAAGTCTATCCCCCACACATCAAAGATTTCACAATTCACAATGAGGGTTTGTGGCATTTCATCACGGCGCCCAATATTACCAACCCTTTGGCACCTATCACACGACTGACAAAAAGTGACTGCATCTCGGAACAAAGTTGGCCAAAAGAAGCCACAATCCAAGACTTTTCTAGCGGTCTTTTTCGCACCAAAATGACTACCACACGCATACTAATGACAGAATTTGAGAATAGAGGACACCTCACTATCGGGAATACACCTCTGAATGACTTGGTCGGCACAATGCCTCCACAAGTTGGGCTCATCCCACACATAATATTTGGCATCACTACGGACTTTGTCTCTTTTCGATTTTGAAATCCCCGAAGGGAATTTATTCGAGACAAGAAAATTGACCAAGTCCGCATACCAAGGGCCAATGAATTAACTGTCCAAAGAACCTCATCAGGAAACTCACCCCGGATTGGGGCTTGTTTATAAGGCTTGTCCTCGTCCATTACAAGGCGACTCAAATGATCGGCAACTAGGTTTTCAGCCCCCTTTTTTTCCTTAACCTCTATCTCAAACTCACTCAACAAGAGAACCCACCGAATGAGTCTCGGTTTAGCCTCTTTTTTAGACATTAAATACTTAAGAGCAGTGTGGTCTGTGTAAACAATAATTTTAGTGCCCAACAAGTAGGACCTAAATTTCTCTAGTGCAAAAACCACCGCCAACATCTCTTTCTCAGTAGTGGAGTAATTTCTTTGTGCCCCATTCAAGGTCATAGACGCATAATAAATCACATGCGAGGCACGCTCCACTTTTTGACCCAAAACCGCCCCCACGGCATAATCACTAGCATCACACATGATCTCAAAGGGACAAGACCAATCGGGTGCTTGAATAATGGGGGTGGTTGTCAACCTATTCTTCAACTCATTAAAAGATTGCTTGCAATTATCATCAAAATTAAAATCAATCTCTTTTTGCAACAGGGTGCATAGAGGTGAAGCAATCTTTGAAAAGTCCTTAATAAACCTCCGGTAAAACCCGGCATGACCAAGGAAAGACCGGACTTCACACACATTGGTAGGGTAAGGAAGTGAAGAAATGACATCGATCTTAGCTTTGTCAACTTCAATACCCTTTTTCGACACAACATGACTCAACACAATGCCTTGCTCGACTATAAAGTGACATTTTTCAAAATTTAGGACCAAATTCGTTTCAATACACCTATCCAACACTAGTCCTAAATTAGCAAGGCATTCATCAAATGAGTCTCCATGGACAGTGAAGTCATCCATGAAAACTTCCATAAATTTTTCTACAAACTCGGAGAAAATACTCATCATGCACCTTTGAAAAGTTCCAGGTGCATTACACAATCCAAACGCATTCTCCGATAAGCAAAGGTGCCGAAGGGGAAAGTAAATGTAGTTTTCTCTTGGTCTTCCGGGGCAATAGGTATTTTAAAATACCCGGAAAAACCGTCGAGAAAACAAAAGTACGCCCTTCCGGCTAACCTTTCCAACATCTGATCAATAAAGGGGAGGGGGAAGTAGTCTTTACGAGTTACCTCATTTAGCCTTCGGAGATCAATGCACACGCGAATCCCCGTTTGCTCCCGGGTTGGAAGCATCTCTCCCTTTTGATTACGGGAGACCGTGATCCCGCCCCTCTTGGGCACACACTGTGTGGGGCTCACCCACTCGCTGTCGGAGATGGGATAGATGATCCCCATCTGTAGTAGCTTCAGGACCTCCTTCTTCACCGCCTCCATCATTGGCGGGTTAAGCCTCCTCTGTGGTTGCCTCACCGACTTCGCACCCTCCTCTAGGTTGATCCGGTGCATACACAAAGATGGACTAATTCCCTTGAGATCGGCAATAGTCCAACCAATCGCAGATTTTCGCTCCCGAATCACCTCAATTAACCTCTTCTCTTGATCCTCAGTCAACTTGCTAGAAATCACTACCGGAAGCGTCTCTCCCTCACCTAGATAAACATACTTAAGGTGCTCAGGGAGGACCTTCAACTCAAGCTCCGGTGCCTTCTCTATAGATGGAACAAGCTTTTCCACCGGAACCTCTAACTTCATGTGACCATGACCCGGCGTGGTAGCAAACATGGCACTCTCTGTAAGACCCACAACCGCTTCCTTCATAGAATCCGAGATGTCAAACTCCAAATTAGCATACCCCAAAGTGTTCTCCAACGCGGTCTTGAGATCATCATCTCCACTAGACACCTCAAATACCTCCTCTACCAATGGCTCGATCACATCGATGAAACATAACGACTCCGTATCCTTAGGGTATTTCATAGAGTCAAAGATGTTAAACTCCATTACTTGCCCATCAAATTCCATTATCAAAGAACCATTAGCCACATCAAGCTTAGTCCTAGCAGTCGACATAAAAGGCCTCCCCAACAGTATGGGAGCCTTTGGATCCGTCTCCATCTCAAGAACATAAAAATTTGTGGGAAATATCATCTTCCCCACTCTAACAAGAACATCGTCTACCAATCCCTTTGGGTAGGCATTCAACCTATCCGCCAGCTGTATCATGACTCTTGTGTCCTGCAGTGGTCCCAACTTAAGAGTTTCCAACAACGCATAGGGCATGACGTTGATTGAAGCCCTCAAGTCTAACATCGCCTTATGCTCAGAAGCATCCCCCCCAAAGTAACTGGAATCACGAACATCCCTGGGTCACTGCATTTCTTAGGCATTTTCCTTTGATACACTGCAGACACATGCTCACTAACCTTAACCTTCTTCTTACTCCTCTCCTTCTGATTTCTGGTCAGAGTACACAAATCCTTCAAAAACATCGCATACCTCGGGACAGTCTGAAGAAGATCCAAGAAGGGAATATTAACCTCTAACCTCTTGAAAGTATCGTAAATAGCCTTGTCAGGCTCTGGCTTCCGATGTTCTTTCAAGGCCTCCGGGAATGGAACCTCAGGCTCATATACAGGAGCCTTAACCTCTGGTTTAGTCTCTGTCTGCTCTGGTACCTTCTGTAGTGGCTCTGAAATCTTAACCTCAACTTCCGGTTCCTCAGCTACAACCTTATCCTGTAACTCCTTACTATTTCGAAGAGTGATGGCACATGCACCCTGCTTAGGATTCGGTTCAGTCTGTGATGGCAACTTCCTCGAATCCCTAGCTTCTATCCGTCCCACTGCATCAGCTACCTGACCCATCTGTTTCTCCAAGTTACCTATGCTCGCATCTGTGCGCTGCTGATACTGCTGAAAGTTCTGGTTCATGGTGCTAACACTCTGAGCCAATGAATTCAGTAATGCCTCTGTAGACTGACCCGGAGCATTCTGCTGCTGCGGCTGATGTTGCTGTGGCTGCTGCTGCTGCTGCCCATATGGTGGTCTATAAGAGTTGAACTGATTACCCTGGTACTGCTGCTGCTGCTGATAACCCTGCTGATTACCAAACTGCTGTCCCTGACCACCCGGCTGATTCTGTTGCGGCTGTACCCCATATGAAATTAGGATGATTTCTCCAGTTGGGGTTATAGGTGTTACCCATCGGTCTCTGTCCCTGTTGCATAAACCCAACTGCATTAACATCCTCCATCTCGCCTGACTGCAGAGAAGGGCACGAAAATGTAGGATGCGTGATGTCATAACAAATCCCACAAGGCTTCGGTGTCTGTCCCGGAACCAACTGTTTTACCATACCTTTGAGATCCTCCATATCCGTCTCAAACTTACTGGACACCCCACTGTTAGAACCCGCTGCGCTAACCTGTCTCACATTAGACCTCTTGCCATGGGTCCTTGTACTCTTAGCCAGCTCCTCGATCAACCTCTTAGCTTCCTCAGTGGTCTTATTCAAGATACTTCCCCCACAGCATGAATCCACTAGCCTCTTATCCTGAATGGTCAACCCTCCATGAAAATAGACGATCAGCTGGTCCTCAGTAAACCCGTGATACGGACAACTCCTACACAGCTTGTGGAAGTGATTGTAGTAGTCGTATAAGGTTTCATCATCCTTCTGCTCCATATTACTGATGTCTCTCTTCATCACATTTATCTGATCCTGAGGAAAGAACTCTTCTAGGAATACCTCTTTCATCTGCTGCCATGTCATGATGCTGTTGGGTGGCAAGTGATAGTACCACCCATTCGCGTTATCTTTCAGTGTGAAAGAAAACGCCCTCAACAATAAGTGCTCGATCGGAAGCACTGCCGGCTTCATACTCTGACAGATTTGCACAAACTGTGAGATGTGCTGATTAGGATCCTCTCCGGGCATCCCTGTGAAGTGCGGTAGCTGGTTCAGTAGCGTCGGCTTCAACTCAAATGTCACTCCGGCAGGTATGGCGGGGAATTGGACGGCATGTGGTTGCTCATTCCGATTCGGGGCAGTCCTTTGCCTCAATGTCTGTGGTGGGACTGCTTGTCTACCTCCTGCGCCACCACCACCAGCATTACTTCCATCAGCGCCACCACCACCAGCATTATCTCCACCAGCGTTATTTTCATCAGCGCCACCACCAGCGTTATCTCCGTCCTGCATCTCTTCAGCTAACAATATCCCCTTGACACTCCTGCTTTGTTATCGTCCTTTCCTGAAAGATCTTTCAATTTTTGGATCAAACGGAACAATCAAATCGTTAGTAGAACGGGTGTAGACCATACACGGTTCCACACTACAGGATAACAAGTAATATATATAACTAAAGAGATAACAAATAAAGAACTAAAAGAAAAATAAAACAAATAAGAAAAGAAAAAGAACGCAAACAATAACACCGTTCCCTGGCAGCGGCGCCAAAATTTGGTAGGCTTAGTCGCACACCTACTAAATTAGACCTAAACTCGACCACTAATAATGTAATTAGGGTAAGTCAGGGTCGATCCACGAAGAACAGTGATTATTTGCGAACAGTCACTTGACCACATTGGGGGTTTGATTTGAGATTTTAATTAATTCCTAAGACGGGAAAATAAACTAAGATGATAAAAACAATGATTTAAAAGCACTTCAGATTGATCACTATCCCCGTCCTCTAATTCAATTTCATTGGTACTCCTTATTCTCCGTTAATCCTGTTCACTTGATCACGAGATGTGTTTCAATCTCTGTCTCTTCTTACTGTTTTGTTTATAGCAGTGGCACACTCACTATAAACCCTAATTAAAATTAAACCTAGACTGGCACAGAAAAGATTTAAAGATTAATTGATTCAATTTAAGAGACTAAGATCAAGAACGCTTTCTAGGTTACTAGATAATCCCTTAATTTTGCCTACTCCCCAAATTGCTATGGCACATACACAATTCGTGAAGATGCTACGGTGAAAACCCTAATTCTGGCACAGAACAGAGAATTCTAGCAAAGATTCATAAAAAGAACTAATGGATTGGCCAAATCCACAAACCCTAATTATAAACCTAAAATCGGAACAAGCAAAATTATGAATAGATCAAACAAAACAATAAGAAAATTACCTCAATTGAATTAAAGTAGGTTCAAGCTTTCAATCCAAAGCAATGGAGTTAGTTCTCCATGAAAGGGTTACAAAAAGCTCCAGAGAGAAAAAAAAGTACGTAGTATTCTCCAATCCAGAGAGAATGATCGTTCCCCTTTTTTTTTTAACCTAATCCTAATTCCAAACTAATAAAAAAATGATAAAAATAAAAGGAATAAAAATAAAATAAAAGAAAAAAAAATCAAAACAGCCGCATGTGTACGGACAGCTTAGGCCAACTTCCAAAATTTGCAATTCAGTCCTCAAACTTTCAGAAATTGCAAAACAGTCCCTGAACTTCAGTTCTTTGCAGTTTGGTCCCTGCAGTCTTTTAATTTTTCATAGCAAACCCTAGACTTTTCAACAATGCAAAATAGTACTTCAACTTCAAGAAATTTCAGCTTCATCCTATTCTCCTCCGCTTCGGTTAACTTTGACTTTGCCTTGACTTTGACTATTCTTGACTTTTTGGAATATGACTTTGAAGCTCATGAAATAATACATCTGGATAACCAATAAAAAGATTAAACTACCCCCGGATTACATTAAAGCCCAACCATTATATAAATACCCCAAGTTACATCAAAACTAGTCTAAAGTACATCAAAATGAACTAAAATACATAGGAAAATAAGGGAAATAATATATACAAAATTCGCGACATCTGGTTCCAACCACCTCCTATGTCCCATGTAAACGGATTTCCTACAATGTTCCAAATGAAGACGATCAGTGTCCTCAGTACACCAAGGACATGCTTCACGCCCTTTCACACTATAACCAGAAAGATTGCCATAAGCTGGAAAATCATTGATTGTTCCATATAACATGGCTTTTAATTTGAAATTATCCTTTCTGTACCCATCATACATATTAATGCCCTGTTGCCACAATAACATCAGGTCGTCAATTAGAGGATCCAAGTAGATGTCAATGTCATTACCGGGTTGTCTCAGACCTGATATCAAAGTAGAAAGCATCATGTACCGGCGCTTCATACATAACCAAGGTGCCAGATTATAGATCATCAGAACAACATGCCATGTACTATGGCTAGTACTTTGAACCCCAAAAGGATTCATTCCATCCGATGAAAGTACTAAGCGCAAGTTTCTTGGCTCTTTGCCAAATTCTGGATACCTATCATCAAATTTCTTCCATTGAGGAGAATCAGCTGGGTGTCATAACATTCCATCTTTAATTCTCCCATCTTGATGCCATGTCAAATGTTTAGCATCATTCGGGCTGCTATACAACCGCCTAAGTCTTGGAATTGTCGGGAAGTACCACATAACCTTGGCAGGAGAATTCTTTTTGTTATAACGTTGTGTACCGCACTTAGGACATTCACTAAGATCTGCAGACTCTTTCTGGTACAGAATACAATCTTTAGGACAAGCGTGAATCTTCTCATGTGTTAAGCCAATTAGCTTGAGCATCTGTTTAGCATCATATGCTCGACGAGGGAGTACATTGTCATCTGGCAGCAAATCACTCATTCTTGCAACAATTCTGTAAAGAACATGTCAAAAACCTGGTGGCTAGCTTTTAAGTTATACAAAGTCAACACATCAGAAAGTTTTGCTGCCTTTGTACACCCAGGCCATAAGGGTAACCCAACATCATCCCTCAACCTCTCATGCATATCAGGATGGTCCCGTAATTCTTCATTAACAACATAAGGAGTATCCGTTACAGGACTAGATGCTCTATCACGACCACCCGACCCAATATTCTTATCCATCATATCTGAAGAACTGAAGTCGGGACTTAAACGGTGTGAGCTACATTGACCTTTCCCCTCACCATGATATGTCCAGACGGTGTATGTTTTATCGATACCATGACAAATTAAATGTTCATAAAACAGTTGCTGACCACTGACTGTTTTAACATTCATACATTTTCGACATGGACATGTGATGAACCCAGGATTACTAGCATGATTTGCTGCATGACTACAGAACTCTTTCGCTCCGTTCTTGTACTCTTTTGATAACCGGTCCGCAAAAATCCACTTACGATCCATAGCTAACTAAATTACAAATAAATGTCACCATAACATTTTTTGAATAATTGCAAGTAAGCTAAATCAAAAATAAACAACAACGGATACATTTGGATCAAATACACCGAAACAAACAGATCCTAAAGAAACAAACTAGCATCAATGTTGGCTTTAAAAATGCTTATACTCTCCTCCTAAAATGAGGATTTTTTATTTTTTTTTGGGTTTAACTAGACATGGAAACCCAATCAACACAAATAATTTTCACAACAAAAATAAACCCACTTCAACAAAAATAAACCCAATAGCTACAATGTTCAGATTAAAGTATATAAATGCAAGTTAAGTCATTTTCCAGATACTTGCTTAAGATTATTGTTGTTCAGATTTTAGACAAAATAGGCGGAAAGAAAGAAAATAACCCCTTCCAGTCAACTAGGTGCAAGTTAAATCATTTTCTAATAAGAATATGAAGTCAGAGACTAAACACATTATTGTTTGAAATGTTTTATATATATACATCATCCAATCAGAGAGAAGAAGAATTTGCAGTTTTCAACAAGAAAACCTTCTTATCATAAGAAAAACTTTAGTGTGGAATGACTTGTTTTATAAGGATATCAATTACATAAGTAAACACTTTATAGTATAGTTTATTCCTCACATATGTTATCAGAAAAAGAGAAGTCCTCATTAATTGCCTCTTTAAACAAAATGCACTTATCAAGAATTGTTTAGTAAATTTATATTCTGATCTACAATATAAGAAATCATAGCGCTCCGCTTACTCAATCATCTGTGATATCCAAGAACCATATGGCATGGGTCCGATTAGGAACTATGTAGACAACAACAGAAAGAACCAAGATAAAATTATCAAACAGGTTTATATATTAATAAATTTTATCAAACAGGGTAATATTTCATTAAATTTGGTTATTCTACAAATATTTTAGAACACTCGCGGCATCAAACAAGCAAATTCAGAATAACCAAACTTCTCGCCTTTCCATTCCCTCAAAAGGTGAGCAATTCGCAAAGAGTTAAAGTTCTAGAATGCACACCCCTCTGATAAAAAGGATCACTCCCCACCCCCAAGCTTCTTTTCACCCACCACTTTTTTTAAAAAAAAAGAGAGAGAGAGAGAGAGAGATAAAACATACTGGAGATCAGCAGGCATGGGATGCATACTTGATGCCTCTATTTTCTTTAAATAGGCATAACAATTACATTTGTCCAGACTATCAATACGAAAGATATTAACACAAATAGGCATGTTTGGCAACTCAAATACAAGCCTTGAATTTGTGATTGTAAAACAAAATAACTTTCATGGAGTTCCAATTTAATGGCTTGGAATTGAATTACCAAACCTAAAAAATTGGTTAATGGCATTATGTTGAACCGAGAGAGTGATTAGCGCTTACCGGTGCCGGGAGAGAGGCGATTGCTGCTGCTAGAGAGAGAACTGGAGGGGTTAAAACCGGCGGCAGTAAGAATCTTGACACGGCGTTTGTGGGGCTGCCGGCCGGAGTTGTTCTGGACTGCGTGGGGGTCGATTGGTGGTGCCGACAGTTGCGATGGGTGGATTGCTGCGTCTCGACACAAAGGGATTAAATCGACATTGGGTGGGGAACGTTGGAGTTTCTCTTGAGGGGAGAACGAAGGTTCGGAATATGGCGTTGAGAGAGACGATTGTGGGCTGCCGGAGTTGTTCAGGACTGCGGGTGAATCGATCGATTTGGTGGTGGTGCCGGCAGCCGCGATGGATAGGGAGTGGGAAGGGAAAATCATCAATTTGGGCAAAGCGAGGGAAGTAGTGAAGTGAATGGCGGGGGAAGTGTTTTGGGTTTAATTTCCAAAATCCCTACAAGAGCGTTTATTTGGTCAAGAAAAAGAAGGAAAGAGGTCAAACCCGAAAATAAAAAAAAAATAAAAAAAATGCTTATAACGCGCTTACTACCACAACGTTTTCGTATGCGCTATCCAAGATAATTCCAAAAAATGAAAAAATGGCTTATAAATCGATTACTACAATAACGCTTTTATATGCGCTATAGTAGCTCATTTAAAAAAAAAAAATTGCAGTCGGCTTAACTATACGCTATCTTAGAATGCATCTTCGATAGCGCTTCACAAAAACGCTATCTAAGCTGTGTTTCCTAAGTTTAAATCTGTACTAGTGCCCATTCTCAGGAAGCCCATGCTTCACGGGCCGACATCAATTAGGCCGAGCAGGTAGACCATGCCTAGGCCGAGATCTAAGAGCCTAATCCCTAGTTGGCCGCAATAACGAGCCGGGCTTGATGACGGGCCGAGTTATATCAGAAACCTCCCATTATCATAGGGAGTCTACTTACAAAGTTCTATTGCAACTCTAGCACTAAGAATCCTTATCTAATCAAGGATATCTCTTCTACAAGATAACTGGGATATCATCATCCTTATCAGGAGTCTATCTCCAAGGAATATGAGTCCTAGATCAATACGGGCATGCTGGCTTACTTGACAAGTCAGGACTCATTCACCCACGCCTATATAAATAGGTCCTCTACACAGGAAACGGCTAATGAACTCTTTTGGCTCAAAACTATAGTCAATTGATTTCTCTTCATTTCATACACAATCCGTATTCTTATTCTCACGCCGGAGGGCCTTCGCCGGTGAAGCCCCGGCGTAGTTTACGTTTGCTCATTGTGTGCAGATCCGAACGGGGAAGTTCTCATTGCTGGATTTATCCGAACCGCTAGACGAAGGCTGATCCGGTACGGTTTTTGTAGCATCAACGAGTAAAGAATTAATGAAAACTTTTGGAGGATGCTCCAATTATATCAAACCAAAGAAGAGGGTTCAGTAACTAAGCGCTAAGAATGGTAGGCAGATCACAAATAGAAATATCTTTTGAAAACCCTAGAACACCATTAACGTGGTAGGGTTCGATGCTGAAGGTAATTAAGTGCTAAGATGGGATGATACAATTATATTTGATGCTGATAGGTATCAAACCAGAGTACATTGTATTTAAATAAAATAAAAAAATTTGGGGTCTCTAGGCTGGAAGATGATACATTTACACTTGGTGTATATACACCACCAATATATGTGTGACACACACTATCTGGTTATAGATTTATCATCATTCCTTGAAATAATTACAGAAAATGCCATTAACACACACACTTGGCATTATTTTATTTGTGGTGTATAGATACACTTGGTGTAAGTGTAGCCTTTTCCCTCTAGGCCTATTATCCAAACGTTTTGAGGATGTTGCAATTATGTCAAACTTCAGGGGTGGGCTCATGACTAATTAACAGCTCAGAATTAGGGTTGCGCACTAGAAACTTCTATCAAACCATATAAATTCATAACGATTACCCTTTAACATCTCAATCTCCGCCTGCTGTTTCTGACAAAATTCACTCCCTCTTTCTCCATCACTTTTGATGCACCAAATCCAATTCCCTTTTTTCGATTATCTCTTTCAAAAAGTTAAAAAAAAATTCTACTGATTTAATGCGTTTTTATCCCCTGATCTTGTTTATTCTTAATTTTTTTTATTTCTATATCCAGGCGATGTCCCTAATTAATCTTCTCCTAGGATCCCTGGCACTTCTAAGGCCACCAGAGTGTAAGGTAATTTTAATTGCAGTTTTTGTTTCTACTTGATGATTTAAAAAGATTTTTATTGGTTAAATTTTTTATTGATGAAATCCCATAATAAGAAATCAACTTCTGTTTGTTAAGTATTGGCTTTCTAAACATGTTTGTAACTATCGGATTTCCAAAAATAACACTAAAAAGTGCATAAATGTCTTGATTTTGTTTTCCAATTTATATTAGGAAAGCTAGAATTTAAATCGATTTTTTAAGTTGATTTATTAATAACCAAAATTTGCTCATAATTCTCATGTTCTACAACATCAAATCGGCTTTTCAGTGAGTTAAAAGAAAAAAACTTGATTTATATTGATGACTAAATTGTCAGACTGAGTTGGCACAAGATCTGTACATTTGGGGTTTTGATTAGTAGATATGTTCCAGATGTTTAACATTCTTCAGATTCCTAAAGCTTACCTGCATCTGCTCATTTTTCTTTTTTTGTTTATGTTGTAAAAGAGATCTTGTTTGTTTTCTTTTTTTGTTTTGTTTGTTTGGTTTTTTTTTTTTTTTTTTTACGTAAACCAAAGGTAGTTTTTTATCTTTATTTTTGATAATGTTTATATTACAAAGTTAGTTTAGATTCATAACTGCAAAAGACCATTTAGCACATGGAGTTGAGTATATTATATAATGGGGTGGAGTTGCATTTCAAATTAACTCGGATTACTTATAGATGTGTCTTAGCTGATGAATAACAACTTTGTCAAAAAAAAAAAAAAAAAATTACGTGAAGTTTATCTCCATCTCTATTCATTTAGAGATTAATTTTGTTTCTCCTTTTTCGAGCGTAGTTTACAAGACATATTATCAGACTTTCCATGACACAACTCAATCCATATATCTCATGAATTTTCATAATTAAAGTATCATCGAATGGCTCTCTCTGACCTTCATGGCTTCACCTCAGGCATTTTAACCCCATAGCTTTATGGAGTTTCCGCCATCTTACGATCTTTTTTTTTTAGCCTCTTTAGTCTCTCGTGAAAAGTCCTTTCGGGGTCCGGATCAAATTCTTAAAGAAAAGTCCGGTTTCTTTTCATAAACTCCAAGGATACCTAAAAAGTATTCAAGACAACAAATCTTTGTAAGAGATGTTAAATAAAAACAAAAAATATAAATATAAAGGAAATATTAAAAGGTAAATTGTTGTCCCCGACAACGGCGTCAAAAACTTGTTAACCCGAAATGCACGGCTTAGTTTATTTCCGCAAGTGCACGGTGTAGGAGTAGTATAAATTAGGCAAATGCGGGTCGATCCCACGAGGACAATTTTCCAATGTAATAATATTTACTTTTATGTAAGAATTATGATTAAAATATAATTGGGAGGTTGTTTTGTTTATGAAAATCTAGAATTAATGCAAAGTATACTCTAATTAAAATCGAACATTGTATGATGAAGTTCGGGGTTGGAACTAAAACAAAGTTCATTCATCAAGTAATCCATGCTTTTATAAAAATTGATCATGTAATAAATCCAGGATGATACGCTAAGTTGTACTACTTCTCACTATCAAGCAAGTACCACTGGTATTTGAAAACTAACACGGTCTATCTCTCGAGGATTCCGTACATTAGTTAAAATTCATTAAGTTCTTATAAAATCCACATATTGTCCATCAAAGGAACATCCCTAGGCAATTAATCTACTCTCGTGATTATTAGTGCCTAGTTCAATCCATATGGTTCCGTAAATCAAGATTCATAGCTAAGTACTTCTCTTGATTAACTTGGATTCATACGAATTATTGACCTCATTAAAATCATAGGCATTTTAAACTTATATGAAAAGATTTTTTTTTTAAACATGGAAGGGAAAAATGAAGCATGGAGTAAGATGATGAACTACCACTTGTATTTCCATCCCAAAGAAAAAGGGGATTACTCACTAGCCATTATCGTTATGAAAACAAATAAATAAGAATAGAGCATGAATAATAGATAAGGGAGATAGATACTTATTCTTGTAATTGAAGGAGAGACAATGGTTGGAAAGGTATTCATCAGAAATTCTATTGCTTCGATATTTAATAGTACAAAAGATCACACAATAAACTCTCAAAAGTATGTAAAGATTTGAGAATAATTTATGTTTTGGTATAATCTATAATAGAGTATGTTTACACAGTTTTTGGATGCTCAAACTACTGATTACAAGGTCTTTATATAGGCCTTAAAGCCTAAGGTTGCACCATTTCCCTGATGACTTCTTTAAAAGGTGCCTTTTTAAAATTACTGTAACAGGTACTGCACGACCGTGCAAGGCAAAGTACTCGGCTGTGCAGCTCGGCCATATCCAGGAAACTGCTTGGCCATGCAATTCTTTGAAATTTAATACACCTTCTGTCGCCTCACGCTCGGCCAAGTCAATGGTGGTGCTCGGCGAGCACTTGCTGAACTGATTCTTCATTTTTCTTGTCCCAAGCCTTCTTTCATGCAACCATTGCTACTCCCTCCTCCCAGGTCATGTCCAAAGTCCATTGTTATACCATTAATGCTCCAAAAGCTGTACAATCCACAAAACTATACCACCAAGCACATTATCCGCATAACAATAATAAAGTGAACTAAATTAAACTAATTACAGCTAAACTAAGACAAGAAGGATGATATTATTAGACCCTAAATGACTACGTATAAAATAATCATTTATTAACTCCCCCACACTAAACTCTTGTATGTCCCTAAGCAAGTTGAAGATTGAACATAAAGAATGGAGAAGAATAAATGATAAAAGAAAATATCAAACAATAAAGAATTACAATGCTCCCCTCAGAAAAGTGTTATGTGAGTTTTGCTTTTGTAAAATTTCGTACTATCTATTTTTCCATCCCTTTTACAACCCAAGAGATTTGAAAAATGAAACTTAGGATCATATTGGAGAATAGATAGAAAATTGAATGTTAATATAACATAAATAAAATTTTCCATGTAAATAATTAATTTTATTATTAATTAGCCTTGATAGTGGAAATGACAAGATGGATTTGAAGTGAAGGTCGTGATTCAAAAAGGTGCATAACAAGCGTAAATATCTTAGAAGGAGTAGAAATGAATGTCCCGTGGTGCATACTCAAAACATAATTTCAAAATTTTCACAAGTATATTATCAAAGTGCTTAAATGATCCAAAAATTCATTAATAATAATAATGCTTTTACCCAATAAACTTTACAAATTCGATACTAATTTTCGAATTCTTCATATACTACCCAATATACTTCTAAGTTCTTTTTATTAAATTTTTCAAGAAACAAACATTAATAGATAGGAAAACTTTTACTATGGCGAATGGTATTCATGAATCTCAATAACTATGTCTTCATAAGGGTGCAAAGTTTTTTTTTTTTTTTTTTGGAAAATTAGGAACATTGCCCTACATTTAATATGCATATTTAAAAGGGTTAATGACAATTTAGGGCCTCAAATGTAGGGGGGGGTCTTCGGCGGGGAGCCTGAACATTTTTATTCTACACATCAGGGCTCAACATGCCAAATTCTTTCAAGTTAAGGGCTTTTTGACGGAATTTGTTAGAAAAGTTAGTTAAATCGACAAAATAGACGGATTTGTAATTGATGTCAAGTTTTAGGGTCTTTAGTGAATATATAGAAACTTAAAGGGTAAAAAATTAAATGTAAAATATTTTATGCATATTCTTAAAGTTAAAAAAAATCAAATAATCAGAATTAAAGGATATTAATAAAATTATATGTTATTTAAATATATTAAAAATAAGGACTTTAGCTTAATCTTAATCAGTACTCTCTCCGTCCCAAAACACCATGCACTCTTTTGAGAGTGCACGGGAATTAAGGAATGAATATATATATTTAGTTATATTGGTAATTGGGTATGATTAAAACTGATTAGGAGAAGATATTTTATTGATTAACTTTTAATTATTGAATCAAAACAAACACCTAAATATATCGTCCACCACTACCTACACCACCACCGTCCCACCACCCACCACCGCCATCAGCACCGCCTGCTACTTCCACCGGTCATCACAGCCACTACCACCGGATACTACGGCCACCACCATCGTTATAGACCACTGCCCACCTACACCACCACGAGTCCCAAACAAACTCTGAAACTCGGAGGTCAGAGCATCAGCCATGAGCCACCACCACCTCCATTCTCTCTCTCTGTAACCGAAAGCAACTCAAAAACCTGAGATGCACCACAAAATCATGAGATGATTTCAAGAAACATTTAAAGACACACAATAAAATCCTAGAAAAATCAGATCAATGTCCAAGATAGACACAAAAAATCACAAAAAATCCCAGATTTGTCTAGATCTGTATTTGCAAACATGAACAAACTCACAAAAAATCAGATCTATTTTTATAGACACAAAAAAAAAGATCTGTATTTGCAAACAAAGATCTGCACCCACAAATACACACACAACCACACACGAACAAAATCCCAGATTTGTGTAGATCTACACTAGATCTTTCTGAATCTACAATGGACGGCGGCGGAGAGCGGTGGTGGATAGAAGAGACGGAGAGAGAAAAGACGGAGGGTGAGAAGACACATAGAGAAAACAGATGGAGAGAGAACCTGTAAGAGGGTAAAGCCGGCGGAGGTCGTAGGTGGTGGTGGCGGAGGTCGTAGGTGGTGGTGGCAGCGGCGGAGGTCATAGGTGGTGGTGGCGGCGGCTGCGGTACGACTGACGGCGGGGTGGGACGGTGGTGGAGGAGATTTGATTGTGGATAACTAGAGAGATCTCTCTGACTTTTCTCTAGTTTTATGTTAGAGAGAGAGTGAGGTTTGAATAAATGGGTTAGGGGTGAAAATTTGAGGGTACTAATGTAAAATGAGTTGGGCTGATAAAGGATTTTAATTAAGTTGTTAGTGTTAAATTTGTGGTTAGTTCAATAAAATAATAATAAAAAGTGTCCATTTTAGGAAATGAGACTTACCAATGGGACACCCAAAATAGAAATAAGTGCAAGCTATTTTGAGACGGTATATATACATATATATATATATATATATATATATTTCAATATATTCACTAAAGCCCCTAAAACCTGATTTCAGTTACAAATCCATCCATTTTGTCGATTTAACTGACTTTTCTAACAAATTCCGTCAAAAATCCCTTAACTGGAAAGAATTTGACATGTTAAGCCCTGATCTGTAGAATAAAAAAGTTCAGGCCCCCCGCCGAAGACCCCCCCCCCTACATTTCAGGCCCTAAATTTTCATTAACCCTATTTAAAAACATGATATCTAAGTTAAAGATAACAGATAAATTCTCATAATGCAAACTATAAAAAGGGAAAACTAGCATGCATACTAAAAACATGTAAAAGATACTACCTTGCCCCAAACTTGAAGCAAACATTGTCCTTAATGTTTCAAAATACGACAACTATCAAATAAAAATGGGGGTAGGGGAAATAGTACTCATTGTGGTGATGGTGGTGGTGGAATGTTCTCCCAATGTCTCATGTCGTAGTTGTAGATGTATTCGACTCTTCCGTGGACATGATCAATACGGTCCTCAATGTTGCTTCGGAATTGGTTGAAGCCTTGGTTGAATTGGGTAAACTGTCGGAGCAATTGGGATTGGTTTATTTCCAATTGTTTAAATTGATTGTAAGAATCGGGAGGCATTTGATTGTTATGTATTGGTATTTGTTGTTCCTCTTCACCCTCCCCTCATTGACCCATATCTTGATTTTTCTTCCTCAGTTTGACCCAAATTCCGGGGGATAAACCATGTGGGTATTCCGGGGGATAAACATATATATATTTCTATATATTCACTAAAGCCCCTAAAACCTGATATCAGTTAAAAATCCATCCATTTTGTCGATTTAACTGACTTTTCTAACAAATTCCGTCAAAAATCCCTTAACTGTAAAGAATTTGACATGTTAAGCCCTGATCTGTAGAATAAAAAAGTTCAAGCCCCCCCGCCGAAGACCCCCCCCCCTACATTTCAGGCCCTAAATTGTCATTAACTCTATTTAAAAACATGATATCTAAGTTAAAGATAACAGATAAATTCTCCTAATGCAAACTATAAAAAGGGAAAACTAGCATGCATACTAAAAACATGTAAAAGATACTACCTTCACCCAAACTTTAAGCAAACATTGTCCTTAATGTTTCAAAATACGACAACTATCAAATAAAAATGGGGGTAGGGGAAATAGTACTCATTGTGGTGATGGTGGTGGTGGAAAGTTCTCCCAATGTCTCATGTCGTAGTTGTAGATGTATTCGACTCTTCCGTGGACATGATCAATACGGTCCTCAATGTTGCTTCGGAATTGGTTGAAGCCTTGGTTGAATTGGGTAAACTGTCGGAGCAATTGGGATTGGTTTATTTCCAATTGTTTAAATTGATTGTAAGAATCGGGAGGCATTTGATTGTTATGTATTGGTATTTGTTGTTCCTCTGCACCCTCCCCTCATTGACCCATATCTTGATTTTTCTTCCTCAGTTTGACCCAAATTCCGGGGGATAAACCATGTGGGTATTTGGTTGACTCGTACAACTGTTAAGTCATCATCGGGTATGGTAATGTATGGAATTTTATTATCCTCGACATACCATGTAAATCCCCCTTGATTATTATTCGCAATCTTATTTATTACCTTAAGGGTTTAATGTCTAACAATCATGATCCCCTAATCGGTTTCCAAGCTTGAGGACCCTCCACTGGGATTTGAACACCCACATATTTCGCTACAAGCGTGATCATTCCCCCTACATATATGTCCCAACTGTTGTTCGCATTTATTAAATCCCATAAATGCTTAACTTGTAATCCACCCAAATTAACTTCTTCATGTCCCATCACAAAGGCCCATAGAAAAAAACAATTCTATTTTGTTAGTGCAAACAGAGGTGCTACCTCAGATGTTGCCACTGACAGTCAAGTGTTGCCTGACAGAAATTATATTGTAGTTTGACATTTCTTTCTAATATTGATTTTATACTAATATCCTAATATTATTGTATAGATGTCTGTGTTGTTGATCCATATTTCAGGATATAATAAGGTGGATTTTGGTGCCAAATACATGGAGAAGTGATTAAAAGAAAGTTACATATAAATGGTGAATTATGGAGGACTTTCAACATATTTAACATGTGTTAAATAAGGAAAATGTGGGAAGACTCATTCAAAGGATTTATTGCTGATCAAATTGAAGAGTACAAGGTGTTGGAAGCATGGAGTACAACAAGGTGATGCATGGAGCAAGGCTTGAAGAAATAGGTTGAGAAAATCAAGGAAGAAGACTTGGTCTTGCATGAAATGTGGAGAGGAAGCTCGGCACATGTTCTCCACCATCCCCGCTCGTCAACAATATCCCAAGGATGTTTATTTGAGTAGCCCTAAAGTATTTGAAGGCTACAAATAGTGCTTGGATGAGAAGATTGAAGACAAGCCAAATATTACACACACCCTTAGCACAAGAACAATGTACTTCTTGGATCCTTTGTATCCTTCCTTCCATACACTCTTCTCCACACTCAAATACTTCGGGTTTGACTGTGTTTTGGCTAGGATAGGATTTCATATTTTGTTTCTTTTTAGTTCCATATCTCATACATTGTAAAAGCAATAGGGAACTTTTTCGGCTTTGTATTTATCACTCACATTGAATATAAAGTGTTCGCCTTTGTGGCTCTATCAAGTTATAATTATATAACTTAAGAAAAAATAACTCTTGTGCTATTTATTCGGTCCTTTGTCATGGCTTTCGATCCTGCTAATCCCAATCAGAAACGACTTCCTATTTTAGATGGCTTGAATTATGCTTATTGGAAGATCCGCCTACACTCGCATATCAAATCAATTGATTTGCAGGCTTGGCGATCTATAACAAATGGTTACTCTCTTCCTATGTTACCCTCAGATGATGATGGTGACGTTCAAATCAAACCTGAATCTGAGTGGACTAATGAAGAGATTAATCAAGCTAATTTCAATGAAAAAGCACTTAATGCTATTTTTGAGTGGGTTGATCTGCATATTTTCAAACTTGTTTAAAATAGTTCTACTTCTAAGAAGGCATGAGACACTTTACAAAGATTTTTTGAAGGTGATAGTAGTGTGCGTGAAAATAAGCTTAGAACTCTCACTAGAAAATTTGAAAGGTTGAGGATGAGTAAAAATGAAACTATTTCATTTTATTTTGAAAAATTGTTTGATATTGCAAATGAGTGTCTACTTTTGGGTGAAACTTTTACTAACAAACAAATTGTTTCAAAAGCTATTAGAACTCTTCCAGAGAGGTTCAATATAAATGTTTCATCAATTGAAGAAGCTCACAATCTTTCCACTATGGACATTAATTCTTTAATGAGTATTTCGAAAATTTTTGAATCAAATCTCCTTGAACAAAGTGAAGCTTCTAAGGGAAAAAATATTGCTTTGAAAGTGCAATCCTCAGATTTTTCAAAAGATGAAGAAGAGATTTTTGAAGAATTGGATGAAAATGCTAGTGTTGCTTTACTTGCTAGGAAATATAATGATATGGTTAAAAAGTTTAACAATGAAAAAATGCAGGTAAAAGCAAAGGAGCAACAAACCATGTTATACAATTTGATGCCAAAGAGGTCTCTCCCATCTTCCCAGAAGTCAAATCCAATGCGTAGGACATCCTCAGATCAATGGAGATCTAATCCCAAATACATTGATTCAATTCAATGTCATGCTTGTTCGGGATAGGGTCACTATGCAAACGAGTGTGCTAACACTCTAAGGAAAAAGGGAAAAACTTATGGGTTTCCCTAAGTGACAATGAAGATGAAGGAACAGTCTAGGAGGAAGAACCAGATCAATCAACATTTTTTGATGGTCTCGATCGTTTTATTGGCTGCCACAATTACTTCATTGGTTTGAGGGTGATAAGAGAGTTACTTGTGCTTTGTGATTTTGTATTTGGATAGAAGTACACCAACCTCTTTCTCAAAATGGGATAGCAAGACACCTTGCATGCATAGTTAATCAGATTCAAATAGCCATTTGATACTTCACTATAGACATTAAAGTAAAATAATCATGCCAATTCTTACAACTATAATTTGAATTATTTATATAAAAAATACTGTTTTGTCGCTGCAAACAATCACATGCACATCCTGACTTACAATTAATCATAATTTCAGAATCAACAATACATAATTAACAAGTGACTTATGGAGGAAACTGTACATCCAAATACATTGCCGTAATAGTAATATGCATACCCACCAGGTCTTTGACTACGAATATCAAATTAACGTTATGATACCTGAGTATCAAGCTTTTGGTTTAAGGCTTCGTTCCACATGTTTCTCCTTCTTCTTCAGACCATCTAAACGGCGGTCCCTTGACCTCTCCTTTAGCCGTCGACCCCTGCCCCCACAAATCAAAATAGAACCCTAAATCATTGACTCTAAAAGCTATAATTATTCAACCAAAGCTGCATGTAACCTACCCAAAATAAAAATTAACAAACAAATCACAAACAATTCTGGTAAGCACTACAACACTACTCAAAGAACCAAAATTTTGTACCTGCGAAAGCGAAATTTAACCACGAATGTTTTGTGTGGTGCAATTATTACTAAAGCAAAACTTGAACCAATGCATTGAACAAAGCTAAAAAAAAAAACTAGTTGTTAAGGCAAATAGAGAATTTTGAAGAAGACAAAGACTCACCAATGCGGCATAGACATTCATCGAAATAGAAACTTCAGCACCCACGTCAAGAATTTGGTCTTCAATAGCAGCAGTAGAGAAATTGATATATAATAGAAGTAATAAACAAATTATAATGGTGAATAGTTAGGGCATGAACTCATTTCAATTATCAAACCATTGCAATTAGGAATTAAAAAAAAAACAATTGAACCAAAATAGTGAAGTCAACAAAATAAATAGAGTTTAGCTAGATCAAAGAGGAAAATAAATTGGGGGGAACTCACAATCTGTTTGTGGCATTCAGATTCAAGTCGCCAATCTTGTTTTCACTAAACCATTTAAAGATTGGGAGGATTGAAACACTAACCATGGATGATGAGGGTAACCGGTGAAAACATCAATTTTAATGGAAGGTGTTGGAGATACAGAGACTGAGAAGAGGAGTGATAGTTTCTCTCTGTTTGCGAACCCTAATCCCCATTAATAACAAAAAAAACCTTTCTATGGTAGAGAAGAGAGATGAAGTTCTAGAGAGAGAGTAGCGATTTGGAGAGTGTTTGTATGACAGCGACGCGAGCTAACCGGCTGGGGTCTTGCTGGACGGCGTTGGATCGAGAAGCGGGTGAGGAAAGTGTAGCAGAGGTCTGGGTGCGCGATTTGAAGAGGGATGTGCAACGTTGCAGTGTGTCTATCGTGAAGGGCTTATAATGCGCTATTTTATTTGGTCAACCCCGAAATAAAAAAATAAATTAAAAAAATCAGAGCTTATGAAGCGCTTGGTATGGTAGCTTAGCATATGCGCTATTGAAGCTATTTCTTGAAATAGCGTATAATTTTTATGTGTTATAGTAGCTATATTTTTTTGGCTTGATTATTAAATTCAAAGAAGTGTAAGCGCTAAGTAAGTTTACATCTAATATAGCGATTTCTGAAAGCACTATCTAAGACGCGTATCCTAAGTTTCAGTTAGTACATACAGGCCAATCCAGCGAAGCCCCAATTTCCGAAAAGATTGAGAGAATTAGGCTTCTGCTGTCGTAGAACCATATCTCCTGATTTGATGTATATCGGCTTTACCTTCTTATTGAAAGCCTTATACATGCGCTATTGATAAGATTTAGTGAGTTCGAATGTGTTAGTACCTCACTATGTTTAATCAAAAATTAATCATAGTAAAGATGTTTTGATAAATAAATAATCAATCCCAGTTGATTACATGATGTATACAAAGACCTGAGCACAGTCAACCCAAGACAAAGTTGAACAGCTAAGTCAACAGTCAAAGCATTATAAGATCTACCTATCATCTATACATCAAACAAACTGAAGAACCATCATTTACAAACTCTTTTACATTCAAATGAATTATCAAGATGCCAATTACAAACAAGCTTCAACAGCTAATGCCTCAAAAGCCCAACAGCTAAGACACTCTGTTTGAACAGCTAAGACTGATCCTGGCCAACAGCTTTCTCCACATCATACATTTTAAAAATGACTGTTCCAATAATAGAACATTCTCTAAATCATTGGAATAGCTCATATTGAATCTTGATCAAGTCTGCATAGCCTTCTTCTCAAATGACAACTTGCATCCAATGGAGTAATAAATATGTCAGTCAACTTGACTACACCCAGTCAAGATAAACAATTACTTCTCTGCACCTTTGTTCCCCAAACGGCTACTTCTATACCTTTGTCCCCCAATGGCTATATACCATCCCTTATATAAAGGAGCATACTGGCATGTTGTCAAGTAACCTTTACTCCCTTTTTTTTAAAACCCCTGCATTCCCTTTTCTCACACTCTCTGCTAATTCATGCAGTCTTAACTATTTGCATAAACCCCTGCAAATATTGTGCCATCTTGCACCCAGTTACAGCCCTCACCAAGCCAGCTAACAGCCAAGCTATTTCTCTGTAAACACACTTGTGATTTTACTTTTTATTTTATTATTTTTCGCTTTGAAAGAAGCAACCTTAATTGAAGTGTTAATTAAGTAGAGGGGGTTCTAGGAACTTGCCTTATCAATTCTTGTAACTCTTAGTGAGGAGAATATTATAGTGAATTGATCTCACTGTTGTCAACAGTGGGGGTGGATGTAAGAGAAGGGTTTTGCCTCTGAACCACTTTAAAAATACTGTTTACACTCTTGTTCATACACTTACACTGCACATTATCCTTTTTATTCATTACTTATTTATATTCCGCTGTATAATTCTTTTTATTTATTATTTCTCAACAGCTAACCCAAATGTTAGTTGTCCAAGTTTTAATCAATCTGTTTATTAAGTTAAACAGGGCCTTTCAATTGGCATCAGAGCTTGGATTCACCATAAACAGTTTAACAACTTGTGAAAGATCCATTCAACCCACCATGCCTCAACCAAGAAGAAACAATGAAAAGGACATTCCACACATAGATGAATGTGGATCTTTTGAGATTTATTCCTCAAAAATTAAAACCTACGTAGATGCTAATATCATATGGAACTGGTATGTCTTAGAAAATGAGGTTGAATCTCCCACTCAAGCTGAAGTTAATGGAGGAGATAGAAAAATTAAATCTCTTGAAAATTGGACTGATGCTCAAAGACAATTGATGACTGCAAATCTGAAAGTGAAAAATATTCTGCAAAAGAGTGTAAATGATTCCCTAGATCAAGAAAAAGCTAAAGTTAAAAGTGCTAAAGCTGCATGGGAATTAATAAACACCAAGTTCACTAAACACACAAGTGTAAGAACTCAGAATCTCTACAACTTACTAAGACAACTGGACAACTTTAATTTCTACCATGGAGAAAAGGTGAGTGTTGCAAGACCAAGATTTGATGATCTTGTAAGAGCCATTTCAGACCATGACAAAACTTTTGATCAATCTGACCTATGTCTAAAAATCTTCTAAAATCTCCCTCAAGAATATGAGAATGTAGCTCTACCCATTAGAGAAGGGGCTGAATGGAGTAGTATGACCATTGAACAATATTTTGGAAAACTTGAAGCTTATAAGCTTGAAGGAATGGTCAAAGTACAAACAACACCTACCATATCTCAAACACTTGCACTTTGTTGCTCAAGAGCAAACCCAAAAGCAATTCTCCCAATAGGACATTGACACTTTTGTAAGCAATGTCAAGAAAAAGCTGAACATAACCCCTAAATAAGAATCAAAACCCATTTCTCAAAAAGACATCCCAAGCCAAATCTCCATGGCTGTCAGAAATTCCATGAAACACCAAAAGAAAGTATTTGATAGAAAATACAACCCTTCATCATCCAACTCAACTCAAGAAGTTGTGAAGAAAATATTGAGTGTTACAACTATGGTAAACTAGATCACTATGCTACAGATTGCAAGGAACATAAGAAACAGATAGAACACTAAAAAAGAATGACCTATTCTAAAGAAGTCATTCATAGCTCTAGGTGCAATTGTTACAATTGTGTCAAAGCCAAAAATGACAAAAATAAATAACAAGTCATGCTTGCTGACTCATCTAGGTTCAGTGATGAAGAATTTGATTCATCAGATTCAGACAGTGATGAAGAAGAAGCTCTTCTATGTTTGGTTGCACAAGAATGTGAAGATTCAGACAATGAAGAGGATCTAGAAGCCTTAGCTACTGCTGAGAAATTAAAGGAGGTACATAATTTTATCTCTCTAAATATTGAAGGTTTTAAAAATTTAGTTTGCACCTCTTAATTCAAAAGAAGAAACAAGACTCTAGCGTTGCTTCCCTAATCACTGAAAACCTTGAACAATCCAAAACCATTGAGATTCTCAAAACTTCAAATATCACCTTGAAACCTCCTAAAAGGATCTAGAGGACAAGTGTCAAAAACCTAAAAATGACATCCTCAGCTTAACAGCTATGACTGACTGTTCAAAATCCCAAAAGGATAATGAACAAGAAATGAGTACCTTGAAGGAAGAAAACCATGCCTTAAAAAGAAAAATCTATTCCTGGAACAAATCAAGTAATGATCTATCCTTGTATCATTTTAACAAAAGACATCCTAGGGACAGGTCTGGAATTGGAGATGAAAATCCCACACTCAAAACCTACACTCCACCAAATTGTAATAGAGCTATTGATACTATGGTTCTACAAAGTCTCAATACATTTTCTACCAAGAAACCATCTTACCCCATTCAAACAAAGGAAGATGTATATAAAAAGATGGAAGAAGGAACCAAAAAGAGTGAATCAAAAGGGGAGCCTTCTATAATTCCTAAACCTCAAGCTTCTACAAATACTGATGATATTCAATCTCAGAAAAGAAAGCAGGAACAAAGGTCTAGAAAGCCTAGACAATCCAGACAACCAAGACAAGCTGAACAGCCAAGACAAGTTGGACAACTAAGACAGGCTAGGCAGCAGAGGCACTCTAGGAAACCCAGAGAAAATTGGCAATATTACAATGGGAAAATCCATGCTTATCAGTCTCAAAACTCCTCTCCAAGACCATCATACCACTCACAGAAATCTCACTTTCACCAGCCAAACTACAGTAATCAAAGTCCATACAACACTGGACACCTATATAACACCCCACAACCTTTCACCTTAATACTTTACATAATGCAAATCATGTCCTACTATAACACCCTTAATCAGTTCTTCAAAAGAAGATCAGATGGCAAGGCTAGGGTACCAAAGAATGTCTAATCCTTTGGACCTAAAAATAATAAAGGGTACCATAATTTTTATTCTGTTTTGTAGGTATCTAGTAAAGGAATCTGGTACTTAGACAGTTGATGTAGCAGACACATAACATACAAGAAGGAATGGCTTCAACAGCTAACACCAAAGAATGGTCCCAATGTTACCTTGGTGATAATTCTCAAGCAAGGGTAAAAGGTGTTGGTAGTGGTGCCCTAGGCACGGTTAATAAACGTTGTAATTGTTATCATTTATTTCATATCAAAAAAAGAGATGTTTTGATTATTATTGTTGTTCATGTTTACTTATAATAATCCCCGTCCCTAGTACTTATTAAGCACTAGTATAAAGGCTAAATGATCATGAGATGATCATGTTAGATTTATGGGTACTTGTTTGGAACAAGGTACTGGACATGACCCGCTGTATGAGATTTATGTCATGGTCTATGTCATACATATATCTCATATTAGTTATGTCATTTGAATCCTTAGACATGAAGTTATTATAGTCTTCCACTTGATGAACATTGTGTTTGACATATTCAAACGCTACCTTAACACGGTAGTTATAAAGGGTATGATTGGCATAATCGGATTCCCGTTGGGAAGAATAATAAGCTAAATGGATTTGTCCCTCCACGGAGAGATGTCAAGCTTGGGCCCCTCGAAGGAATGATGTTGATGAAATGTTTGGCCGAACTCAAATGGATTGATTAGATCAATAGCATCTGAATTATCAACATATTCGGGATCGAGAAAGTATTGAACAAAACAAGTTGACTGTTTGACCATGACCTGTGTTCAATGACATCGTGGACAAAAGGATTGTGACATATTCTAAAGGAATGCGAACTTGTATCTAGTTATACTATTTGGGTAGGTATGACGGTTTGCTAGAACCTAATCATATCTTATGGGATCATGTTTGAGCCCATTGCCAACTTAGTATAATCCTAGAGGGTCACACACAATAGAACGAATCTTAAATAAGAGGACTATATTGGAATTTAGGGTCGAAGGACCTCAAGGGAATTTCTGGAATTATTCTGGGCCTCCTGGTCAACCAAGCGGGCGCTTGGGTTGAACCAGGCGGGCGCCTGAATAAGCCGGAAAAGGCCTTGACCTTCTGCCCAAATGAGCGGGCGCTCGGGGGGTACCAGGCGGGCGCCCGGTATGCCGACTGGAAATTTCCTAATTCGATTAGGAAAGGTTTTTGGCACAAGATTCCTATTTGGAATAGGTCTTAATTGTGTATAAAAACCCCAATTCGGCCAGACCATATTTACTAGTGCTTTTGTGAGTCTCAAAGAGTTTGAGAGAGAGATTTTATTTTGTTCTAAGATATCATTGATTGAGGAACAAAATAATTCACAAATAAATTCCATATAGTTCTTTATTATATTGTGAAAGTGTGTTTCATAATATTGGTCTAGCAACCAAGATCAAAGAAGCTCCTTTGATATTCGTTCGAAGTGTGGATACCGCTAGAGGGTGAAAATCATCATCTTCAAAGTTCGTGTTCAAGCTTTGTGATCATGATCAAGTCTTCAAATCTCCACCAAAGACCAAGAGAAAACTTTGATAGCCATCAAGGGTTAGTTCATCCTTTATTCATTATGTTGTATTTGATTTAATAATATGAGCGGATCCATGGCTTTGGGTTTCTTAAAATTTTAATTGCTATATTCCGCTGTGCATGTTACTTGGAAACCCAACATAAGGATCAGGAAACCTAGTGACCAAGGAGATCATCTTTACAGACGTATCTTATGTTGAAGGCCTTAAGCACAATTTCATCAGCATTAGTCAAATCTGTGACAAAGGTTATCATGTTATTTGTACCAAAGATCAATGCCAAGTCAGGGAAAAGAACAACAAGGTCATTCTAATAGAAGTAAGAATGAAGAACCTCTACTGCCTTCACCTTGAAGTAGTCCAAACCTCAACTGCCTATTATGTCCTATCCTACAGCCAATCTGACATGTCTTAGCTGTGGCATAAATGACTTGCTCACCTGAACCTTAAGACAATTTCCAAACTATCCAAATCCAGCCTTGTTAAAGGTCTTCCAAAAATTCATTTCAAGAAGGACAAGCTGTGTAAGGCATGTCAATGTGAAAAATCAAAAGAAGACCTCTTTCTCTATAAAGTCTAGATTAGACACATCCAAGCCTCTTCAACTTCTTCATATGGACTTATTTGGTCCTATCAGAACTAGATCTCTAGGTGGAAAGAGATATTCACTTGTAGTTATTGATGAATACACAAGGTTCACTTCGATCATTCTTCTTGAATCCAAAAGTGATACTCTCAATTATCTCACTCAGCTGTTCAACAAAATTCAGAATCTTAAAGGCTTGTCGATCAAGAAAATAAGATCTGACCATGGAGCAGAGTTTGAAAACACTGGAGTTGACACCTACTGCAACCAGATAGGGATTGATCATAACTTTTCAGCACCAAGAACTCTTCAGCAAAATGGAGTAGCAGAAAGGAAGAATAGAACTATTTGTGAAGCAGCAAGGGCAATGCTGTCAGAACACAATCTTCCCAAGTACTTTTAGGGTGAAGCTGTGACCATTGCTTTTTATGTACAGAATAAAACTCTTATTAACAAGTATCATATGAAGACCCCATATGAATTGTGGAATGGAAAGGTTCCTACCATATCTTACTTTCATGGATTTGGAAGCAAATGTTACATTCACAACAATGGGAAGAACAACCTTGATAAGTTTGATTCAAAAAGTGATGAAGGAATCTTTCTTGGATACTCCAACACCAGCAAAGCATTCAGAGTATACAAAAAAAGAGGATTGGTTGTAGAAGAATCAATTCATGTTGACTTTGATGAAAACAATGATCAAAGTAACACTGATTTGTGTGATTTTGATGAAAGTATTGGGAACTCTTACAACCTTCTAGAACCCTCTCCCACATCCAATAATCCCTCATTCTCAAATGAAAACAACACCATTCTTCCCTACATTCTGCCCAAAGACACATCCAACAGCAATCCTAAGCCAAACAGCTTACCTCCTTTCAACAGCTTAGAAGAAATTCTTAGCTGTCAAATCACTCCTTCCCAAATCACTACTCCAATCCCCATTATCAATGATAATAATCTTGTCATTTCTCTACCAATACAAAAGGACACCATTCCTGATGGCATTCCCCATTATGATATTTTCATGAGTGCCTTCATTTCTCAAATGGAACCTAAGAAAATCCATGAAGCTCTTCAAGATGCAGACGGGATAGAAGCCATAGAAGAAGAACTTGAACAGTTTGAAAGAAATAAATTATGGAAACTTGTTCCTAAACCAAGAAATCAAACTGTCATAGGAACTAGATGGGTATTCAAGAATAAAATGAGTGAAGATGGAACAGTAGTAAGAAACAAAGCAAGACTTGTTGCTCAAGGATACAGACAACAAGAAGAAATATATTATGATAAAACTTTTGATCCTGTAGCAAGACTTAAAGCAATCAGACTATTTCTAGCCATTGCATCTTTCAAAAAGATGAAAGTATTCCAAATGGACGTCAAGAGTGCTTTCTTGAATGGAGTACTGAATGAACAAGTCTATGTTGCTCAACCTCCTGGATTTGAACATCCCAAATTCCCAGATCATGTGTACAAGTTGGACAAAGCCTTGTATGGTCTGAAGCAAGCCCCCAGAGCATGGTATGATATCTTGTCCAAATTCCTACTCAATAAAGGATTTACCAAGGGTCATATTGACAACACACTGTTCATCAAGAAATATGGAAGTGATACCCGACTCATACAAGTCTATGTGGATGACATAATTTTTGGATCATCCAATGTAGATCTTTGCAAAGAATTTAGAGATCTTATACAAAAGCAATTTGAGATGAGCATGATTGGAGAACTCACTTTCCTTTTAGGACTACAAGTTAAACAAATGAAGGATGGAATTTTCATTAATCAAGCCAAATACATAAGAGACATGATAAAGAAGTTTGATATGCAAACTGCCTCAGCAGCTAAGACACCTCTGTCCACCACAACAAAGCTTCATGCTGATACTAATGGACAAAAAGTGTTGATCAAATACTCTACAGAAGCTATATAGGATCCCTCCTATACGTTACTGCCTCAAGGCCTGACAATATGTAAAATGTTTGACTTTGTGCAAGATTTCAAGCTAACCCCGAAGTGTCTCATCTAGCTGCTGTCAAAAGAATCTTGAGATATCTAAAGGGAACCCTTGATTATGGCTTATGGTATCCTAATGAATCTCCATTCTCACTAATAGGCTTTACTGACTCAGATTATGCTGGATGCAATCTAGACAAAAAGTCAACCAGTGGAGGATGCCAATTTATTGGATCCAGAATTGTGTCTTGGTCTAGAAAAAAGTAGACCTCTGTAGAAACCTCAACAGCTGAGGATGAATATGTTGCAGCTGGTCTCTGTTGTTCACAGAATTTGTACTTAAAAAGTCATCTTCAAGACTTTGGGATGAACCTATCAAATATCCCAAATTTTTGTGACAATTCCAGTACAATTGATATGACTGAAAACCCTGTTCAACACTCTAAAACCAAACATATTGAAGTAAGACACCACTTCATTAGAGATCATATTGAAAAAGGGAACATAAACCTGGCCAAAGTTGGTACTAAGGATAATGTTTTTGACATACTGACCAAAGCTATGGATGAAAAAAGATTTGAAATTTTGAGAGGAATGTTAGGAATGATTAACTTGCCTAAGTATAAGGGATAAATCAAAATTTCATTTCATAAGTAAAATAGTACATAAGAGAGTAGTTAGCAATTCACAGTGTCTTAAGCAGCTAACCTAAACAGAAACCTGTTCAAAGACAATCCAATGATGCTCTGCCTACATCAAAGGACTTAAAACTATCCTACATTTCCTTGCTACCACCTAAGAACACATTGTAGCCTCTCCTCACAACTAAGTTCCTCCCACATCAAAAGCTTTCTTGAACAGCTAAGGCTGCATAATTAGCTGTTCAACAGTTCCATCTCTAAATAGCTTCCTATCTTCCAGCCCCAGACCCCTCAGCAAAAGTATCATGATGGTTCTCCCCTCCATAAGGATTAGCCACTGCAGTCTGACTGGACTCTCCATATCTCTCCAGCCAAATAGGGTGTCTTTCCTAGAAGGGATCAATAGAATAATCACAGAATACTGCAGAGATGGAGCCATTGTTCTTGGCCACCACTCCTCAACAGCATCATAAAGAGGCATGTCTTTCAAAGGAGACATAAAACTAAAAGTTCCTGAAGTCTGAACACTTTCAGCAGCTATCATGGCCATCTGAGATTCTGGGCCTTCATCTTCTCCCTCTTTAACATTCACAGGGCTGTAACACTTTAAGTACTAACTAAACAGCTGAGTATGAGTCCTTGATGGAGACATGTGCACACCATTAAAATTGTCACACCCTCCCTCAAGCACTGTCATACTTAAGGAAAGAGAGTCCCTAGTAACTAAAGCATACTCTCTCTGCTGCTCAACAAAAGTAACCTTTTTGGGCTTAACACCTAACTCTCTCACCTTTTGAGCTCCTTCCTCCTCCTTCTTACTACCATCCCCCTATTAAACCTTAAAACCCTCCCTCTTCATCAAATCACCAAGGGTATATACCCTTTGAACCTCACCCTTTGAACCTCTAGTCTGATAGCACCTGCCCTGCTACTCTCACCTTCCCCGTCACCCAAAAGGCTTAGACAATCATCCCTTACCTCTCCCAATTTTACCTCTAGTTCTAATCATGTTTTTGCCATTGAAGACATCTTGCATTTTCACTCTTAAACTCCCCAAAACCTTCTCATGTTGAAACCCATAGGGGGAACTCTCCTAGACCAGATAGCCCTACTAGGTCAAGGGGGAACTCTCATGTTCTTGAGTCAGTTCCAACAGCTAAGACTCCCTCTCCTTTTGTACCTTCTCCCTCCCCTCACACTCATGCTTTTTTACCACCAATTAGTCTTGTTCATCCTACTGTCCTACCTATTCTTAACCCAAAAATCATTGAGTTCATCAAAGGGAAGTCAGTATCTGATCTTTCTGAGGAATCAAGCTCAGCTCTTTTTGAATAGATTTCTAGCAAATTTTCATTAGATGAAGCCCTCAAAGCTTTTGACTTTATGAGATTATGAGAGGCTAGGATTTCACAAGGACAAGGTGGATCAGCTATTCCTAAGTCCATTCCAACATATATCCCTCCCTCTAAAACCATACCTCAGTCTCAACTTGACCTTGATACCTCCATGCCTACCCCCAGTTTCTGGGCCCTTGACTGTGATATTGACTTTTCAATCACAGCTATTCTTGAAGCCCACAAGAAGTTTTGTTCCATTCCTATCATTCCATCATTGCTCAATCCTTAAAATCTGTCCAATCCTTAGGAAATGACAAAAACCCACATGAGCATTCTTGCAAGAAACAATGGAGGTCAAATCTTCTATCCATATGAAGAGTGGAGGAAATTTCGAGCCACTATTAAATCCTCATTCCTATTTTCTGCTCCAGGCCTTCCCAATCCTCTCACCCTCTCAAATCTTCCTGAGTGGGAATTTGCTTTCTTTCATCTGATTTCAAACTATCTTATGCAATGCTTATACACTCCATCCTCCCACTACGATATTTCTGAGCTAATGTAACACAACTAATGAATCTAATGCAAAGATCCGTGAGAATGGCGTTGCATTATCTCATCTATGCAACGCTTTGTTTGAGTTATTGCAACACTATGACCTAAGCGTTGCATTAAGTATTTTGGCGTTACATTAGATCCCTCTAATGCAATGGCTATATTACTAATGCAATGTCTTCAATAACACCATTGCATTAAGTTACTTGACGTTGCATTATATCATTCTAATGCAATGGCTATATAACTAATGCAACACCTTCAGTAACACTCTTACATTAAGCTACTTGTCGTCGCATTATATCCTTATAAAAGTTTCAAATAAAAGTATAATAAAGAAATGAGAGACACGGACAATACCCTTTGATTATTAAGTATATATTTTTTATTTTTTCTGAAACAGATAAATATTTTGGATTTTTTTTATATAGAAGTTTTTTCTAAAAGTTATAAAAAAAACTTTAGAAATAACTAAGCAAATGAAAGTATAATAAAGGAACGAGGGATGGACTATTACCCTTCAATTTTATTATATATATGTATATATATATACATTTGTTTTTGAATAGGAATAAATATTTTGGACTTTTTTTAGTATTAAAGATTTTTTTTCAAAAAGTTATAAAAAAAAAGAGTTAGAAAATAACTAAACAAATGAAAGTTTACTAAAGGAATGAGGGACTGACAATACCCTTTAATTTTTATGTATATATGTATATTTTTTTGGGGATAGAAATAATTATTTTGGACTTTTTTTAGTAATGAATTTTTTTTTGAAAAAAATAAAAACTAAGAAGCAAGGCAAAAACAAAGGAAATGAGTCAACCAAAAGTAGAGAGCGAAGGATATAAATGTCCAAAAACACTATTCATGAAGAAAGTGTGTGAAAGTAAGTTAGGTATGTAATGATTTTTTTGTAATTAAATGAACTTTTTGAGGGCAAGCTCCTCCAAAGCACTATTCATTATTTTCTATTTATGGAATAAAGCAACTAATAGTTAAGGGCATTGATTGTATTTAAGTGGTGCTAATGCCGGAGGTATGGTGGTAAGTATATGACGGTGGTTGTGATTAATGATTATTATAATATTTTGTTACTAAATACTCCCTCCGCCTCTACTTAGTGTGAACCAAAATTTTGGGCACAAAAATTTCTAAGAGAGATAAATAATGGAAGGATGTGTTTGTGAGTATGAAAAATTAAATAGGAGAGAGAATGAGTGGGAGGATTAGTAAGTTGATTAATGTTGTGAGTATAAAAGTAAAGTAGGAGAGAGAATGAGTGTGAGGAATAGTAAAGATTCTTTACTATTTTTGAGCAGTTCACAGTAACCTGAGACAGACGAAAAAGGAAATAAGTTCACACTAACCTGAGACGGAGGGAGTATACAATTATTATTATTTTATTCATAATGGTATGGTGGTGAAGTAGAAGGGGGTGTTCCTAATTCGTGAAGGTATGTTGCTACGATGAATTAGTGATGAAGTGGTATTTATGGTAGTGGTGGTGGTAGTAAGTGTTGGCGATCGCGGTAATGGTACACTATCATTGTTGGTGGCAGTTCCATGCGTTGATGGTAGTGATCGCTCATAGGAGTGGTTAGTTATGGGTGCTATGGCGGTGATGGTATTGGTAAATGGTGAAGTAGTCGTGGTAGTTAGTGGTGAGTGTTGGGACAGTCGTAAGGTTAAGTGGTTGTGGTGCTGACGGTAATATATTGGTGGTAAAGACGGCGAGGGTAGTTAAATGATGGTTGAGGTGATTAGATTTTTTGTTAGATATGTAATTACTATGATTTTATTTTTAATTAGTAAGTATTAATTATTAATAAATATTATCATTTTTTTAAATATCCATTTATTATTTATTATTACTTATTTATTATTATTATCATTATAATTATTCATTATTAAATTTACTAAAAAATATATTATATATTTTTGGTGATTATATAATTATTATTTTCAATATTAATCATAATAATATTAATAACAATATTTTTTTAAAAGGATAAATAAAGATAAAGATGCTAATAACAATACTAATAATAAAAATATATTACGTGTCAATTGTTCATTGGTTACTAAGAGTGCACATGGATCTTCAAAAAAACTTACTTTACTCTATCTCAACCTGTAGACACCCCGCCTTAGACCTCTCACCCCGATTGCATACATATTATTTTTATTTAACTTATTTTCGTTAATTTTTGTTACTTCGGTTAAGTTCCTAACTGATTCATTTAGTTTTGGACAAAACTGAATAACAGAGTTAACTTTAGATTCATTTCTGTCATTCTGTCATTTTTAGGTGCGGGCGCCTCCCGTAATAGCCATGTGCCGCGCGCGCGTTTGACCTAACGGGCCGGACCCGCGCGCCTCCCATGTTGACTGTTACGGATTGCAGCCTTTTTCCTCCATTTTTAGAGTCAAAAACAACCTTTTCCTCACATGTTTTATTCTAGCATTAAACCCTTTTATTCTATAACTCCCAATCCCATATTCTTAGCCATTTCTTAAAAATAAAATATTTCTTTTATTTATTATTTGATTTTCTCTTTATTATTTATTTATTTTCTTATTGGTTGAAAAGCCATCTTTTCCTCTCTTTTCTACCTATTTAAACCTCTCATTTCTACCTTAGAGGACTTCAACTTTCTTTGCACTTTTACTATACACAAATTCTCCCAACAAGAGTTTTAGCAATAAAATTCTACACAAATTTCAACACAACAATTTCTCTACAACAACTCCATTTCCAAGTCAAGATTTGAAGTTCTTATTTTCTAAAAGGTACTTTATCCTTTCTTCTTCTATTTTACATGTCTTCTTAATGTACTTTATCCTTTCTTCTTCTATTATACTAGGTTAGATGAAAAAAAAGAAAAAAGATATTAAAATTTTGGGTTTAGGTAAAATCCAAACCTTTCATTCCCCATTCACTCGCTTCCCCTCTCTCTCGTCTCGTTTGTTTCCTCCGAGCTCTCAAGGCGATTTTCCTCCGTAGCTTTTCAAACAAATCTGAAGGTGACTCTCTCTCTCTCTCTCTCTCTCTCTCTCTCTCTCTCTCGCGAATTTCTACCCTTTCACTTACTTACTTCACTGATTTTCATGTTTGTCTTGATTACTAGGGTTTCGATTATCTTGCCAGTGGTTCCCACACCCACATCGAAGGTGAATCTCTCTCTCTCTCTCTCTCTCTCTCTCTCTCTGATTGTGCCCTAAAACAAGTGGTTCTTCTTCTTCTTACCCTCTGTTTACTAGGGTTGTTAATACACCCAGATTTATAGTTTGATTTCTTACAGAAAATCACACACACAAAGTTTATTACTATTGTTAAAACCCCCAAATTAGAGTCCAGTTTGTTAATCCAGATCGTATGTAATAAGCCTTCAGATGCCCCTCACAATTTTGCTCACCTTTTTTTGAAGTTACCCCACCTTTGCTAATTTGAATAGTTTCAATTGACAGGAGATGCTTTGAGATTGTTTTTCAGTTAGTTTTTTTATGATGAATTAAATTATAACCTGGCCTGCAGCCATGTTTTTTTTTTTTTTTGTCATGGACTGGAACCTTTAAGGAGGAGGAGACCTTGGAGTTTGTAGTTGATATATCATGCTGAAAATGAGACTGGGAAGAAGGTCAAACAAAGTGTTGTTTTATGTCGAAGTGTTTATATTAAAAAAAAAAAATGGGTTCATTTTCATAGCAATTTTACTGCTAATCCCTTTGTTTGAATTCATATTTATAGCAATTTTAACTTGCTACTCCCTTTGTTTCAACAGTACAAAATAAAATAATGTCTTTATAGTGCAATTTAAGTTATACTCCCTCCGTCCCAAAATGGTCTTCACATTTGACTATTCAAACTTTTTAAGGATATGAACACTTGATTCATTAGTCATGTTTTATTTGGGCACTTCTAAGCCTAGATTGTAGAAATGTGAAGAATTTTTTGGGACAATGAGAAATGCCAAATGAGAAGATCATTTTGGGACGGAGGGAGTATGTAAACAAACTACCTGGCCATAGGATATTAATTTGTGAGAATCTCAACCCTCCTTTGTCTTTTTGGAGTTTAGTGATGTGTTTTGTATATAAGATATTTGGGACTAAGGGCTTGGTATTATTGTTCTTACTGCTATTGTTGTACTCTCTTTTTTAGAAGTCTTTGTTTTCATTACACAATCTGCTGTAACGGTACCAACATTGTTTTCAGCTATTTGTTATATTTGTGTATTATTCACTCCGAGTCAGTTTCATTTTTAAACATGTGCAATATCTATTTTCAGATTTTGTGGTTTACCTTTTGTCTTTCTGTGCATTCTTTTGTATGTATACACATTAATCAATTTTAGTGTTCATTGAATTTTTATAGTTAGGCTTAAGACTGTGAGTACTTTCTGTTTCAGCTTTGAGAATGTAATTACATCAGCAATTTTTACTTCTTCAATTTTGGTAGGCTTTTTTAATTTCACAGGAACCAAATGGTAAACAATTTTTTATTCATGTTTTATAATAAGTTTGATAAGTTTAAAATGGTAAACAATTTTTTAGGAATCATGTCTCATCGAGATTGGATGTATGTGAATTTGATTGATAAGTCGAACCGTGCAATATTCACTAAGGGGGTTGAAAAATTCCTTGACTTCGCATTTTCCCACCCCGAGTGTGTAGAGTATGGCATGATTAGATGTCCATCAAAGAAATGTGATTTTAGTTGCTGCAAAACACGTGAATCTGTGCGTATGTGTTTACTTTTATACGGTTTTGTTCCTAACTATAAAACGTGGAGTAGACACGGAGAATCAGATATTGAGATGGGGCCTAATAATGAAGATGGGGAAACTTATGAAAGTTGGGTAAATGAAATGTTAACAGAAGCCGCGGGTCCAACTTATGAGCCATCCGATGAGAATCCTAATGCCCAATCAAAAATGTTCTATGACTTGTTTATGTCTGCAAATGAACCTTTATGGAAGGGTTGTAAGTTTGACACCACATTGAGTACTGTAAGTGTAAGTCAGGTTTTACACTTTAAATCTGAATATGGCATACCAATTAAAGGTGTCGACCAAATACTAAGCTTTATAAAACGTTTGCTACCACTTGATAACAAGCTTCCTAATTCTTATTATCAGTGTAAGGCAATGATGAAAGGTCTCGGTCTTCCATCTGAGAAGATACATGCATGTGAAAATGATTGTGCTCTATTTTGGAAAAATAATAAATACCTAGAAACATGTCCGGTATGTGGTGAGTCTAGGTACAAATTGTTTGATGTTTCCATAAAGGAAAAACGTAAGCCTATTCCGAGAAAAGTCTTGCGTTATTTTCCACTTATTCATAGGCTTCAAAGACTTTACTTGTCATCAAAGACTGCTGAACATATGAGGTGGCATGGGACAAAGCGGATGGATGTTCAGGCTGAGCTTCGGCATCCAGCCGATGGTGAGGCTTGGAAGAATTTTGATAAGATGTATCCTTCTTTTGATGCAGATGCTCGTAACATTAGACTTGGTTTGGAAACTAATGGGTTTAATCCATTTGGGCACTCAAGTAAGCCTCACTCAACTTGGCCTGTGTTTATTGTTCCATATAATCTCCCACCATGGATGTGTATGAAGAACGAGTACATATTTATGCCTTTGGTCATTCCAGGTCCCAAAGGCCCTGGTTAGGAACTTGATGTGTATTTATAGCCATTGATTGATGAGTTAAAGTCATTGTGGAATTTTGGAGTTGACACTTATGACATTTCACTCAAACAAAACTCCAATATGAGGGCTGCTCTGTTGTGGACAATTAGTGACTTCCCCGCATATGGCATGTTATCAGGGTGGAGTACACACGGAAAGAATTCTTGCCCTTGTTGTTTAGATACTAGTATAGCTTTTAACCTTACAGAAGGTAGAAAGCCGTGCTACTTTGGGTGCCATCGCCGATGGTTGAGTCCTAATCATAGATGGCGGTCAGATAAATATAAGTTCAACAACAAGACAGAACGGAAGATGGCTCCCCAAAGACAAAGTGGAGATGAAATTTTGGCTTATGTAAGTAAATTTGATTCGATCTTATTAGGAAATGGGGATAATAGTGATGAAAAAACTCTTGTGTTTGGGATTGAGCATAATTGGACTAAAAAAAGTATTTTCTTTGAGTTGCCATATTGGAGCAAACTTTTGATCCGACATAACTTAGATGTGATGCATATTGAGAAGAATGTTTTTGACAATGTTTTTAATATGGTAATGAATGTTAGAGGGAGAACTAAAGACAACTTGAAATCCCGAAAAGATTTGAAAATTCTTGGTATAAGAGCTGAATTGCATCCAATAGAAAGGCCAAACAGAACTCCGATACTGCCAAAAGCCAAGTACACTTTGACAAATGAACAGACGAAGCAAGTGTATGAGTGGCTACAATTTCTAAAAGTTCCTAATGGGTATGCTGGAAACATTTCTAGGTGCGTAAACCCTAAAGAGTGCAAGATATCTGGGCTTAAGACTCATGATTTCCATGTTTTAATGGATAGATTCCTCCCAATAGCCTTACGTGAATTCTTGCCGAAGGAAGTTTGGGAACCTTTGAATGCACTGAGCCAATTTTTCAAGTATATATGCTCAAAGGTATATAAGGAAGAAGAGTTGGAGAAGCTTGGATTAAGTATAGTTGAAACTTTATGCAAGCTTGAGATGATTTTTCCTCCCTCTTTCTTCGATTCAATGGAGCACCTACCAATTCACTTGGTATATGAAGCCAAATTAGGGGGGCCAGTGCAGTACAGCTGGATGTATCCATTTGAGAGGTGCTATATTTTAGTAGTTATCTTCCTTTTAACTCCTTGTAATCATTATTTTCAAAAAATTAAAAACTAACTTGAAATTATTTTATTTTAAATTGTGTATTCTTTTCATAAAAAGGTGCATGCAATACCTTAAAAGAAGGTCCGTAATAAAGCTTGCCCAGAAGGCTCCATTGCTGAAGCATACTAGACCGAGGAAATTGTCAATTTTTGTTCACTTTATTTTGGCTCTAATATAATGACAAAGTTTAATAGATCCGATCGAAATGATGATGGGGGTCATCAAGAATTTGATGGGGAAGTTCCTGTGTTTGCTCGTAATGGTCGTGCCTTTGGCAAGGCAATGTATCGTTGGTTGTCGTGTGAGAAACTTAATGCTGTAGCGTTGTATGTGTTGCTCAACTGTGATTATGAGAAGGCTTATGATAAAATAAAGTAAGTATAATATAAATTTTAATGCAATTTAGAATTATAACTCATTAATCCACTATGCATTTTTACATATTAATTGTTTTCTATCCTACTTTCAGTGAGCATCGGTCTTTAGTAAAAGAGCTTCATCCAAATATGTCAGAGTCACAAGTAGATCAAGAACACTACTCTACCTTAGTTGAATGGTTTCGACAAAAATTTCAGAATGACAGTGATATCAATATGAGGGTACAAATCATGCTTAAAATTTGCTTGCTTAACTTCCCTCTATCCTTACCTATAACGAACGTCCAAATTTTGTTAAAATTTGTTCTTGTACAAATTTATGTACGGAAGACATTAAGTTAAAAACCAAGACCGGGAAGTAACAAAAATTCTCAAGTTCAGAACCAAGATCGTAAACTAAAAAAATTCTTCTGTTTTGCTAAATATTCAATGATAAGGACATATACCTCATAATATTACCGGTTATTGTTCTTCTTTGGGTATTCTCGTTAATTATTGTATATTGCAATTGTGGTTGGTGAAGTTAGTAAATTGTGCTACCTGTTTTTGCTGCTTTTGGGGTGTTGTTGTGCCTGCTAAATGTCAGATATATTCTCTTTACTAGTTGCTACCTATTTTTGCTACTTTTGGACTATTTTTTTTTGTTTTTGTTCATAAAGTAAATGAATTTGGCTAATTGTAATTCTTGTTACAGGAAACTTATGCAAACAAATTGCGTGAGGCAAATGGACTAGAACCAACAGCACCTGTGAAAGGGATCGATGATCCTGGGTTGAAGATATATGAAGAGCTTGTCGGGGTGTGAGAAAAGGCAGACTACCTGGAAGGCCTGGGGAAAGGTGGAGTAAAAGGTCCGGTCAGGTTTCTTCATCAGATTTCACAGCACAAGTTGCAATGCATCAGTCATCTCAAGAGGTGAAGAAGTTAAAGGAAGAGATGACAAACATCAACTCTAAAAATGATAAGGTCAATTCTGAAAATGCAAAGGTCATCTCTAACTGTAATGGTTACATCCAATGCTTGTACCAATACATAGAAGCTATGGAGGAGAAGAACGGAGACCCCCCTCCTCCCCGTCCTCCTGTTTTTAGAGCAGCTTCTGATGCTGCGTCTAACACTCACAATAATACCTCTCCGACAAATCAAACTGATGAAGGTCAAGTGGGTGATGAAGAGATGGGCTTTAGTGATGCAGAGGCGCATGAAAGTCAATTGGGTGATGAAAAGATGGGCTATAGTGATGCTGAGGGGCATGATGCTGAGATGCTCTACTAAAGGTAGTAAAATTTGGATAGGATGGTGCTTTCAGCTTTTTTTTTTTTTTTTTTTTTTGAGCAGCTTGTGATGTTGCTTTTAACTTTTCTTTTTCCTTACTGGATGAACCTATAACAAGTAGTACTCTTTAGACAATGTGTCTATGATGCTTTTTGTTGACATATGTGTTGATGTGCATATGTTTTTGGACAAGTATATGGGGATGCAAGTTTTCGGACAAGTTAATGCTTATTAATGATATTTATGCTGAAAATTGTTTATGGAAGTCGACATTTGGTACAAATATTATGCATCAATTATTGAAGGCCGTAAAATAGGCAAATTTGAAAATAAAAAATTAAATTTCATTTTCTGCGATGGCAAGAACAATCACAGAAAACTGGGTGGATTAATCCTTTTTATAGTTAAGGTGATTGCATTTGTCGTCTCCTTTTGTAATCTACTGTGATTGCACATGCCATCCCCTTTCATTTTCTGCGATGGCAAAAACAATCACAGAAAACTGGGTGGATTAATCCTTTTTATAGCTAAGGTGATTGCATTTGCCGTCTCCTTTGTAATCTACTGTGACTGCACATGCCATCCCCTTTCCTACACTAACTGCCATTGCGTTTCCCGTCTCCTTTTCAAATTTACTGCGACTGCAAATGAGAATTATTAATTAAATAAATAAAAAAATAAAAAATCTTTATGCGATGGCAAAGCAATCCCGAAAAGCTATGACTTAAGGGGACTGCTTTTCCAATCACCTAATCTTTTCGCGACAAGGGTATGCACGACTGCCGCAGCGATGGTTTTCCCAATCACGTTATCTATAGGCGATGGCTTTTAGCATTTAGGGGACGGCTTTTGGCAGTCACAAAAGGCTACTTTTCTTGTAGTGATATTAATGTAATTGTTAGAATAGTTCGACATGTAATCTTTAGCATTAATATAATAAAACAATTTATCTTTTATTTCCCTTTTCTTTCCCTTACAATTTTTAGCACATTTCTCGTATTATTTGAAGGACATTTAGCATTAGAACACCAATAGTAGCAAGACCCGCGTAAGCGGGGCGGAGTGGGTGTTTAAGTACTTCCCACTCCGTCACCTAACCCCCGAACCCTTCTCTCCCGAATCTTTGGTTTCGTAATATTAAATAGGCTATTTCTTAGGTTTTTCTTATGTTCCCTTAATAACATAGGTAGCGACTCTAACAAATTAAAACAAGTTAGACATCCTAGGATAATTCACCGCTCTAGCCAAGTTGTGATTTTCCCGGGGTATCTACAGTAGCGACTCCGCTGGGGATGTATATAGAGGGTTAAACTTGCATTTCTGCTTTTGGTGTTCTTGTATTCTGTTTCCTGGGCATTCTGGTAAAAAGGGTTGGAAGCGCGCATCTCTGGCCTTCTTGGCCTAAAGCGCGCGCGTCCGACCCCAATTATCAGAATCGCCCGCCTTCCTTCTCGTCCTTCAATTACATGTTATTGTGCTAACAAGTTTCTGCAGGGGAAAAAGTTATTATTTAGGGTCAAGGCAATCCCTTGAACCCATGAGTTTGCAGGTACTGCCCAGAATCGGGCGCCTCGGCCTCTCTCGCTCGGAGGCGCGCGCCTCCCACTCTTACTGCCCAACGCGCGCGCTTTTGGGCAATTTTCTAGAAACAGAACAGTGAACAAACTGCACAGAATGATAGTGTGTGGGCACCGGGCCTGCACATAAATTCTTTTACTTTCTGTTTATTTTATCGGTCACACGGGTGATTCGAAAGTTGTAAATATGTGCTTGTTTGTTTTTTTTTCTTTCTTTAAAAAAAATGTTTCGTCACTTGGTTTGACCTCACACTACATGCACATATTCTTATGAATTGCTAACTATCGAGTCGCACATGTTCATAACCCCAAACCCGTCAAGGCCCGTCCTAGAGAGTTTCAAGCTCCACCTGACCTTGACTCTTTCGAAGCGGTAAACCTCAACCCGTTGCGTAGTTCATGACTACATGCCGGGGGTGACCTTAAGCCTCTCTTTAGCCGAGCACAAGCCAACACCTTCTTAGTCTAGGTTCTAACACTCCGTGACCAAGTCGGTTTTCGTGTGACGAGATTTCCCTAAACTAATGTCTTCAAATCATACATGCCAAGTGGTTATCATGGACGAAAATAAAAAATCCGTCCCTGCATGTACGCTTTACTACATTAATTTAGTTTAATCCCGTCACATGTAGGTATCACAAGCATGGTGGAATCCGATGAGTATATGGGACCACGAGAAGGTCTATATACTAGTGTGACAATTCCACTATTTTCTTAGAAACCCCAAAAGGGACTCCGTCCCTCCGACTTATATATATAAAAAAAATCATTTTTCCTTATGTGGTTGAGTCTTTTTCTTGTTTGTGGGTTAAATAATTTTACCCAAAAGGTGTTTGTGGGGCCATCCTAAGATCAACCGTGTTCTTCAATAGGTCCAATGGCTTCCGACAGCAACAACAACGGTGACAATATTTCTCGGACCAACAAGGATATAGCCGACATGATCAAAGCACTGAAAGGACAAATTGATGCAATCGCCGAGAATGCCCGGCGCAAGGATGATTTGTGGCAAGCCCGTCTCAAGCATGAGAGAATGACCCATAAAAAATAATTTGCTAAGCTCGAGAACCAATTGAAGGAGATCACAAATGAAGGGAAAATGGTCCAAAGCATTGATAACAGTTTGGTTAACACTCTCATGGCATACATTGACCAACGTTTTAGTGGGCGAAACTTGAACAAAGGCCCAAGCTCCGATCTCCATCAAGCTTCTCTTCTCATGAGCACTATGGTGGCCCTTCCCGAGAAATTCAAGATGCCCGATATTGGCAAGTTCAAGGGCAACTCTTGTCCCGATGCTCACATCGACTCCTACATTTGGGCCATGCTACCGAAGAAAGTGTCTCCTCAAATAATGGCACAATGCTTCCCACTCACTCTTAATGGGGTCGCAAAAGATTGGTATATGGGTCTCCCGGTTTCCACCCGCCTCAATTGGGATGCCGCTATGCTTGCCTTTAAGTCACAATATGAAGGCAATTACATGTACCATCCCACGAAGAAAGAATTGGAGAACACCATGCAAGAGGGCAATGAATCATTTGGGGACTTTTCTCTCCATTGGAATGACAAGTTAGCCGAGATTGTGGATAGACCCTCAATGAAGGAACAAATGGACATCTTCTCTAAATGTTTGACTTTGGACCACCGAAGTCATCTTACTGGGGCCTTTTATCCTGATTTTGCAAGCATGTATGATGCGGGAATTAGAGTTGAAAATTTGCTCCAAGAAGTGGCCGAGTCCTCCTATGAGACAAGCTTCAACGGTGAAGGGTTCCCGAGCAATCCGAGCAACGACATGGAAGAATGTAGTGACATGGAAGACTACAACGACAATGAGGACTACAACGACATGGGGGACGACGACAGCAACCTCTATTTCTCTTTCTCTACCTAGTAATAGGAATAAAAAAAAAAGAGTCAAAAGTCCTCTTATGTGTGCATTAAGTTTTCTTCCTACACGTCAATGTTAAAATTTGAGTCGGTCTTAATAAAAGTTGTTCTTGTCCTCATACACTCTTCCAAGTTGTTCAATCTAATTCTTGGCAATATAATGAAAAGATGTCTATACAAGTTTTAGAACGAAGGCCATCACTTGAACGCCTAGGGGCTAAACATCGTGACAAAGGCGACAACATCAACGACAAATCCAAGACATCAAGCAAGGTGGAACTACAACCATGGAGAAAAATCAAGCAAAGATTTCAAAAGGGGGATTAAAAAAAAAACTCGCTAGGTTGAATCTTCAAAACAACCTAGGCAAAAGTTAGAGTACAAAAAAAAAAAAAAAAAAAAAAAAAAAAAATCCCCCTCAATCAAAGAAATGCACAACTTCATCATCCACCAACGAAGGACAAAGCTACATCGACAAAAATCACGGCGAAGCAACAAAACCATCACGAAGAATGGAGCATCCACAAGAACTACGGTGACCTGAGCCTCTACACTGGAGGAACGTAGGCAACCTTCGGGTCCGGTCTCATGCAAGAAAGAAGATATGTTTAACCCTAGTGCGTTATGGTGATCGGCCTTCATCTTGAACTTGTCAAGACATCTTTGTACGAGTCATTTGCTAAAGAATTAATGACCTCAAGATTGAATGACTTTCTTAGAATTTAAATCATTTCACGTTCTTGTCGAGTCTAGGAGCTTCTTCTCTTTCAGCAACGCTCCCAGTTTCTTGCAATCAAATTGGGGCTTTCCTTCTCTTCTCTCTTAAGAGTCATTCAATAAAAATACATGTCAATAATAGGGACCACTTCCCTAGTCAAGTCAATATCACTCACCTTTAGTGACAAAAGGTCTCCACCGCAAAATCACATGTCTTATCTCCTCAGCTAGAGTCAATGCACACTTCCTCATTAATCGAGTCAAAAAGAAGACGCAAAAGAGATGCCCACTAGATTGAAAACCCGAAAGGGCGCTCTAGGAAAAAAACAGGGTGCGTCATAAAAAAAATGAGAGAGTGAGAAAGAGAAGGGAAAGATAAATGGAGATCCCCAGCCTCTAAAGGAGACAGCTGCACAAGTTCACATTGAATCTCCTCAGTAATCCAGTTCCCCACCGAGTCAACTTTGGGAATTGCAAAAGGTTTGACAACACATGGCATGATCAAAGGTTGTTAGGGGTTATTGAAGTAAGAGTTTTCTCCAACAATGTGCATTATTGGGTTTATAAGAAAGAAGCCCCCTGGTAACCGAGATCCATCCGAGAACAAGCCCATCATTGAGGGGTACGAGGTTGCACAAATGGTCCCCAGTGAGTCAATTGGTTTGGGTAGCAAATGGCAACAACGTGTGACTCAGTTTTCAAGCTTCTCCAAGTATGTGCCCTTACAGTATGCCGAAGGCTTCCTGAGAAATGGAGTAGCTCTTGCCGTGTCCTCTTATGATTGTTCCCCACACGAGGACGATTCTCTTGCTTTGCTCGTCAAATGATGACGCCCTAGGGTCTATGTGAATCAAGAATGAGAGCTTATTTTGCTTCATTTGACAGTTAATGAGCCCTAGGGGCTACGCTAAAAAAAAGATGTATAAGACTATCCTCAAAGTCTCTCAAAAGGAAGGTCGAAAAGCCTTCATGTCATATGTGGTCGTGCCTGTTCCCCAATCAAGGATAGGCATTTCTTGCTCTACTTGCAATCAGTGATGGCACTCTAGGGGCTAGACTCAAGTTTTAAAGGCTCCCTCAGCAAAAATTCAATTCACTTCACCTCCCCCAACGGTGGCCCTAATAAAGTCATGTGAAACATTTGAAACTTCCTCTATCAATTTGGCACCAAAGGTCTTAAGAGGCTTCACAATTTCCAATCTTTTGGGCTACGGCATTACAGTAATCCAAGCAAAGGGAAATATTGGGGCTTCGCAATTGACAATCTTTTTGGGGGATGATACCCGAGCAATGCAATTTAGGAGTAGTCTTATGGCTTCATGAAAGCGATCAAGCTTCAAGGGTCTCTTAGTACTTCACGTCAAAGGTTTTCTGGTTTGAAAGGAGGGCTCAGATGTTATGAATGAATTTGATAAATCTTATGTTGTGACTTACGACGAGGTTATGAAGAAAGTCTTAGAGAAAAGGAAAAAGATTAAATATGCTAAACTCTATCAAAACAGGGTTATAGCGGGAAATGCCATGGCCAATCCCAATATTTCTGCAATTCAGCACCCCCTTCTCCAAATCAAAAGCAAAAAGTGTGGCTCTTGCGCCTCAAGCACTAGTTGCATCCGAAGATCCGTCTTTAGTTCAACTCAAGAAGACTCAAGCAAGCATACCTATTTGGGGACCTAATCACACCAAGACCTTATCATCCGCGACCTCGACGACACCACAAGACACTACTGCATCTTTTAAGCTTTCTGCCATTTGGGTGCTGACCACAATGAGGCTATTCATCTCCCCAGTAAGAGTAAGAAGGAGATCTCTACCCGACAGTGCATCCGCTCTCAATGCCGAGCCGATTCCAAGATAATTTGGGGCTTTACATCGACAGGTCTTTACAACCCACCATCTCCAAGCTCGCAAAAACAAGTACATGACATTTGGGGCTTTGCAATCTCTCGAAGCTTGGTATCAATAATATCCTCTTGGGGCTTACTCACGTCAACAACAAAAGGCGATTTATTTGAATGGGCCAAGAGCTGATTTATCTTGCGGCTTCACGAGTCACTCAAAGTTTGGCATCAAAGGCGTTCTAGGGGCTTTACAATCAGCAACCCCTTGGTATCTCGGCATCGAAAGTCTTTCGGAGCCCCATAACTGACAAATCTCTTGGGGCTAGACATCAATCTTTGTTGGGCACAGCAGCGATAACATAATTCAAGCAAGGCAATCCAGATTTCGACCGAACATGACTTGATCTTGGGTTGGCTTTACAAACACACAATGGTTAAAATGGTTCACCCACGAACTAAAAAAAAAAACGACAAAAAGATTTTTATTTTTCTTTTTCTTTGTCTCTTTACTTGCATAAAAGTATGTGCTTCATTTTACTTTGCTCCTAGCTTCCCCCCCCCCAGCATTTTCCATCATCCTTGAACTATGCTGGTCTGATTCTCTTCAAGAGATACGTAGGCAGCCTTTTGGCAGGACCAACCCATCATCATGCCTCCATCGAAAGTGAAAGCAACTCATCAACATCCAAAGCATGGACATTCTTCATCAAAGACACAACATCAGAAATCCATCCCAAATCAAGTGGCCATGGTAAGTGAAGGTATGAACATCATCCATCAAAGCTCCTTTCAAATCTCATCGCACACAAAAGCAATTTCTCCATCTTTGCAAAATCTCTCTCTCATGCAAATCTCTGCTTTTCAAATCACATCACACCACAAGCACAATTTCACACTTCACATATTTTCTCGCACAAGCACATATATGTGCAAAGCATACACATAATAGGTACAAGCAATTGGACTCACAAACGGGTTCAGCCAATGGATTCACAAACGGATTCAGCCACCGGGTTCATAAACGGACTCAACCATCGGATTCACAAACGGATTCGACCAATGGATTCACAAACAGATTCAGCAAAGGGTGTTGGTTGTGGTGCCCTAGGCACGTTTAATAAACGTTGTAATTGTTATCATTTATTTCATATCAATAAAGAGATATTTTGATTATTATTGTTGTTCATGTTTACTTATAATAATCCCCGTCCCTAGTACTTGTTAAGCACTAGTATAAAGGCTAAATGATCATGGGATGATCATGTTAGATTTATGGGTACTTGTTTGGAACAAGGTACTGGACATGACCCGCTGTATGAGATTTATGTCATGGTCTATGTCATACATATATCTCATATTAGTTATGTCATTTGAATCCTTAGACAGGAAAAGTTATTATAGTCTTCCACTTGATGAACATTTTGTTTGACATATTCAAACGCTACCTTAACACGGTAGTTATAAAGGGTATGATTGGCATAATCGGATTCCCGTTGGGAAGAATAATAAGCTAAATGGATTTGTCCCTCCACGGAGAGATGTCAAGCTTGGGCCTCTCGTAGGAATGATGTTGATGAAATGTTCGGCCGGACTCAAATGAATTGATTGGATCAATGTCATTTGGATTATCAACATATTCGGAATCGAGAAAGTATTGAACGAAACAAGTTGACTCTTTGACCATGACTTGTGTTCAATGACATCGTGGACAAAGGGATTGTGACATATTCTAAAGGAATGCGAACTTGTATCTAGTTATACTATTTGGGTAGGTATGACGGTTTGCTAGAACCTAATCATATCTTATGAGATCATGTTTGAGCCCATTGCCAACTTAGTATAATCCTAGAGGGTCACACACAATAGAACGAATCTTAAATAAAAGGACTATATTGGCATTTAGGGTCGGAGGACTTCCAAGGAATTTCTGGAAAGTTCTGGGCCTCCTGGTCAACCAAGCGGGTGCTTGGGTTGCACCAGGCGGGCGCCTGAACAAGCTAGAAAAGAATTGGACTTTCTGTCCAAATGAGCGGGCGCTCGGGGGGTACCAGGCCGGCGCCCGGTATGCCGACTGGAAATTTCCTAATTAGATTAGGAAAGGTTTTTGGCACAAGATTCCTATTTGGAATAGGTCTTAATTGTGTATAAAAACCCCAATTCAGCCAGACCATAAAAACTAGTGCCTTTTGTGAGTCTCAAAGAGTTTGAGAGATATTTTATTTTGTTCTAAGATATCATTGATTGAGGAACAAAATAATTCACAAAATAAATTCCATATAGTTCTTTATTAAATTGTGAAAGCGTGTTTTACAATTATTGGTCTAGCAACCAAGATCAAAGAAGCTCCTTTGATATTCGTTCAAAGTGTGGATACCGCTAGAGGGTGAAAATCATCATCTTCAAAGTTCGTGTTCAAGCTTTGTGATCGTGATCAAGTCTTCAAGTTTCTCCACTAAAGATCAAGAGAAAATTCATAGCCATCAAGGGTTAGTTATTCCTCTATTCATCTTGTTGTATTTTATTTAATCATATGAACGGATCCATGGCTTTGGGTTTCTTAAAATTTTAATTGCTATATTCCGCTGCGCATGTTACTTGGAAACCCAACAGTGGTATCAGAGCCCCGTTCATGTTGATTAATTCAATACTTGGATCATGTTGTGTGTATATAAATTGTTTATGTGCCAAGGATGATATGAATATTGGATTATATGATGTTTATGTGTTTTGTGATTTTATGTGGTTTATTGTTTTGCAACTTTAATCGCACGATTCAATCGCAATAAAAATTATGGTGGATTCTGAATTATTTCGATTATTGATTTTGATTGGATCAAAGTTTTAATAAACGGGGAAAAATAATTTTGAGACAAAATTTTCGAACTTTAAAATTCCATACTATTCTGGCCATTCAAGCGGGCGCTCGGTGGTCAAGATTTGTTCTGATTTTGGTTAAAATCTGAATATGGAATTTTCGATAAATTCGATAAAACCAGTAACAGAACCAGTCCAGACTTGTTGATCTGGAATGGGTTTTGGGTAGTTGGTTTGTGTGTGGATTTTGGGGTTTGATTTTCCTATTTGTTTTAGTCTTGTGATTCCTAGATTGGTTCAAGTTTTGGATGGCTAATCTGCGTTCATCGAGATTGTGTTTCCCAAAATTGATCGCAATCAAAGTTTCAAAGATAAAACGAAGTTAGAATTATGAAGAGTTCATAATTGCTAAAATTGAGAAACAAAGTTCTTGATTCAATGATTGGAGATCCATGTGGAATTGTGAATGCAATTGGCCTACGTTTATCGAGACCATCTATTGCTTAGTTTCGGCCACATGGACTACTTTCTTGGTTTCTTGAATTAGTGCGGGATTGTGGTTGCCTAATGGCTTAGTTCGACCGCGCTTCTTGTTGTCTTGATTTGGAGATAATAACCAAAGTTGAGATAGTATCATCCTCATAATTATAAAGAAACTAATGACACATAAATATCATGCTTAAATTAATGGAGATTAATTTAGTGGCTAAACTTGATGTGTAACATGTTTATATTATGTGCTAATAAATGTGTTATATGCTATATGTGATGAACCTTCAAAGAAAGTTTTAAGTCTTTTATTGCCATGCCATGATTAAAACACTTGTTAGTACATGAGTGATTTTAATGTAGATTCGCCCTAGCGAGATGCATTAAATTTGTTTATGTATGAGCAAGATAGATAGTGTGGGCACGCCCTAGCGGGACACATTAACTATGCGTTTAAAATGGTTAGACTTAATTGGGCGTCAAAACAGTTTTGGGCCTAGGCAAAGATGAGGTTTAACATGCTTTTTGAAATTTGATTTCTTAAAGAATCTCATAAAAGGAACTAAGAGTCATATGAGATATGATTGACAAGAGTTGTCTACCTAATTAATTTGATTTTGTGTAATCCGCCTTAGCGGACTTGAAATTAAATTAAAGTTGGATCTTAACCCATTTAAATTATATTATACATTGGATCTTGAGAAGGATAAGCTCGAAGAGAATGGTACAAACTTTATGGATTGGATCCGTAGCATAAGAATTCTTCTTAGGCAAGAAGATAAGTTGTACATTCTCGATGGGCCTCTCTCCGCTGAACCACCGCCTACTGCCCCTAGGGTAGAAAGAGACAATTACAAGAAACATCGTAATGATTCTAGAGATGTAAGTTGTCTCATGCTTGCTGCTATGTGTTCAAAACTCCAACAAAGTTTGGAACATTTGGAAGCCTATGAGATAGGCGTGGAGTTGAGAACTATGTTTCAAGAGCAAGCTAGGCAAGAGAGGTACAAGACCATTGTTGCATTCACTACTAGTAAAATGAATGAAGGGCAACAAGTGAGTCCTCACTTTCTTAAAATGAAAGGTTATGTAGAGCACCTTGAGAAACTTGGCTATCCAATCCCATTGGAGCTAGCCACGGATCTCATTCTTAATTCATTGCCTAAAAGTTATAATCAGTTTGTGATGAATTATAACATGCATGGAATGGATAAGAATCTCTCTGAGTTGCATGGGATGCTCAAAACTGCAGAGATGAAAATTATGGAGAAAGGTTCTCCCGTGCTCTTGGTTCATGATGGAAAGAAGCCTGGTGCCAAAGGCAAGGGTAAGGCAAAAGTTGTCAAACCCAAGATAAGCAAGGCAAAGGTTGCCAAGGCTTCTGAGGCAAAACCCGATACACAAAAGGATGCAATTTGTTTCCATTGTCAAGAAATTGGTCATTGGAAACGTAATTGCAAGGCTTTCTTGGAAGAGCAAAAGAAGAAGAAGAGCAGCAAGGCTGCGTCGACTTCAGGTATCTATATGATAGATATTCTCCTTTCTACCACTGATTCTTGGGTATTGGATACCGGATGTGGTTCTCACATTTGTCTAAATGTGCAGGGACTAAAGAATAGGAGACTGCTTAAAGAAGGTGAAGTAGATCTACGTGTGGGAAATGGAGCAAGAGTTGCTGCATTAGCCGTAGGGACTTATGAAGTCACTTTACCTTCCGGATTAATTCTTGTTTTGAACAATTGTTATTATGTTCCGGATTTAAGCAGAAATATTATTTCAATTTCTTGTTTGGATAATGAAGGTTTTAAGTTTCTTATTGAGAATAAGAAATTTTCTATTTATTTAAATGATGTGCTTTATGGTATTGCTAATTCATTTAATGGCCTTTATATCTTGGATGTCAAGAATGAAAATAATGTCTATCATGTAAATAAGAAATCTAAACCTAATGATGTAAATCATACTTATTTGTGCATTGCCGTCTTGGTCATATTAATGAGAAGCGTATCTCAAAACTCCATGGGGACGGACTTTTGGGTTCATGTGACTTAGAGTCATATGATACTTGTGAGTCGTGTCTTCTTGGAAAAATGACTAAGACACCTTTTACCAAGTTGGGTGAAAGGGCAAGCGACTTATTGGGGTTGATACATTCCGATGTATGCGGACCATTAAGTAGCAATGCTAGGGGAGGATTTCAATACTTCATAACCTTCACTGATGATTATAGTAGATTTGGGTATGTTTACCTAATGAAACATAAAAGTGAAGCATTTGAGATATTTAGAATATTTCAAAATGAAGTAGAAAAACAACTTGACAAAAGTATAAAGGCACTTCGATCAGATCGAGGTGGTGAATACTTAAGTCAAGAATTTGACGATTATCTAAAGAATTGTGGAATAGTTTCACAATTGACTCCGCCCGGAACACCACAATGGAATGGTGTGTCTGAGAGGAGAAATCGGACTTTGTTAGACATGGTTCGATCAATGATGAGTCAAGTTGATCTTCCAATATCCTTTTGGGGTTACGCCCTAGAAACCGCTGCTTTCACACTAAATCAAGTTCCAACTAAATCGGTTCCAAAGACTCCATATGAGATGTGGAGTGGAAAGAAACCTAGTTTATCTTTCATGAGGATTTGGGGTTGCGAAGTTTATGTCAAGAGACTTATCTCTGACAAACTAGCACACAAATCTGATAAATGTATTTTCATGGGATATCCTAAGGAAACTAAAGGATATTACTTTTACAACCGAGAGGACAACAAAGTGTTTGTTGCCCGAACTGGTGTCTTTCTAGAGAAAGAGTTTCTCTCCAAAGAAATCAGTGGGAGTAAAATAAATCTTGAAGAAGTTCGAGACCCAGAAAATAACAGTGAACCAATAGTGGAACAAGAACAAGAACCACAAGGAGTTGTGGAACCTGTTCAAAATACACAAGCATCTCGCAGATCTAGTAGGTTACGATCCGAGCCCGAGAGATATGGATTTCTCGTAACGGATAGTAATGAGGTAGAAATTATTGAGAATGATGAACCGTCAACCTACCAAGAGGCGATGTCTTCTCCTGATTCAGACAAGTGGCTTGGAGCCATGGAATCCGAGTTGCAATCCATGCAAGACAATCAAGTTTGGAATTTGATTGATGCGCCCGAAGGTGTAAAAACCATAGGATGCAAATAGGTCTTCAAGAAGAAGACTGACATGGATGGGAAGGTGCATACTTACAAAGCTAGGCTTGTAGCGAAGGGTTATAGGCAAGTTCATGGTATTGACTATGATGAGACTTTTTCACCCGTAGCAATGATCAAGTCTATAAGAATTTTGCTTGCCATTGCCGCATATCATGACTATGAAATATGGCAGATGGACGTCAAAACCGCTTTCCTGAATGGAAAACTTCAAGAGGATGTGTATATGACACAACCAGAAGGTTTTGAACAAGATTCTAAGGTATGCAAATTGCAAAGATCCATCTATGGATTGAAGCAAGCTTCAAGGAGTTGGAATCTCCGTTTTGATGAATCGGTCAAAGAGTTTGGTTTCATAAAGAACGAAGATGAGCCTTGTGTATACAAGAAGATTAGTGGGAGCATAGTGCTATTCCTTATTTTATATGTGGATGACATATTGCTCATTGGAAACGACATTCCTACACTTCAATTTGTGAAGACTTGGTTAGGAAAGTGCTTTGCAATGAAAGATATGGGTGAAGCCGCATATATTCTTGGCATTAAGATCTATAGAGATAGATCAAGAAGGCTACTTGGTTTAAGCCAAAGTACATACATTGACAAGGTCATTAGAAGATTCCGTATGGAAAATTCTAAGAGAGGCACCTTGCCCGTGTTACATGGAGTTTCTCTAAGCAAGACTCAATGTCCTAAGACAAAAGATGAGCGTGAGAAAATGAATGATGTTCCATATGCTTCGGCAATTGGGTCCATCATGTATGCCATGATTTGTACTAGGCCAGATGTATCTTATGCTTTGAGCATGACAAGTAGATATCAATCCGACCCTGGCGAAAATCACTGGATAGCTGTAAAAGCGATTCTTAAGTACTTGAGAAGAACTAAAGACTCGTTTTTAGTCTATGGAGGAATGGAAGATGATCTCGTTGTAAATGCTTACACGGATGCAAGCTTCCAAACCGACAAAGATGATAGCCGATCGCAATCGGGTTTTATGTTTATGTTAAATGGTGGAGCTGTAAGCTGGAAGAGTTCCAAGCAAAGTACAACCGCTGATTCTACAATAGAAGCTGAGTATATTGCTGCATCGGATGCTGCAAAGGAAGTTGTTTGGATTAAGAAGTTCATAACTGAACTTGAAGTGGTTCCTAGTATTGCTAATCCAATAGACCTTTATTGTGATAATAATGGTGCTATTGCTCAAGCAAAGGAACCAAGAGCACATCAGAAATCCAAACACATACTTAGGCGTTTTCATATCATTCGAGAGATCGTTGATAGGGGAGACGTAAATATATGCAGAGTACCTACTGATGACAATGTTGCGGACCCGCTAACAAAGGGACTTCCACAAGCTAAACATGATGGTCATGTTAGGTCCATGGGTATTAGATACATGGGAGATTGGGCCTAGGGCAAGTGGGAGATTGTTGGTTGTGGTGCCCTAGGCACGTTTAATAAACGTTGTAATTGTTATCATTTATTTCATATCAATAAAGAGATGTTTTGATTATTATTGTTGTTCATGTTTACTTATAATAATACCCATCCCTAGTACTTGTTAAGCACTAGTATAAAGGCTAAATGATCATGGGATGATCATGTTAGATTTATGGGTACTTGTTTGGAACAAGGTACTGGACATGACCCGCTGTATGAGATTTATGTCATGGTCTATGTCATACATATATCTCATATTAGTTATGTCATTTGAATCCTTAGACATGAAGTTATTATAGTCTTCCACTTGATGAACATTGTGTTTGACATATTCAAACGCTACCTTAACACGGTAGTTATAAAGGGTATGATTGGCATAATCGGATTCCCGTTGGGAAGAATAATAAGCTAAATGGATTTGTCCCTCCACGGAGAGATGTCAAGCTTGGGCCTCTCGTAGGAATGATATTGATGAAATGTTCGGCCGGACTCAAATGAATTGATTGGATCAATGTCATTTGGATTATCAACATATTCGGATTCGAGAAAGTATTGAACGAAACAAGTTGACTCTTTGACCATGACTTGTGTTCAATGACATCGTGGACAAAGGGATTGCGACATATTCTAAAGGAATGTGAACTTGTATCTAGTTATACTATTTGGGTAGGTATGACGGTTTGCTAGAACCTAATCATATCTTATGAGATCATGTTTGAGCCCATTGCCAACTTAGTATAATCCTAGAGGGTCACACACAATAGAACGAATCTTAAATAAAAGGACTATATTGGCATTTAGGGTCGGAGGACTTCCAAGGAATTTCTGGAAAGTTCTGGGCCTCCTGGTCAACCAAGCGGGTGCTTGGGTTGTACCAGGCGGGCGCCTGAACAAGCTAGAAAAGAATTGGACTTTCTGTCAAAATGAGCGGGCGCTCGGGGGGTACAAGGCCGGCGCCCGGTATGCCGACTGCAAATTTCCTAATTAGATTAGGAAAGTTTTTTGGCACAAGATTCCTATTTGGAATAGGTCTTAATTGTGTATAAAAACCCCAATTCGGCCAGACCATAAAAACTAGTGCCTTTTGTGAGTCTCAAAGAGTTTGAGAGAGATTTTATTTTGTTCTAAGATATCATTGATTGAGGAACAAAATAATTCACAAAATAAATTCCATATAGTTCTTTATTAAATTGTGAAAGCGTGTTTTACAATTATTGGTCTAGCAACCAAGATAAAAGAAGCTCCTTTGATATTCGTTCAAAGTGTGGATACCGCTAGAGGGTGAAAATCATCATCTTCAAAGTTCGTGTTCAAGCTTTGTGATCGTGATCAAGTCTTCAAGTTTCTCCACCAAAGATCAAGAGAAAATTCATAGCCATCAAGGGTTAGTTATTCCTCTATTCATCTTGTTGTATTTGATTTAATCATATGAACGGATCCATGGCTTTGGGTTTCTTAAAATTTTAATTGCTATATTCCGCTGCGCATGCTACTTGGAAACCCAACAAAGGGTTCATAAACAGACTCAACCATCGGATTCACAAACGGATTCGACTAATGGATTCAGAAACGGATCAAGCAAAGGGTTCACAAACGAACTCAGCCATCGGATTCACAAACATATTCGACCAATGGATTCACAAATGGATTCAGCAAAGGGTTCACAAATGGACTCAACCATCAGATTCACAAACGGATTCGACCAATAGATTCATAAACGGATTCAGCAAAGGGTTCACAAACGGACTCAACCATCGGATTTACAAACAGATTCGACCAATGGATTCACAAACGGATTCAGCAAAGGGTTCACAAACGGACTCAGCCATCGGATTCACAAACGGATTCGACCAATGGATTCATAAACGGGTTCAGCAACGGGTTCATTAACGACTCAACCATCGGATTCAAAAACGGATTCGACCAATGAATTCAAAACGAATTCAACAATGGGTTCACAAATGGACTCAGCTATCGGATTCACAAACGGATTCGACCAATGGATTGACAAACAGATTCAGCAATGGGTTCACAAACGAACTCAGCCATCAGATTCACAAATGGATTCGACCAATGGATTCACAAACGGATTCAGCAACGGGTTCACAAACGGACTCAGCCATCGGATTCACAAACGGATTCGACCAATAGATTCACAAACAGATTTAGTAATGGGTTCACAAATGGACTCAGCCATCGGATTCACAAACGGATTCGACCAACGGATTCACAAGTGGATTCAGCAACAGGTTCACAAACGGACTCAGCCACAGGGTTCACAAATGGACTCATTAAATGGATTCATTAACGGATTCATCAAACGGATTCACTAACGGATTCATCAACAGGGTTCACAAACGGACTTATTTAATGGATTCACTAACGGATTCATCAATCGGATTCAAAAACAGATTCGTCAAGCGGGTTCACAAATGGACTCATCCAATGGATTCACAAACGGATTCATGCCACCACATCTCGTCTATCAACAAAAGTCGCTACACAGGGATCGCACCTCTATCTCTCGTAATTTCAAATTCCTGCTTTCATTGAGTCTTTGCTTTCTTTTCTTTCTTTTTCTTTGTCGATGTCCTCGGCGGTTGTCTGTCTTTTGTCGATGCGTTTTTCTTTGCAATCCACGTCGCCGAATGGCTCGTTAGACACCCCGCCTTAGACCTCTCACTCCGATTGCATACATAGTATTTTTATTTAACTTATTTTCGTTAATTTTTGTTACATCGATTAAGTTCCTAACTGATTCTGTTAGTTTTGGACTAAACTGAATAACAAAGTGAACTTTAGATTCATTTTTGTCATTCTGTCGTTTTTAGGAGCGAGCGCCTCCCGTAATAGCCATGTGCCGCGCGCGCGTTTGACCTAACAGGCCGGACCCACGCGCCTCCCATGTTGACTGTTACGAATTGCAGCTTTTTCCCTCCATTTTTAGAGTCAAAAACAACCTTTTCATCACATGTTTTATTCTAGCATTAAACCCTTTTATTCTATAACTCCCAATCCCATATTCTTAGCCATTTCTTAAAAATAAAATATTTCTTTTATTTATTATTTGATTTTCTCTTTATTATTTATTTATTTTCTTATTGGTTGAAAAGCCATATTTTCCTCTCTTTTCTACCTATTTAAACCTCTCATTTCTACCTTAGAGGACTTCAACTTTCTTTACACTTTTACTATACACAAATTCTCCCAACAAGAGTTTTAGCAACAAAACTCTACACAAATTTCTACACAACAATTTCTCTACAACAACTCCATTTTCAAGTCAAGATTTGAAGTTCTTATTTTCTAAAAGGTACTTTATCCTTTCTTCTTCTATTTTACATCTCTTCTTAATGTATGCAATCCCCATCAAAAGGGACATGACCAACATGACTACTTCACATATTGAAGTTAGTTAAGGTTATCTCCCTACATTCTAACTCTACTTTAATTTCCCCATTTCATATTAATATAATCGTTAGAATAGTTTGACATGTAATCTTTAGCATTAATATAATAAAACAATTTATCTTTTATTTCCCTTTCTTTCCCTTACAATTGTTAAAACATTTCTCGTATTATTTGAAGGACATTTAGCATTAGAACACCAATAGTAGCAAGACCCGTGTAAGCGGGCGGAGTGGGTGTTTAAGTACTTCTCACTCCGTCACCTAACCCCCACCTTCTCTCCCGAATCTTTGGTTTCGTAATATTAAAATAGGCTATTTCTTAGGTTTTTCTTATGTTCCCTTAATAACATAGGTGGCGACTCTAACAAATTAAAACAAGTTAGACATCCTAGGATAATTCACCGCTCTAGCCAAGTTGTGGATTTCCCGGGGTATCTACACAACCGTTCATATTGTTACAATAAATGGCTCACAATTAATCCTAACCCAACTCACATTCTAAAACTCACACACACACCCATTTACTTTTGCAGTTCTTGGAAACTGATTTCTCTCTCACTTCTCCATCTTCTCATCTCCCCATCTCACCATCTCCCTCAACCAGTCAACCCTGAAAATGTCAATGGCTTTGGGTTTTATAGGAAGTGTTATCAAAGGTGTTGCAGAGCAACGATAACACTTCGGGCAACACTTACACACACGAGCAGAAAACAATTTATGAAAAGAGTTTGCAGCGGAATAAAAACACAAGAATTATTTTTCTTAAGATATATAAATGTATATATCTTGAGGGATGCCTCAAAAGGCGAGACCTTTACTAATAATATGAATTGAAGTACAAGGCCGAGAGTTCCCTATAGCTATTACAATTTAAGCTCAATGGAACGACTAAGTCTATGCACGAGACCCTATCCTAGCCAAGACAAACTTACAATCAAAGATTATAAGAATGGAGATTGGGAAGACGGGGTTTATCGGAACCAAGGAGTGTATAGGCTTTTCTTGTGCAAGGATGTGTTGTGTAGTTGCTTACTTGAACTCTTCATCCTCCTTGCTATTTATAGGCTTTAAGAACTTGGGGAATACTCCAATAATGGCTGGGATGATGTTAAAAAACGTGGAGTCACTAGTACAGATTTATACTTAGGAAACACCCCTTAGATAGCTCTTTTTTAAAGCGCTATCTAAGATGTAACCTTACATAGCGCATACCCCATTTTGAATTTAATAATTAAGCAAAAAAAAATAAAAAAAATTAAAATGCTATGATAGATAGCGCATAAAAAGTGAAACGCTATGTGTGAATATAGTTTAGGTTGCGCATGCAATAAGCGCTACCTTAGTATGAGTTTCCTAAGCTTTTTTTTTCTTGTGGTTTAAACAAGGCTATTAGTGCTGGAAAGGGATTTTTTCCCTCCCCGCTTCAGCCAAACCACGCCATCGCCATCGCCATCATTCTCTCTCTCTAAAACCTAAATACTCAAATCCACCATAACTACCAATTCCCACCATACCCAACCATTAATCCAGCCACTGCCACCAACTACGACTGCCTCACCATTAGCTCCGGCCTCACCATTAGCTCCGGCCTCATCCAATCCCTCACCACCGTCTGATTTCACACACCAGAACCTACTGCCGGCAGACCGCCCTCACCATTATGTAAGAAAATTCTTGATAAATGTTTTGATGATCAGGTGCAAGGAGCCCCGGCCAGGTTAGGTGTAAATTATTGTGCCAATCGATTCCATTAAGCCACTGAGCATGCATGAGATTTCAATAGCCAAGTGAGTGTCGAATTTGATTTTATATTTCAGCGGTTAAGTTTCTTCACTCTATTGATTAAAAATTTCCGATTTAGGGTTTAATTTTGCAAAATTGATTTGGGAAAAATTGATTTAGGATTTGATTTGGGGAAAATTGATTTAGGGTTTGAATTCCTTTGTGAGCAATTGGGTTTGGTAAAGCCTACCTCAGTAATAGGTCTTTTCTGAACATTTACAATTATTCAGTGGTTAACTATCTCCTCCCGTCATAGATTTTTCTTCTTCCAGGAAAGGTTAATTTTCTAATTATTTTCATCTTTCCTCCAAGTTATTTTGTTCACTTTATGCTTCATTGTTTTCGTATCAAAGCATTAAACAACAAATGTTTACTGCAAATATGTATTTGTATATATATTACTACTCCCTTCGTCCTAATCAATCATTTTATTGTATACATAGTTTGTCACTGCAGTATATGGAACCTGTACGTTACATTTTCATTTCTCTTTATCAATTTGCATGACATGTTTGGTTGTTGAACTTTTTTTTGTGTTACCCGACTCTGTCTCTGAGCCCCAATACTTTATTCTACTGGTCGTATAGGCCCTAACCAGCGAACCCCTTATTCAAGAATCAAGAAAGACATGAAAAGGTAAGATTTTGTCCAATATTCAAAATTTATGTTTTTTAGTTGAGAAGTTTTCAATTTTCGATTGGTTTATCCTCAGTTGGATTATATTTGGTTTCATAACTTGATTGGGGGGGGGGGGGGGGTTATTGATCAGACAGTGGAAAAGTGATGGTGACTGTAGTGAATACAGTAGTAGGACAACCTATTCCAGTGGTGCTAATGGTGTTGTCGAAAGAACGTGGCATTTCTCAAGTGCAAGAAAGCAAATCGGCCGTGTCCTTGGCCTGTAAGTATATTTGCATATTATATATGTTGCATATTTATCTAGGTTATTTTCACCATGTTTCTTGGTTAATTAATGAAGCATAACCCAAATGTATATTTTATTTCTTGTGTAAGTATTTATTTACATTGTAAGGTTATCTGCATTGATATCTTAATCAAAGAGCCTGTAGAGACCCTCCTCTGCGTTGCAGTCTCTCCAAACTAATCTGTGTTTGAGCAGCAGATTGCCAGAATCTCAACACAGCTGAATTCTCATAATATTTGGTGTCTTGTTGCTAGATTTGTGAGATTTTCTGGATTCTTGGCTTTGGTGTGAATTTATGGACCGCTTGTGGTGGATGCAGGGTTCATGATTTGATCCTGCCACTTTTCTTTATGGCTCTGTTCTGATCCTGAATCTTGATCGTTTCCATTCGCCATTTTCTCTCCAGGTACTGGTTGACATTCATTTGTAATATAGCCATTTGTGATTGATAAGAATGCTTGGGTGAGGTGTTTGAAGAGAGTACTGCAGGTTTGTGTGAGGTTGTGTAATGTTGAAAGAAGTACCTATATTGCAGCTGTTGTATTTGGAGGAGCTGCTTCGAACCTCAACAGAAAATTGGTGAAATTTCATATTGGAGAAACTGCTCATCATGGACGGCAATTCAGGAGCATCCGAATCTGTTGGAGCTGTGTTCCAGGTACATTTCGTTGATCGTAGCAACCATTATATATTTAGTTTGATAATGTCCTTATAAGTTGATAGAACTTTACTCTCTTTCTTTGCTTGGCTTGCTAAATTTTCATTTTTATTACCTCTCTACACTTCCTATAATGTTACTGATTATCACGCGCGCAAAATGTTATCAAAATTGCAGAGATGTTGGCCAAGGAGCAAAAGTTGGGTTCTTCATTGTTGGGTCGAATACCTCCCATGTATGTGATATTAATTTTCATATTTTAAATTGCAGAGATGTTTGGTTCTAACAAATGTCTTGTAATTTTTTTTCGTACAGTTTGTCCGTGTAAACCGAATCAAGTGTTATCCTCCTAGCAAAATGCAAAATTTTCAGGATAAAGAGGGGTATTCATATATAAGTATGCGTTTTTTCGCTTTCAGGGTTACCAGTTTTGGACTCAAAGTGATAAAGATGGGTATTTCTTCATTAAAGGCGTCCGTCCCGGAAATTACAGTTTATATGCTTTTGTTCCGGTATTAGGGTGTATGTAATGAATTGTTGATTGTAAGATTAACTATATTGTTGATTATCGAGAACAAAGATCTAAATCTTGTTAGTTTATAACACTCTTGTGGATTATTGTAAGAATTATTGTTGGTGTATGTAATAAAAGGTTGATTGTTAACTAGTACAAATTAGAACTTAAGAAACACCGCTTAGATAGCGTTTCTTTAAAGCGCTATCCAAGAAGAACACTAACATAGCGCATACACCTTTTTCAATTTAATAATCAAAAAAAAAAAAATAGCTAGGATACCACATATAAATTAAACGCTATGTCTGGAAATAGCTTAGATAGCACATAGTAGAAGCGCTATCTAAACTAGCGCTTCATAAGTTAAATAAACATTAGCTTAGATAGCGCATAGTGGAAGCGCTATCTAAACTAGCGCTTCATAAGTTAAAATAAACGTAAATAAAAATAAAAAATGGGATGAAACCCTCGATCTCTACTCTGACGTCTACTCCTTCCTCTCCCCCATTCAACCGAGGAAACCCTTCCCTTCTCACTCCCTCTCCATCGATTTTGATTGGCGGCTCTTAACCTCTTACTCTCTTGAAAGTATTGTGGGATTTGGGATTTGGAAGATCATTTATTCGCCAGGGAAGAAGACAACAGGACGGACGACACTGGTGACGCAATCCTGAGTGGAGCCAATGCCGGGAGGTTCGACAATGACGTCGTAGACGATGCCGGAGACAACCATGAAGTAAGTGAGGAGGAAAGAGAAGACGGTCATGGCGGAGGGGAGAGTGATAGAAGGGAGTTTGAGACGAAGACGCGGCGGACGGGGGAAACTATAAGGAAGGACATTGAGGATGTGGAGGATTGGATCCATGGAATTGAGTGCGGTGGTATCGGAGGATTGGGTTAGGGTTTTATTTGGGAGCCATTTTTGTGAAGGTTTTAGGGGTACTGCTGCTAGTGTAATCGGACTGTGAGAGCTCGGCAGATTGAAAGTTTTGAAGCTATTAGAGAAATTCCACCATAGTTCTCATCATCGAGAAGAAGTCCACCATCAAATCAAATACTCCAGGTCATCCTCTCCCTCTCTTCCCACTTCTAACACGCACAGTCAAACACAAATAGTTTGAGATTGTTTGGGATTGGGTCTTAGGAAATAAGACCCAATCTCAAACAAATTTTTAGGACTAATATCGTGATTTTTTAAAATTGCATTAACCATAGGACTCTTATTTCCCTCTAGTTTAAGAAATTTCATTCTCTCTGTGTAATGGCTTCCTCTGCTAAAGGCAAAGTAATAACTCTGCAGTTGGTCTTCAAGGTTTCTCTCCCTCTTAGCCTTAGTTCTCCAATGACGACTATCCTAACAGTTAACCACGCCTTACAGTTACTACGTCTCACTTCCGCTTTCTCGATCACAACTGCCATATATTTGTCGTTCTTTCTCCTTCTCACTGCGATTGGATTCATGGTAATGGGTGAAATTGCATAGATCATACGCCAGATCAAAGTTGAAGAGACCATGAATATAGAAGAAGTTGAGTTCTCAAGGTAACCCCCACACTCACAAACCTGAAAAGAAAGTGGAAGAAACTGTGCACACTCAGTCGCTCACTCATTGTGATTATATAACATACTAATGTGAATTTTGTTTTATCAGTTTGGACTAAATTATTGGGAACTGAAGTTGAATGAGATTGTTTATGATCATTGTTTTGGATTGACGATTTCTTATGGTTGGTAATAGATTGACGATTTCTTATGGGTTGGTAAAGATGGTTTCATCTGATTGAGAACTTTCGAACTTTCCTAGTAAGATCCGATGTGTTTATCCTCAAGGTGACATGAATTTCCCAATTTTTTTTTTTCTTTTTTGGTACTGCTTTCATGTATAAAACATTTTTGTTCATATGCGCTTGTTACTAAAAGTTACTCCTGTAAAACACTTACGTGAGAAATAGGATTTTTCAATTTCCTATAATTCAAAAGAGGATTCAGGAAGGTCTCATCGTTATTTCTATACAAAGTAGTGTCGATAAGTATTGATATCCCGCATAACAAAAATAAGGGGAAGTTTCTTATTTCAGCCTCTGTCTCATGGGTATTTTCTCCGCTTCTTTGATAAGTTTATTGTGAATGTAGTAAACTCCATGGTGGCCTAGGTTGCCCTTACAATGGGAAGTGGGTGGGGTTGGGGTTGGGGTTGGGGTTGGGGTTGGGAGGGGTGGGGTGGGGTTTAAGACTTGCATATAATACTTCCTTCCCAGTTTTACATTGTTGTCCTAGAGGTGCATAAACATGTAAGGACATGGCTTGCAACACAAGTCATTTAGACTTCCATTTATAAAATTATGATTATAATGTTAATTTATAAAGTATAGTTGATAATAAAATGTGTAGAATTCCTGGATATATAATTACCTAATTGTGATGGGCAAAAGGGTAATATAATATCACTAAGCTTCTTGAAAGGGTGTAGTCCCTAGGTGAAGTGACACAATGTTTCCTATTTAAAGGCCCTTCCATCAAGCCTAGAAACAACTATTCATTCTTGTTATCTCTCCTAAATTCTCTTCACATTATTGAAGTACTTGAGAGATTAAGAAGTCACTATTACTTAGAAGATCTTCATTCCCTACTTCTTCTTCTTCATCTTATTTCTCCCTACATCATCCATGGATTCAACAGGTATATATTTTATGGCTTCCGCTTCATCTCTTCCTCAATCCTATTCTAAAGTGAGTGTGGCATTCATGGATTAAAATTGTTCCATCAATTGGTATCAGAGCCCCGCTCATCTTTAGTTTAAGTTTGAGTTCTTTTTTTTGGAAAGTGTATACTTTCAATTGTGATTCATTTTCCCTGTTGAATCAATAAGTTTTGATGTTGATTAGGGCCTCTAATTCGTTCATAGAGCACTGATAATCATCATCTAAAATTCAGAAAAGGTTTGAAAGTTTTGTTCATTAAAACTAAATGGTTCAAGTGTGACTATCCGTTCATAACATGGTTTTATGTTTTCGTACATACCATGTGGATCTACTCACTTGATTCCATTAATTTTAAGGCAAGATTATCCCTAAATAACATGGTTTTATGTTTTAAGTACGTACCATGTGGATCTACTTGCAATTCATGGCCTTTGGGAATAAATTAAACAAATTCAGAAAGTGCAGAAAATGGGGTGCTCGGCCGAGTCATTTGTTTTGCTCGGCCGAGCATATGAAAAGGCGCGAACTGCTCGGCCGAGTCTTTGGATTTGCTCGGCCGAGCACATGAACAGGCGCCAAAAATGGCATAAACCGGTCGGACCTTTGGTCGAGTTCGGTCCGGTTCTCTTGAATACCCGGTCGTGGTCTTTGGTTATGCCCGGTCGGACAAAGACTTGCGCGGACGAGAATTTGGTTTTGCACGGTCGAGCATTGTATGTCAAATAAGGCATTTGTTTCTGATTAAGGTGCTCGGCCGAGCACATCATATGACTCGGCCGAGCAGCTCGGTCGAGCGTTTTGTTTAGAGCGGCCGAGCATAATGTGACAAAATTGACCAAAACATTCTGATTAAGGTGCTCGGCCGAGCACTTCATAAGACTCGGCCGAGCAGTTACTGTTCACAGGTTTGGACTTTTCTAAGTTTTGCACTATTTTGTTTTTCCCTTGGAACAAAACCTACATTATTTCAAACCTAAAAGTTATGATTAATTATATGCTTTGACAAATTTTATTCATTGTTTAAATAATATTGTCGCCTAAGTGATTTACGTTATTTAAACCCTTAAATTGTAAAGTGTTGGATGTTTAAGTTAATATGTGAATGACTTGAATTTTCCAAAGAAGATCTTGACATTTGACTAAACTTAGGCATTCATGTGGTAACAAATAAAATGAACATTAGGATATTTTCTTAGGTACTTATGTCGGCCCAAAGGAAGATTATGTATTTATTAAAATATAAATTCAAATTACTTATTACCTAAGGCAATCATTTATGAGTCAACTCGCAATCCAAAGATTAGTTTGATGTCATGTTGATTGTCTTATTGATGGATTTCGTTGATATAATAATCATTTTCATTTTGTAGTTTCTTATTCATGTTTTTGTTTTCATTCTTTTTTTTCTCAAAACCCAACAGATTTACTTATTGCTTCATCCGTGATTACTGCTATGAGTACTTTACCGATGCTTAACGGGACTAATTTTAAAACTTGGAAAAATAAATTGATGATGATCTTAGGCTATATGGACATAGATCACGCATTAGGGAACCGTTTCCCTCTTCCTCTTTCTAATATAAGCACTCAAGAAGATTGCTTAAATAATGAGAAGTGGAACGCTCCAACCGCGTGAGCTTAATGATCATGAATATAGTTGTCCCGGAGACCATTTTGGACGTGTCTCCAAGGATGTTGATGCTAAAACATTCCTTGATATGATTGAGGGATGTTTGGCATCTACCTCTTCTCATGGGACAAAGAGAAATGGGAAGGACATTGCGGTTGCAAGTAAAAAGAAGCTTAAGGGATCATCTCATGATCATAAAGAGGAATGCTTCTTTTGCAAGGACCTCACTCACATGAAGTACGACTGCCCTAAGTATCACGCTTGGCGTGCTAAGAAAGGTATGTCATTTGGAATTATTTGTGATAAAGGCTAATTTGGTTTCATTTCTACATATACATAGTGGTTGAATTATGTTACAACAACTCACATAATGAATGTCTATGTAGGATTGCCTGAAATACCGAAGTCCTGGAGAAGATGAAGGATTCATCTATATGGAAGCCGGGATCCGGTTGAAGTGAAAGGCATCGGGAATTTTGGTTATTGTTAAAGTGCTTAGTGTTATTTGTATAAATAATACATTTGTTGTACCGTCATTTAGACGGAATTTGATATTTATCACACTATTGAACAAAAAAGGTTATTTTGTTCATCTTTTATAAATGTGATTTTTATTTTAAATTCTAAGGTTGTTAGTACTAGTACTTTGTCAAGTGTTCTTTATTTACTTGACATTATTCAAACAATAAATGTGTTCCTTAAATAATGAAACCAAAACTAGAAAGAAAATTATCAAGTAAAGTTTATATTTTATTAAAGCATAGGCATTTGGGTCATATTTCCAAGAGGAAAATTGATAAGCTTATGTTAAGGAAAATCTTAAACAAACTTGATAATTTGGAAAATACTTTTGCATTAAATGCCTTAAAGTAAATTTACAAACATTATAGTATTCTCGAGAGCATCAAGTGTCTCAATGAACTAATACATTCGGACATTTCTAGGCCATTATTATTCCTTCATGGAAAAGGTCAACAATAGTATTATGTTCAAAATGACTAACTCTTAGTTTGAATACATTTATTTGCTTCATAAAATATTGAGTTTGGACGTTGTAAAAGTCTTATAAAGACAAAGTTGGAATCAACTTTGAAGACTATTAAGAACATTAGGGTCATTCATGATGGTGTATACATCTTTGGAATGATTGTTAAAAGGAACAACGTCTAGGTCCTTTTTACTCGCTATTTTGAAAGAGTGTGGGATTATCTCTCTCTACATTGAGCGGGTACGCCTAGCATGAATATTGTAATAGAGACATATTGAAATCCTTAAGGATATGGTAATAAGTATGTTTTATACTTCTCTTACCTCACTCATTATGGGCGATACGTTTAAGCCGCAACCTTTATTCTCATTAAAGCTCCCTCTAAGGCTACTAATATAAACCCTTAATGATTTAAGGACGCGTCCTTATTCGTCCTTAAATCATATTCATTTATGGGGTTATCTAGCATAAGGATAGACTTTATAAGTCTACTAAGGGCAAGTTAGACGTAATATTATTAGTAGTTATCATGGGGTAAGCCGAGAGAACTAGAGGATATATAAATTTTACAACCGAAAGTTAGAACATTTTGAAAAACGAGAAATGCTAGGTTCTTTTTAAGGATGTTGAATTTAGTGGGAGAATTTGGAGTAATATTTTGAATTTGAAAAGGAAGAGGAATTCATTTGTATGGAATCCATTTATATACCACTTCCCATAGTTCCAATTGGATATCAAGTTTTGAACTTGACATTCAAGAAGAACATACAATTCAAAATAAATATGATTTCCCTATAAATATTGAACAACATGAAAATGTTGATCATAAGAAGGAAATTCAACAACCTCAAAATAAGATAGAACCGGTGCCCTTTGGAAGATCCAATAGAGTAAGAAGAAAGTGCAAATCCGGATAATTATGAAGTGTATATTGCCGAGAATAAAGGACACTTAGGTTTAGTGGGAGATGAGTCTCTCATTTTCCATGAAACCATTAATAGTTCTAATTCTCATATAGTAAATTAATGTCATAAATGAAGGGTTAAAATCTATAAGGATAACAACGTTTGGGATCTTGTCCCATTACCTAAAGATGTGAAACCTATTGGGATTAAATTAATCTTTATGACCAAAAGGATTCACAAGGTAATATGGAAAGATATAAGCCCATCTAATTTTAAAGATTTGACTCAAAAGGAAGACATTAATTATAAAGAAAGCACTTTTTCCGGTATCTTCTAAAAACACTTTTAGATCATATATGGCACATATAGCATATTATGATCTTGAAGTTTATCAAATGGATATAAAGACAACTTTCTTAATGGAGACATTGAGGAATATATGGTTGATTGGATCAAACTAAGGCATTAGTTTGTGATTTAAAGAAATCATTTGTGGACTCAAGCAAGTTTCTCATCAATGGTACTTAATCAAGTTATTTTTATTTGGTTTTGAAAAGAATCTTGATTAAGATTGTATACCATAAGTTCAGTGGGAGTAAATTTATAATTTTGGTCTTTTATATGGATGATGATTTTCTTGCTAGTAATGATATGAACCTTATTAAGGAAACTAAGAAATTTCTTATTTGAAATGAAAGAT